>JAUTXW010000206.1:560000-1160000 GCA_030620095.1 Kuschelorhynchus macadamiae
TTTTGAGTTTCAAATTTCTTTACTTTTGCAAGTAGACAAATTTTTTAGCCTGCTGCAACCACGCAACGAAACGTTGTTTATATAATAAATTAGTTATCTTAAACGTATTCGTCTGTTTTTCCCGCTATACCTTCAACAAACTTATATTTTTATATTTATTTCTTACCCTGTATTTGTTACCCAAATCGACGTACACGCTGAAGAGGACATAATTTTTAATTTTGTAAATCAAATTATAAAACCCCCTTCAGCTCCTATTTTCTGTAATCATCATGGTTCGCCAGATTCTCCTTAAATCTTTTTTTAATTTGGCCTATGATTTATTTGACAGTCTTTTCATAGGCTATTAGGAATCATGCGAATCTAACAATTATTACTGAATAATATTAACATCTCTCCGCGCTTAAGATGTATAATTTATGAGGAAAAAATGTTGTTTTTTCGATTAACAAAATACTTAATTATTAAATTATTAATAAAAATATGTAATTCAAATATTAGCAAAAATACTCGTACGTATAAGGATCCTCTGAGGACAGAAAGCCAATTCTTTCACCGAAAATCTTTATCTCTATACTTCCCAAGTGTCCTCTCTTGCCTGCAATAACGTAAGTGAAATGGACTAATCAGGTAAAGGTATAAAAGTGGAGACATCCCTGATGCATGTTTAATGAGAATAGCGTAGCATAACGGAGCCAATAGACATTTTGCTTTTGACTTTGCTTGTTATCCCCGACATTTTGAGGAAAAACGAAAGGGATATATTTTTTAAAGATACGTCTTCAAAATTCGAAAATGTTTTTTAAGGAGCATCAATTAAGGAAATCAAGTAAAGCTACATTTACATTCAATTTTAACTCGAATTTGTTATGAAATTGGCTTGCTTGGCAAATGACAACATTGTGGTGTTATTTATATTAGACAAAATTCGAAGTGCACTTCAAAGTTGACTTTAAATCGAAGCAAGAAGCTTACGCATGGCAAGCAGAAATTTAATAAATGTCACACTTCCAACTATTTAAAGAATATAAGTGTTTTTTTTGTCGCTTTTATAAAAAAACCTTTAATTGAATATTTTTGAGCTAATTCTGAGAAGTGTGTAAAAAAAGTTACTAAATAATCTTCTTGCTCCAGTTCAGTGAATTTTACATTAATATCTTAGAAACCAATAAAATTAAATAAATACAAAATTGGATCAGCTGCTCAGGAATAATGTCCAATATAAATGCACTTTTACGAAATGTCAATTTCAACTTGGACTTTCAAGTGAATCTGAATATAGTTTTAACTAGTTTTAACATTTTCTTAAACTAATAAATCAAAACCAACTTCTCTCTTGATTGAAAAAAAAAACTATTTGAAGGGATAGTGCAGCGTCAAAATAAAATTTTACATAAATATCTAAAAGTGTAATTTTTTCCTTGTTTTTATACATTTTCGATACAGATGCTTCGCAGACAATTCTCAAAAAAACACTATGATCCCTTTTATAAATACACGTTTACGTTATATTAGATTATGCAGTTTTAGCTTTGCGAGAAGCACAAATTGTATTCGAAAATAAAATACTTCGACGAACGAACAATAAAAATCTTCTCTAGATTTCCTATTCTTTTTTGGACACACTATATATATAATTTGTAAAGTGATAGGTATAACTTAAAAATTTGGGCTTACGAGTATAAAATTAAAATTAAAATATAATTGTAGTAATATACAAATGCAGATAAAATTTATTGTTTTTTTTTTCAGGTATATGACTCTTCGTTTAAGAACCTGTGGAACTGAGTGCTATGAAAATATTCCTGAGGTAATTAGATTTTAAATTACCAATTTTTTATTTTTTATTTAAATTTTATAAAAATAGTTTTAATTTGCGCATAAATATAATAATAATTATTTGACATCAAAGTTTAAAATTCGTAATTTTAAATAGTTCACAATTGTCGCTCGAATCTATATGAATTTCAATCCTCAATTTATCAGCAATATGAAATTTCACGATGCATTTGACACAAGAAACAATATCACCAGAAGGTGCAAAATAGATTTTTTTCGGCTTAACGAGGCTAATACTTTAAAATAGGTCTGACTATCGCGATGAACTTTCAGTTCATCTTTCAGTTCAGTGCAAACTTTCATGTTCAAGTGTAAATTACGCCTAAGAAAAATACCCCCGTAAAAATGATATTAAAATGCTAAAATTTAGCCAGTTACCCATCTCCATTGTAGTCTGAGAAAATGAGTTAATTTCCTAATTTTAGAACATTGACATGGTTAAAGGGTATTGTCGTATGATACAGAATAAGGTGATGGAGCTTTTGGTGACCTTACAAATTAATTTCAAAATCTAGTCTTATTTATCGATCCAGAATATGATTTTGTAATCTACTCAGCTTTCACATCAGTCACTGGCCTGCAATCCTAAAAGAAAAAACGGTTCCCCAGAATCAAATTCTCCCATAATGTTGCGCAAACGCTATTGTTAACTTTTGGATATTTTCTTCATCTTGATTAGAATTAAGAAGGCACATTCCTCTAGGACATTAAGTGATAATTTTAATAATAAGGCATTATTGATATACACAATAGCAGACACTTTAAGAACTGAAATTAATTTTATAATACGCCTTGGGGCAATAAAAGAGGTAAAAATCAACAAAAATGACACGTGGTGTTTGTGGATAAAGGCAATTATTAACAAGATTTTTGCCCTTAAAACTCGAATCTCCGAAAGTTAATGAAATATTTTGTTGACATTTATATTTAACTAAATAAAGATAATCCTAATGTTGCTGAATACGATTTGAAAATCAGCATTTTCATGAAAAAAGCGCAAATATTGTTCTTCCAGGCTTACACGCGAATGAGCGATGTCCATGCTAAGTCTGTCAAAAAAACTCACATTTTAAGGCCATACAGATTTCAAATTTGAAACTAACCCAATAACTAATTCCTGAAATGCGGAGGTGTACTTATGAAAAGTTACCTCATTCCAAATCAAATATCGATTATTCTTCAGAAGTTGATTAGATAGAAATAAATTAACCACTTTAACTACTAGTTTAATATATGGTTTGATGTTGCCAGAAATGCCTACTTGTTTAGAAATACAAAACAAAAATTATGCTTAACTATAAACGAATTTAACAAACCGATCGGTTACAGTAGGTCGCGAACTGGTAACTTTAGGCGTTATACGAGGTCCACAACTTCTGTCTAGGGCATTGTGCTACGCTTAAATCTCTGGATGGATCCCTCTCTTAGAGTATAAATATTTTATCTTCTAACGTGTCATAATGACACATGAACGACTTTGATCGACATTTTTAGTGTTAAAACGACATGTTTTTTTCGGATTGCGTACTCTAATAAATTCATTATAGTCCTAGGATCGTAATGGATTCCAAATAATATTCACGTCCAGTCTCATAACGATGATTATCCTTAATAAATAAATAACTATAAAAAAATAACTATAACGAGCCAAGATTAATTCACAATATAAACGCGTTTGATTCTAACGTTATCAGGTCTTTGTTTTATCGAGTATCAAAATATAATAACGCTTATATTTCGTCTATAGTAAAGTAAAAAACTAAAATAGAAAAACAATCCTAATTAAAAAAATAAGTAAAAACTTAGTTCAAACTAGTAAGAGATAATTTATTAAAGTTAAATATGACAACGCCGCCGAGCTTAACGTAAACAAAGTAGTAAGTAACCGAGGCATTTATTTCGCATTCTTATTTATGAGTGATTAAAAATTCTATTTTAGTGCGTTTCAAATGATTCTCTTTTGATTTATAGTTCATAAGAATTATATTTTTTATGTCATTGTTGTTCTTAAGTGTCTGGTGTGTAAAGAGCTTAATTATAATTTTCTCAAAATTACATTTCATGGGTAAATATAAATAAAGCCACATTAGAACCGCTTCGTATTTTATTTAAAATCTCGCTCCTGGTGATATGACTTGTTCTCTTGTTTTGTTTTATTACTTTGAATGGGCGGGAGCATCTATTCTTTATTTAGTCTGAGATTCCAACTGCACTGAATACAATACAAAATGTTAATTTATTTTACATTGGATGGGTCGTCTATTTAAAATATTAACTGTCTTTATTCAAACATATATAGTTTATTTTTAACTATTAAAGCTGTTTTTGATACATTGGTAGTTTTATGATATAACTTTAGGTCACAAAATACTGAAAAAATATTATTGCAAATCCCAACTATTTTTAAATAACTTGACCACCAGTTTTATTTAGATAATATTCAAATAAAAGGTTAAAGGATAGTTTCACTAAAGCATTCAGTCAGGTTTCTATCGGTCAAATGCGCAAACACACAACTCACTTTTAAGCTCTTTTTCTCAGAAAAGTTATAGGTTCATGTAACTTTATCAAAATCATTTGTAGGAAAATGTTCTTCATATTTCTTAAACTTCACAGAGAAAAAAGTTTTGACGTTAAAAGAAAACTAAAAATTACCTTTAACTGAGTTAATGGGGAACTCATACACTTCTGTTGTCTATGTAGAAAAGAATATCGACTGATTCCGCTTCTTTGGGGTTGAAGTTGGACGACCTACGAATATTTGTCATAGCGTTGCCGAAACTTGTTTAAAAATTCATTTATTTTAGCAGCATCTAAAGACCAAGATTAAAATTCTTTAAAAATGGTTTCAAAGTGTGTCATTATCGAGGAAAAAACGTATGCCAATAAATAAAATGTTTTATTATTTAAACAACCCAGTAACGTCTCAGTTTAATTAATTGAATTAAAGTCATTTCCGGGGGTGTCTAATATATTCTCTTAACAAGTTGTTAGGTGTTGTTTGTTTCACTATGTCGTCTAGCACGCCAGACCGTTTTGCGAATTTCGAAAAAAAAAGTGAAAAAATCAAGTAAATTAGCAAACAAATTTGACACATTTGTATTAACACAAACGCTATTCTGTAAAATTAAATTAAATTGTGCATAGGTTATGATGTACATAGAATGGGTTTGAATAATTTTTCTTATAATACTTTGTACACCCCCTTCCTCTCCTGACATAACGGCTGTTGCGTCATAGCTTTGGCCTACTAGTTGATTTGCGGCAATTTTAAGTAACTCTAACCCGTTCCTAATTTCTCTGGCGATGTCACTGGCACTATCTGAGATATGTTTTAAAAATAGGCTACCTCTCCTTCTAGCAATATGAGTTCGCGTATACTTCACGCGTTAATTTCAACTATCGCACCGGCTTATTAACATTTCCGAAAAAATTAAAGAAATAAAATATCAAGTTATATTTTCATGCTATTCCCTTAGTTCATTGGCGATGTCAATGGCACTATGTGACGTAGATTTTAAAAATTTCCAAAAGCTTTCGTGATCCATTTCGTTCATAATATAAAATAATAACAAGTTGCTGTTGCATCGAAATATCAGTGGTTTCATCACACTAAATCGTTGCAAACCGCGCTTCTGATACTTGTGTTTTTTATCTCTTCTCGGCAATTTATTAAAACATCATCTAATATGCTATTTTGAATTAATTTTGACGTACCTTTAAAAATATTATTTTCTTATGTTGTTTCATAGCCATATCGATTGCTGACACAGAATCCCTAGGCCCATGTATAGTCCTGTATTTAAACTTTGTGATGACTGGTCAAGTCCTAGCCAGGCCGGTTCGAATATATCGCAAAATTTTACACAATCGAAGAGCTCAAAGCAAAATTTAGCGATTTTTCGTAACTTGTTAATTAAAGACTTTTGTTTGTTTTCGATAGGCATAATCTAATAATTGACAAACATCAATATTACCGATATTCAACAGTTGCAATTAATTTTTTAAATGAATTTGAGAAGATTAATGTTTTTTAATTTTGTGGACAGATGAGATAGATCCCTAACACCCGCTTTTGTCTATTCTGTAGTTGTTTCACTGTTTGGAAAAGCTAAACGAGGAAAGCAAAATAAAGCATATCATAACCATGAAGTTTTTTCTTATACTGTTCAAGTAAACCTTTTTATTTTTTTAGGGTAAGATTTTGAATTAAGTTAATCTCGGACCGAGATAGTTCACTTTTCAACTACTCGTTCTTTAAAATTATGTAAGTTTTCTTTAATAAATCACACCGAACGCAATTCTATTTTCGACTCTAAACTACAACAAGATTAACAATATCACGCCACATAGAAATTATGTTTACGTGTGCAGTGCACTCGATTGTATAATAATATAATAAAATTACAGCCGCGTTGTCTGTTTTTTTGAATTTGACTACCTCTCTTTCTAGCCACATGTTACGCAACACATTCGCTTAAACATGGCAAAGATGTCATATTATTACATCCCAATAATTGGTGGTGATGATATTTATAAAGTATTATAATATGATTAATATCTTTACCGTAAAATTTTCTGTCGTTTATATTGGAAGCAAAAATTGAGGGTTTTTTAATATATTTACATATAAATACATTTAAAAAAATCACTTTTTCTTTCGCTGCGAAAATTAAGGTGATTTAAAAAGAAAAATCATTTTCAAATTCTTTAAAAATTCACCTTTTTTTAAATAAACTGCGCATTAGAAAGAACAGCAAAAGGTTTTTTGACATGACATTTAAATGTTAGTTTTTCGACCTTCCTTAACCGATTGGAATCAGTATTTCTAATTCTAAAACTTTGTTTCATGTAAAATCGGCGGCTTTTCTGAAGTTTTATATTTTTTATTCGGCGTTGTACAGGGTGGTAAAGCAGGTAGATAATGAAAAAAAATTAAAATTTTCAACAACATATATTTTCTTAAAGAAAAGTTTTCTTCATTATTATGTAATAGTATTTTCAAGCCTAAGACAATATTTCGGGATTTTTTGGCAGTTTTTGTTTACTGCCTTCTAACAAAAATGAAAATATTTTTTTCTAAAAATCATTCCACTGGCAAAAATGTTGAAATATATAACTGAATAGCACCACATTTCTATTGTTTCTAACTTATCAAACTATAGTTTATTAAAAAAAAGGTTTTAATAGAGGAATAGGGTTCGATCTAAATAAGGTCATTCTATGTATAAATATTCAATCAAAATTTGATTAATTCCATTAAATACTTTACTTTGAAATACACACATATATTTCATAAAAGTACAGTGTGACAAATTATTTTCTATGAATCGCATGAAGTCTCGGATAAGGTACTATGTGACCAGTAAAGTACGCATTTAATGGGGCAGTTTTGTAATATTTAACTTTTGATAAAATTTTAGTTAACTGAAAGTTTTTGCTTTAAAAAGTACTGCAAAATGACAAGGAAAAATTTAGTAACTGGGTTTATCTTATATATCAAGTTTTTTCAAAAATCTGCAGATAACTGCTTTTCCTCTCGAAATTTTGAAAACGGTATAGAAAAATGTTTTTTTTTTTTTGATTTTGAAACAGAAGAATTGGAAGTCAATCGATCGAAATTGGAAATATCGGTATTTCCAATTTCGATCGATTGTCTTCAAATTCTTCTGTTTTTGTTAACTTAATGTTTTTCACTTGCGTAACGGAATGAGCCCAAACCTGAATCAAACTACCACTGCATTTTATTAACAAAATCGTTTGACGACGAATTTATTTAATCATTTCTATAGGCTACTTTATAACTAAAATTCTTTATTTTAATATTTTAATACTTCATTTATTTTTCTATTAACGAAAATGCTAAATGGCTAATGGCGTTAAAAATATTAAACTAACAAAGAAATCGCATGTAGGCGATGGGTTTACAAAAATAAATATTTTAGTTCAAGTTTGCTTACATTCGGGTAGGTGACATAGCATGAAGTAAAAAAAAATGAGAAAAATTTGACATCAATCATTAGTTTTGAAAATTGATATATAGTTTAAAAATAAAAAAACAACTTTTTCCTTTAAGATTTTTCAAAACGTTTAGTGATGCGTCGAGACGAGATTAAGGCTTAATCTCGTATCGTCTCGACTTTGGCTAATCTCGTCTCATCTCGAAATTTGACTCCAAACGAGATGAGATCAGGGCCTTGTCTCGTCTCGACTTTAACTATATTAACCTATCCGGTTAAAGGTTAAATAAATATATTTACTAAAGCTTAAATTTTAGCTATAAACATTCACACAGTATCAGTGAACTGCGCATTTACAAATGGCAAATCGCAAATGCCTGGATACAAATAACTTGAAAACAGCTTCTAACCTTTTGTTCGAAAAGTCTTCTAACCCTTTGTTTAATAAGTTTGAATAGTCACAATACGTAATAATTTATTACTACATATAATTTCAGCCTTTATGAAATAGCTGTAGACTTTCTTGCTAAGTGTGTACTTCGACATGTTATTAAATAAACTGCTAACGAATCGATAAAATAATTTTTTGATTATATGTTAAAAATTGCTACAAGTTGGAACTCTTCCGGGCTACCGGTTGTAACAGTGTGGTATTTGCTATAGGAGCTGCGTTTTTACAGTAATAGTTGATATGTACTGATACCACAAGAATAATGTATCTATTTTTGTGTCGATACCTTCAATTTTGTTTTTGTTACAGTTATTAGATTGTAAGTTCTCGAAAGATGTGAAAAAAATAGTCTTGAATATAGATTTTTGTTTTGATAGGTTCTTCGATTAAATTATGATTCTCCCACAGGTTGTTTGTCCAGTAAAGCAAAAAATTTATATATTTTTTAAATCGTTATAAAGGGTGTTAGGGGTTTGAATACAAATGTTTTACTACGTGATAGTATGGACCATTTTGATTAAAAAAATGCTTAAATAACATAGGGTCAATTCCTTACCATTTGTTTTATTGATCTTTAACCACATCGTTAACAGATTTATTAGTTTTATTTTGTAAAACCATTAATTATGTGATTTTATACAAAATGCCTACAATTTTTTTTTAGTAAAATATATGAACGACCAAAATTTGAAAAATTAAAAATGAATAAATTGTTTTTTTACCACATAATGCTTATTTGAAAACGGCAACACTGCATAACAATTCGCAAACATATCAGGTGCAGCTACCTTGTTTTTTGGTCCTTTCCCCTTAATTTTTTGCCGTATGAGACAATTTCATACCGTTTTAATACGTAGTCGGGATTTAAAAAAATGTGTACGAATATTGAATATGCGAACATTTACTTATGTGTGAAAAGTGTAGACAAAATGCTCATTTGGCGTCCCAAACATCCCGGCAAATATATCCTAACAGGAAATGTCCTAATGACAGAACATTTGTAACGGTTTTACAAAGAGTTCGCGTGTTTGTGTGGCTGTAATGGCGATAGTCATTTTTAGCATTTACTTTAAGTTTTTAAAATACTTTTTTTAGTGTGAATTACCAACCTAGTGCTATAAATTAATGTCCTTGGTAAGTTCATATTCTTTATGAATTTTTGGAAACTAATAAACTTAATTAGAATAGCGCAGTTAAAAACTATACAAATAAATATTCTAAAAAGTTTTAATAGCAGGTTTTTACTATTTTTTATACACGCCGATATTAGGCTAACAAACCACAATTTATTAAAAAATTACTTCATACATTCCGAAAAAATAATCAAAATAAAATAATTGAATTGAAACCTACAGGGCTTTTTATACTTCTTTGTTGACAAAACACATGTGATGAGATTGTCATCATATTGATATCCAAGCAAATATCAATGTTGCGATGTTATCTTGGAATTAGTTGAAACCTTCTCTAAAATTACACATTTTAAAATTAAATATCTTTTGAATTTACCGATGGTTTGTGAGAATATTTTGTTTAGAATCGTTGATACTATCCTACGTTAAAATATTTGTAGTCAAACCCCTAACACCATGTATAAGGTATACAAGGTTTCATTCATCTCCGTGCGTAAAATATATTTTTATAAAAAGTGTGAAAGAAATAAAATTACACAAGGGGGTCACAAAGAACTAAAAATATTTTCATATTCACGTTTGGAATTTGCCAATTTCAATTTTTGAAAGGGTGTAAAATCTGAACGGTTCAACTTAGGGTAAAACAACTTTTTGATTTTTTTTTTCAAAATTGTTACGTCTGTTTTAGACTAGAACTAGACACTATAAAGAAGGTAATAACAAATTAAGACAGGAATGTGCAATTCGTTTTGGCCTAGGTTGAGCCGTATAGAATTTACCGCCCCTCAGATTTCAAAGTTGTCAATATTTTTTTGCGCACATCTCGAAAACAATTAAACACATTCATAGGGTATATTATATCAAATTGACCTAAAATTTAAAAATGTAATAAATTACAGACTGGTGCTTTTAAATTACCGATTTTTTAAATAACTTTGTAAGTATCGATCACCTGCAATAAATCGCAGCTTTTGAACGTAAAAAAAAATAAAAAAAATAAATTAAAATTTTCAAAAATATAAAATTTCTAATTTTTTATTATTTCTCCATTTTTACCGATCATTTTTACATGGGTTTTTAGAAGTAGTTTTAGAGCTACCGCTTTTGGTACCGGCATGGCATTAGACTTTGATACCGCCATTTGGACCAACCATCAAACGATCCCAATAGAGTGGTGACCTATTTAATATTTGTTTATATAAAATCGTTATACATACCATTTTGGGTAATAGATCTCTTTGAATTCGTATGCGTTGTATTTAACTCACAAGATTTTCTTTCTTAGTTAGGGTATCGCGTGGAAAAGCAAGGTCCTCTATCATCCAGAAAATCCCCCTTATTCTCCGCAAATTGACCCGATTTATTTAATTATTATTTCCTTTATTTTTTTCCTGTCTCAATATTTTCTTTACAATATTATAGATTTACTTTTTTTAACTATTAGATTTTTAAAAAGTCATTACCTAAAGTTACTTTTTACCTTTTCCACTACTTCTTCATTTATTTATTTATATATAATACACACTCTCTTAAAATAAAAAATATAACAATTAATCGAGAAAAAGTCTTATCATTATTATTGTGCTTGGTTACTGATTATAAGATTATTATTGTGAGTTAGCTTTTGCTTACCTATTTAATGTATTAAAAGTTTGAACGTTGTTACATACCCTAATAAAAATTCCACTAAAATATTTATAATGAAGCTTGGTAAGAAGTTATTTGTAATTATCGACACCCATATCGTGCAGTTATAAATCGGGGTTTCACTGTTTCTTTTATATTTTTTAGGTGTGATTTTAAAACTATATCCGTGTGTTATTTTTGTATAATGGATAACATCTAGATGCTAGAAACAAATATTTTAACAACAGAGTTTGTAATAATTCTAGGCTAAAGGGATCGGCAAAATATACTATTTTCATACTTTGGTTGTAAACTTTTGTTTTTTTCGTGTGTAGAAAATTTAGTTGTAGTTTTAATTCTTAAAAATTATTAGGAATTTTTCATAACAAAAAAATATAAAATTACTGCATGCCTTATATACATACGATTATATTTATAAAAAGTAGCTTTCGTAAGAAATCGCGCAGTTTTGAAAAGGAATACTAAACGAACTCTGGAGTAGGAAGTTTGTGTTAAACCCATTTTATCTACTTTATGAGTGCCTTGGATGCAGGTTTCCTAAGTTGTTACCCGAAAAGTTACATTTTCGCAGCAAAAGAAATATTTTTGGTATTTTATGTTTTTCTTTTTCATGACATGTACTCAACTTCTATCGAAATCGGTACCTTGGCTTCCTTTTCGTTCTATTTTATGTATCTTTTGATATATAATGTAGGTTACCAAGATGTAGCTTTAGAGAAAGTTGATCAAGGTATTCCCTTTTATGTATTTTAGCCTAGTCGTATATAGCTAGAAGAGAATGTATTATTTTCCACGTGCTCAGAGAAAATTACGTTTTTTGAAATTCATTTTATCATCGTAGTTCTTATTCTAAATTGAAATAATGACTACGTAGAGTTTTAAACATTTTGAATTCAAAATTCCAGTATTTATTTGTATTTCGACTTCTTATCTAGCAAATTAAATATTACTTTTATTTACACTGCTTATTAGTATGTGCTTTCATCCTTAGAAGTTGTCGCAATAAGTTAGGCAACTAATAAATCAGCTATCGAAGAAGAAGGCATCCAGTTACATAGTGGAATTTCTTCTCCTGTGTATCTTATAGTTTTTCACCAATAACATTCTCTCTAATTTTTCTGGTGTGTTTGACTTTCCGGATCATCAGCTGGCAATTTAGAAACTAAACGGAAAGTGGAATCAAGGGCCATCTTGAATAGGTTGACACTTTTGACCGGTTTCTTATTGTCAGAAGATATATTTTTTGCTTTTTCTCTCGGCGTAGCATAAGTGCACGTTAAATAATGTGCTTGCACGTTTGGCAATATAGAAGACAGATAATAACTGTTTGTCTTTACCTTTTTGGTAAAATAATTACAAATTGTCGCAAAATCTCTTTAAACCTGGTCTCTCGTGGGGTTGTTTGAGGTTCTTTAACATTTCTACCACTACTTGGTTTAAGAGGCGTATTAATTTGAATATTTTTATGTAGACTTATATGACCGTTGAGGTCTTGAAATTCAAAAGTCTCATCATGATAGTCTAGTCTATTAAAATTTAAGTTTTTGGTTTTTAAAAAATAGTTAGGTTATTCTATTTATGATGTTTTTTTTGTTTCTAAGAATTTTTTGAGAAAACAATATTATTTAATATTATAAGACCTCGGTGATTCATTCTTCGATTCTTCTGGAATATCTAAATTATTTTTATTTTTGATGTTAATTTATATGTTTCTAGACTCATAATTAGATAAGTTTATTGCATGTCTGTCATGATAAGTTTTTGAGGTCTTAAAAGTTTGCTTAATTTTTCTGGATTTTAAAACATCAGACATTTAAATTTTATCTCTGACAATATAAGATACTTACAAAATGTCTAAATGGCTGAAATAAATGTAAGTCATTATCTTACAATATAATGCCTGCGATACCTTTATTGTAAAACCATTTTTTTAAACATAATATGGACAAATCGGAAGACGAATTTTAGAAGCATTTTATCCCAGACAAATCTGTAGAGTAATCCTCTGTTAATAAATACATTTTTGAATCGAATTCAAACATGTCAAGAGGTAACTTTTGCCAGAGCCGGTCACGTTGATTCAGGTTTTTTTATTGATTTGGAAAGCCCGCACAATCCGGGCCAGTAAACAATTTAACGCGAACGACTTTTAGTTTTAACCTTACCTTAATGACTTGAGTATAATTTAGTTTACGTATATTGTCTTGTTATTTTGGAATTATTAATAACAGATTGTTTAATAACAATCTATATTTTGAATGACATTTTAACTCTAGACTGGTAGTATTTGTTAACACTGCCACATAAAATATTTATGTTTTTTTGCCAGCTATTTTTTATAATATTTAGAAATTCTCTTTCATTATCATGAGAAATTTCTATCAATTTCTAGTCGAGTTTTTTATCACTTTTCTCCAAAAAAGTGTTTTAAAATTATCAATTTCATAAATTTTATCTTCCGCTGGTTCTGTACCATTTTCAGATATTTGAACCCCTATAAAGTGTCTCTTATTTGTAACTAATTTGCATTTTCTACAATAAGGTTTTAAGTTAACTTCTCAGTATCTATTAAGCAATTTTTAATACAGCTTTTTAGAAGGAACCTAGACTAAAAAAATCAGCAATATAGTTTTTACAGGAACCAAGTTTACTTCTGCACTGTTATCTAATTTAAAGTCGATTATTGTGCCATTGTGTATTTCAATTTGAGCTTTTTAGTTTTAATTGAATATTAAAAACAGACTTACATATTTAGCAAGATGATTTGTTTTTATGGATTTCATATA
Source organism: Kuschelorhynchus macadamiae (assembly GCA_030620095.1). Taxonomy (NCBI): domain Eukaryota; kingdom Metazoa; phylum Arthropoda; class Insecta; order Coleoptera; family Curculionidae; genus Kuschelorhynchus; species Kuschelorhynchus macadamiae. Next base: position 573,817 of record JAUTXW010000206.1, read on the forward strand.
TTATCCAAACGCCAAACATTGATTTACATCATGATATGCATCACACTGATAACAGTTAGACTTGAATGGAATTCGCAGACTATAAGTAGCACTCATTTTTCCCTGGTTAGAAAAAGTTCTTTTTTTTACGTGAGAAAAACACTTGCTGCTGAGATGATGATGGTTTATCATAATGCTGATCCTTCAGCTGCTTTGGTTGTTGCCAAGTAGTCAATGCCCTGGAATTTATTTATGATTCACAGATAGATCATCATTTTCGTATATTTTTTTTGAGCACATTTCCTCTTGCTAAGTTTTGGTGTGTTATGCTGACAATTATGACCTTCGATGAAAGCCGCATTAATTTCGACCTTCTTAAATCATATACCGATTAATTGTAGCGTTCAGAATATAATTACTTTAAAACCCGAAAAATGGTTTAGATAACGACATGCAGCTCGTATTTAAATTAAAAATCCAAAGTACCCTCGAAGAGTTAATGAGCTATGTCCTAAAAGAAGAAAGTTGAGTACTAGAAGAACCGTAGTAATATATTACCAAAAAGTCCAAATTGTAATACTTCATAGACATATCGTATTAATATGAGACCCTATTAATAGAGAAATTACCCTGCATAGCAATTTTGAGGTTATATGTATTTTTATAGACTATGCCAAATTTAAGCAACAGAAAAATCTTGTAACCTTTAAAACCAACGCTCAATTCCTTCCAGGATATTATGCCAGCAAAAACTTGAAATAATGGATACTTTCTCTCTTTGTTTCTAATAATATTGCATTCTTGTGGAGGCAATTTCTCAATTAAAGCAATAGTAATTCTAATAACATCTTGGACTAGCAGGAACCGTTAGTTCATTTAAGACGTCGAATTTCATCGGGTTTTAACATCTTGTAATAATTTCAAGAGCATTTCACCAGAGTTCCTATGATATGTCATTAACTTTTCGTGTGAAATATAAAATTTTTAAAATATGCAACAACCTGTTCGATTTTATTGACAACGCCACGAATTTCTACATTTTTTTAGTCCTTATACTTACTATCAGATTCATTTTGTAAACACCCCCAATGTTTCCATTTTAATGTGTTCGCGATGGCATTTGTAATATTGGCGGGATTATCTGACACCGCAAGTGCGGCTAAATAATTACCCGTATTGCTGGATGTTCACAAATCGGTGGTGAGGTAAAATTTCAATCCTTGCGACACCAAATCTTTAATTTTATATAAATATTCCTCATGTAAAACAGGAATGGTAGTTTGAAATTTTCCGGTTTTCAAATATTAGGCGCACTCTTCTCAGTCGTCAAATAGCTAAAGTTCTAGATGCTACTTGCAAAGATGTTAAGGTTCTCGAAGATGTGGTTTTGTTACTAGTGTTATCTGATTCCGACGAACATAAGGCTGGATCATCTATATCATCACCGGTGTGTGGAACTTCCCCTCGCACATGCTTGCTCTTAGATTAAAAAATGGAAACTTCAACCATAAACATTTTGAAAAAAGTTCCTCCAACGATTCCTAGCATTTTAGTTAAAAGTCTATAAGGTAAGCATTAATGCTCAAATGTTTACGAATACTTGGGGGTTAACTCAATTACTCAACTAACTATCCCAAAATATTTTTCTACAAACCACTTTTTTGCAGAAGTATATTTTTAACATAGACTGTTTTACTCCTAAAACTATCTATTCGAACAATTGTCCCAGATAAAATCGTCTTGGCAACAAATGCGGGGACCGATGGTTATAAAGTTTCACGGACGTCTCGGTAATGTGTCTTCCAACTGCCGTGTAGTGTTTTTGTCAGAATTTTGATGTTTTTAATTTATTTTTATTTGTAATTATTTGATATACGATACAATATCATTATACCTACGTATAGAGACGTTTTATTTTGCTAGAGCGAAAATGCCTGCTTAGAAATTTAGTGTCTTTACTTGTTATCTTTCAACAAAGATAGTGGAGGAAAGATTTTATTCAGGTGCCCAAAAAGTCGTCAAAAGTAAGTATATTTTGGTATTCTTGATTATGTTGTTAAGTCCCAATAAATGTTTTAGATTAGTGACGTGGCTTGAGGGTGCTGGAAGAGCAAATCTTCTAGAAAAGAACTATAATAATTACAAACCGTGCCAGGATCATTTTGAAATACGATTTATTGCTACGACTTCAACAAGCATCAAAATGTTATACAGTGATGCTATCCCATCAGTTTTCTGTAGACCAAAACGATCTATTACTGAGGTAGGATCCGAAGAGACTTCTCCAAAAATCGTTATATTATCAGGTTAGAAAAAAATATGAATAAAATAAAATATTACTTCCACATCTCCAGGAGATGTCGCGTCGGTCTGTTAGTTCACGCGGTAGATTTCCAAAGAATTGGGCCATCGAGTTGATATTTGGGACATAGGGATTGGTCCATACGAGAACGGTTCAGATCGTTTTCTGGCAAAATCGGCTGAGGGGAAGGGGTTGAAACAAGGGTTTAATTGGTAAAAAATAGAGATGGTTTGTAAATGATCGTGTATTATGTTCATTCATCGGTCTTTGGTTATATAGATTTTATTAATGAGCCCTCTTTGATACTTCTGTCGAAAATAAGAGGTTAGCGAAAAAAGAAAATGGGATGAAAATTAAGAAGTTGAAAAATCGTGTTATGAGTTACCAGATATACAGATCCCAAATTAAGAACGTATATGATATTTAATAATAACTTTAATAATGTTGAGGGGTAGAAAGGGAGGGTTGAAATTTAACCTTTCCTAAAAGAATGCAATGTACGGCGCAAACTATGACGTTTTCGCTTTTATTATGGACGTTATTTCACTATTGTTCCAACTGTTGTCTCTTTTATAATACACAGTGGTTTAATTTAGATCTAAGGTTTTCAGAAATGACACATGATTTTTAAGATTTGTATTACTAATGCCATAAACATTTGCTCGTAATTTAGACAGTTTTTTAACAAGTATATCCATATGTATTTTTGCATTTATAGTTGTAGTCTTCAGATTATTTGCCTAGAATAATATTGCATCAATAATAAATTATTTGTTTCACTTACCAATAAACAACACGTTTATTATAAAATAAGTGTTTTATTTTTCCTACATTTTTACAAACTTAACATGATTTAAATAGAACTATATTGGTGAGGGCAATTTTCTAACATACGTTGCAATAGCTATAAAGACATGATGATGCAGACCGCTTAAATCTAACGCGACAAGGTCATTGAAACTAATCGACAAATTTGACACTCTTTCGCATCTGGTCTGGTTTAATCTGGGCAATTGTATTTCATAATTATTTGCTTATTTTTAATAGTGTTAGGTGTATACTCTAAATCTAAAACGTAGTGTACTGATTACACTTTATAAGAGCAGATATTAACCCAGAGAACAATTTATAAAACTTATAAAACAAAGTTTCTCTAATTCCAGAAGTGTCACTTGCCTAGGCTTTTCTGGTATAGTCACTGTTAGATGCTTAGAGCTTATGTGCTTTTTCAAGTTGAATATGATAATTTTATAGGATATTTTGGCTTTACAAATATTGTATTTTGCAAAAATTGCATCAATAGGCTCAAAAAACCACCACAATTCACTCGGTTTTCTTTTTTCTAAGATGACATTTCGATAAAGGAACTAAAACACTAACGATTTCTATTTTACCGGTGATTCATTGATTTTATGTAAGCTCTTAGGCATTGTTATTATGCATAAGTAAAACAATGATACCAATATAGCAGTAGAATGAACAAAATTAAGTATGTTAGCTCTGTTTAAACAACTTCGAAACCATCAGCATACTGTCTAAAGCGCTTGTCTAAATTAACTATGAATATATTTTTTTTAATGCCATTAACATTTCTGGCGAGAGGTATCGCGCCTTAAACGAGGAACAAAATCAAATTACGTCTAACGTTTACGTCATTCGTTATTTTTCTTTGAGTGCCTTTTGGTGTTTTGTTAGATATTTTTTTGAAATATAGGTTAGGTTAGGTTTTTGTACCACAAATGCGGAGTTCTTTTTTCAGTTTCGTGTTCGTTGGTTAGTTTTTACAATTTTAAACTTTTTGCGGGATGTGCATTGTGTTCCAGGTACAATCGACTGCTGACAGCACCGTTCTTCGGTCGCCGCCGCTGGTACGTGAATGAATATTGATTATTTAAAAGAGTAAAAAAGAAATCAGAGGTTACCGAATAAAAATATTTTAAGAACAAGTTAAAAGTGACTTTGAAATTACGGTAATTAAATCACCTGCAATGACATATCGCTCACCCCTAGACGGCATTGCGTTCAAGACTAATAAAAAACATAATACATTCAGAGAAAACTCCAAAGGGTTTGGCATACAAATATCCAAAGCATTTGATCAAGTCTGGCATGACGCACTTCTTAACAAACTCCCTGCCTTTGTACTTGGATTACCAACTTTCTTTCTAACAGAAGTATTTCTAGTAGTGGTTGACGGCCATTCATCAAACTTTCAGTAAATCCACGCAAGCATTTCACATGACTCAGAGTTGGCACCTACCCTATTCCTCCTGCCCATCAATGACCTGCTTTCTTCTACCAGTAATCCGATTCACAGCCATGCTGACGACAGCACACTCCACTCCAATATACAAATTCCCAAACTTGTCAAGACTGAAATTGATAATAGGCATAGAGTAGTGACTTTATCCCTAACCGAGGACCTCATTAAAATCCTACATTGGGGAGCAAAGAACCTTATCTAGTTTAACGTCACTAACACACAATCTTGTTTACTATCTCACAAATCATCTCCCAGTACCAAAAATTGCTTGAAGTCAACGTTTCCTTTATCCTAGCCGGTATCAATTTTCAGAAAGATCTTTGCTGGCATGATCACATTACGCAAAGAAATTGGATTTTCTTTTCCAAACTCGAAAATATTTTTCTTCTGCCAACCTGTTTATTCTTTACACTTCGCAAATCAGATCCTGCCTTGGTATTGCTCACATATATGGGGAGTCTCTCCTTGAACTTTAATATTCTTGACTCTGTTTAGAGAACAGCTATTCGTCTGATTGATGATCCAAACCTCACAAGGAAGCTTGCGTCACTAGAGCATCGTCATTGTGGGCGATCTGAGTGTGTTTTACAGATACTACCACGGATTCTGTTCTGATGAACTATCATCCATTACACCCTCATTAGTCAATTCTGCCAGAGAGACACGAGTCTCGACCCACATGCATCCCTTGACGGTCCAACTTCAAAAACCAAGGACCTCCCACTTTTTTCGTTCTTTTATTCCCAGAGTGTACAGATTATGAAATTGTGTTTCGTTCTACACCTAATCTACAAGTCTTTAATTCCCGCATCAATAAACTTTTCTGTCTTTATTTAAAGCAACCATGGTACCTAGTATTGTGGCCTTCGGCCTTCCTAGTCTGCTCACAGATAAAAAAAAATTCCCAACGCCCGCTCTAAAGGCGGCATTTTGGCTGTGAATGTGCCAGAATACCTAACCTAATTAAGCAAAATCTACAGTTTTCATTTTTTTTTACCACAACTTCTATTCAATTTACATGTCCTATGTACTATTTTTGCCTAAAACCTAAAAAAAATATTAATAAACCATAATTCTAAAAAAGCGGCCATAAAAGATTGGCATCTTTAATTAAATACAAAAAAAGGCTAGGTTCAAAATAATTTTTCAGATTTATACGCGCAACGGATACAAGAAAATGGCAAAAATACATGTATTTTTCGAGGTATGTTACCTTATTTTATTAATTTTGTAATAATTATTGTCAATAGTATAAAATTTTAAATCAGTTTTAGAAAAATTGTAAATGTCATTTTATAATTAGACCACTAAATGTTTTTTAAATTAATTGTAGATAGGTAAGGAAAGCCATATATACCAAAAAAAAATACTAATAAAGGAATGAGCAAATTTGAGAAAGCCTACTATGATAGGCGAAACGTCAAGTTAATCCCATTGTTTGATTTTGCAAATAAACATATACCCAAAAAAGAAGTCCAATTGATATATACCGGGTTTAAGAAACAAATTGAATAATATATATATATATATATATATATATATATATATATATATATATATATATATATATATATATATATATATATATATATATATATATTTATATCCATATATAAAATTTTTATATAGATAAATTTCCTACTACTACAGAACACATATATTTTTTGCAATTTGTCAGAAATTCAAGTTCCCAAAAAATTGTATATAGAACCAATCAGGCTCCAATCTATATTTTCGCATAACAAGTTTTTTAATTTAGCATCTGGGTCTCAAAACTTTTCCGAGTATTGGGATTAATTTTTAAAATGCAGGGAAATATGCCAGTGAAAAATGCTACTATTGATATGTTCGATTTCAATTGATACGTGGCCGACTTCTGGGATTGAGAGATACTTTCAATTTAATATTTCCTAGTCAGTTATATTCAATATTTTTTAACGAATCGTACCACATACGAGGTTTAAATTTCCAATTTCTAGAAATCATTATATGCAATTACTCCTTTTTTATAGGGTGTTTATTAATTTTAGGAGCAAGAGTTCAGATAAACATGGATTACAAAGTTCTAAAATAGATATTAGAGACAAAAAAGTAGTATTGTTTCATATTTCCTCTATACATAGTTAAAACTATTTAATTAGGGTTGGATATTTAAATATTTCATCTGGGTTTGAAGTTGCTAAAGATAAAAAATAAGAATCAAGTTTTGCGGCCTCGTTGGGGTTCACCTCGTTTTCCCAGTGCTCGTAATTACCTATATAGCATACTGATGCGCCGCTATTATTGTAGATATTATACCTATTGTTATTATTACTATTATTAAAATTTCGGTAATTTTGTGTGACTTCGATTATTACTGCGTGCTCTATTACCTTGATTTTAGATGTAAAATATTTGAACTGTTAGAAGAAGATGCGCTAACAAATTTGGTCAGGACTTCCTGAGTGGTGAAAACTAGCCAGTCTCTAATATCAGTTTCGCTCTATCAGATGTAGCGTTTAAACTGGGATACAAGGAACAAGGATCGAACCGTAGCTTTAAATGTGTGATTTTCCGCCATTTTTAAAGGTCGCCTTCAGTTATATGAGATTTCTTTAGATGTTCCGCGAGGGCTTCGATTTCCTAGGCACACGTTGAAGAATCCTTATTACTCGGCTTATGATTTTCACCCCTTAATACCGTTTTAAGCTTAATTATATTCATATCAATATTGTTTTCGGTATCGATAAGGTCACGTGCCTTACCGGTTAACCTTGTTTTCGCAAGGTCTATTGCATTGTTTTTATTATCATCTGAATTTTGTTTTAACAGTCTTAGAGTATCTAAAAATGATATTAATTTATCAGATGAGCCATCGAATGAGTTTGGAACAAAGTCAAAAAATTATATTGTACTTAAAGGTATTGAATCAAGGTTACTGGAATCGGTATCAATACTAGACTTTTCTTCTTTCTCTAGTTTATATCGCTTTTTTCTTAACAGCCCGTTTTGTTTGGTTATTTATTTGCTCAATGACCCTTAGCGAAAATAAATCAAGTCTCTCATTAGAAACTTGCATTCAAATAGTAAGGGCTCCTGAAAACTCTGTGATAATAAACAATTTTACCATAATCCCCAAGCGGAATAATCAGATAATATAGACATATAGATAACTAAAGACAGACAATAATGCAAAAACAGTTATACATAAACAATAATAATTTTGTTGCTGCTGCTTATTGACTCACACGCTCAATTTTTATGTTTTTATTTTCCGCATTTATAGCACCACTGTTTAATGGCGGCACAACTGTTCATTTGTAGCCCGACTCAGTAGTAAAAGTCATCTCAACTCAGCTCACTAAACTGTGTCCACGTTGCCTATAGATAATGCTTGTGCGAGATCTCTACGGACTTCCTTCATTACCATCATAATTACCAAAATGGCTAATATCAAATAGAGAAACACTTTGATGTTTTTCGTTAGGTTTTCCCCGGTTTCTTGCACTATAAAATTTGATTTGACTACGCCGTTTTTCTGCACTTCTTGTTCAGTCAATTTACCTCATTTCCACAAATTTTACTTAACAGGCATATCGAAGGGGAGCAGATTTGAAGAACTTTTGGCAGGATCGTCATGTAGTAAAACAAAAGAACTTGTTCTCTGGTTCACTTATCTTAAGTAAGTAAGAAATATAAAGTAAAATATAATAATTACGATACTATATTTAGAACACATAATTTAACGATATACCATGCGATACATTTTATCAGTTACAAATTAACGAACAAGCCTTGGCAGGAAAATGTAGGTCTATGTACAGATGAGTATATTTAAATATTCGAATAAGTGGGAGAGGTGAAAAGGAAGATATATTTAGCAGAAATTTCTAATACGGTCATTAGTGGCTTAAGAGTTTACAGTAGTACATGAAAATTAATAATGACATCTAACGAAATTTTAAGTAATAGAAGAATTAGTTATCTTCCAGACATGGAAGATAACTAATTCTTCTGACTAGCTGTTAGACCTAGAGTTACATTAATGTATGTCCAACTTTTTTAACTGTAGTGGAGATGAAAGATGTTTAAAGCGATGGATGAGAGAAAAAGAAAACTGACCGATTTGCCGAAATTTTTACTATTCGACTGTTTTGAAGGCAACGAACGAAAAAATCCCTGTAAAGAAACATGATGGAGTCAAGCTACCATGTTATATATTTCTAAGAGATGTCCTAGATATCTAGCTTGTTTGTACTAAAATTTAATAATGCCTATGTGAAATAAAGTTGTAAGTATATAGATATAAGTTGTTTTCAACTTCACATTATTCCCAGTGGATAATTACATAGCTTTAAGTTTTGAATGAAAAGTATAAAATATTTTCCCACTACTGCAAGCTCATAACTAAATTTGTATGTGTCTAAACAAAAAATAAAAATATAGAAATGTGTTATTGAACGTAGATAGTATTCATCATTATAGCTTGAGTTGATATACGTTTAACATATTTGTATATTTTAAGGGTTTAAATGTTACATCGTCATAGAATTAAAACTTGCAGTCAACACTAGTTTTATATTCAGCTGTTTTATTTTCATACTTACACCATCTTTTTGCCAGATGCATTTTTACCACATTCAGATTCTCAAATGTAGGAGATCCATGAATTTAATGCTTAGTCAACTAACAATCCGCAGTATTTATCTTAATACTCGCATATAAAATCCTCAGATACCTGTAGTTTATCAAGTTGTACTATTTTGCACCTATTTTTGCGCCATCTTTTCACCAGGTTTATTTTTACCACAGTCTGATGTTAGAATGTAGCAGAGATCCATGCGTTTAAAGTATGTTATGCATCTTACAATGAGAAGCAATTAGCATACATTCAGCTGCTTTATCTCTATACTTGCATATACATATTTCAAGTTAACACAGATCCATGAGCTTAAAGTTTATTATTCAAAAAAGATACACCAGGTGTAAATAAATGAGACTGGAGATCTAGACAATTTATTCAAGAATATAAATATTATCTTAGGTGTAGACATAACTCGAGATATTATCAGTATATTACTTATATGTGTGAATATAATATACAATATATTAATTGATTAATGTGGGTAAGAAGCTCGGTAAAAAAACATGCTTAAATTCAAAATATAGTCAATAAATATGTTTAACTACCACATTGTAGAAAGTACACGAAGTATAAAATAGTGAGACTGGAGAACTAGACAATGTACACAAAATATAAATTTTATCTTAAATGTAGATATAACCTGAGATTTTATCAATATATGATGTATAAAATAGATAAAAATATAGTAAACAACAAATTTCTTTATTAATAAAAATTAATATTTAATTAAGAAAATTCAGTTAAAATATGTTTTAAGTTGAAACTCGTTGAGTAAAAATATTATTGACAATTCACTGAAAATTTGTAAATGGGTATAGAGGTTTGCATTACAAAAACATTTAAAGTATAATATATTACTACAATAAAGCACCTCTACATCATCTATATATTTAAAATACTTGGTCAGTATCTCTTGTACTGCACCAATTTACAAGATTTTTTGAAATGATCCTCTGGTTATCGAGACTTTTCAACACTTGCGTATTTTTTCTGTAAAAGTAATATGTTTTTCTTCAATAACGTTTGTGGACGATGTGGTGAATGTGCCGATATTCTTATAATTCGACTGGAAACTCATCGCGCCATCTAACGGAAATGGCAGAATAAGGTCTGTCAGGATAGCTAGTTTTCTTTAAAATACGTATCAATGACCCATTTGCTTACTGATTTCAAAAACATACGCTCTCAAGACCCATATATAGTCACACCTGTATTCGGTAATAACTCAATCTGTTAAAGCTTTTAAATTCGATAATCTCATTGCAACAACTGATTGTTATTCTTTCGGTGAGGGGTGAAAGGGTCGCGAGCGCCTCAGAGGATGACCGACACTTTCGGTAATGGGAGCGCCTCAGCACGGTGGGTGGACTAGTCCGACGAGGATCATCGTTTGTGTGCTTAATGATTGATTGATGGTGACAGCTATTATACCTCTTGCTAGTTTGAAGTTATTGTGTTGCATACGTTTACCTTTAAATTATCAGAATGACACAATGCAAGTACAGGTTTTAGAAAATTTAAAATGGGTATAAATCAATGCAGAGAGTGAATATTTACTTTTATAACAATAACAGCTGAGTTTAAGAAAGTTTTTAGTTTGAAAATCCTACATTGTCGACTTGTTCTCAGAAATGACGTCACGGGTATTTGGCTGTTGTTAGCTTGCGAGGAATTTCAAAGGGACTCATTGGGTAGCTTACATAAATCTTTAATGTCACCTAGTTGGGGTAAAGAAGATTTATTTGTCATAAAGTTGAGTCATAGTTGCGATTTGAATGGTTCATAAATTTGGGTTAGACAGATTTAACTTGGATTAAAAAAAATCATCTCACACGTGAGCTATTCCCTTGGGAGGAGGGAGTGGCGTTAAGTTCGTCAGTGATCACTACTCAGACATATTTCGGGCCTCTCAAGCTGTTTGTAAACCTTTGTTAGTATGCTGATTGTTTTTATAGTCAGAAATCGGGGGCATCGTTGTATAGACATATTTGGCGCCTCGCAGATTGTTTTATAAACATATTTATTGAGTTGTTATTGCGAGCTTTCTTGAAGATTTATACAGGCTAAAACCATAATTAGTGGTATATTCTCTTTATTATTAAAAATATTGGGCAATAAGTTACAACTCTATCTATTATTACTCTAATTATATAAACCAAAATATTCAAAAATATTTTACAGTACTTTTCTTTTTAAAGTGGAAACTGTTCTTGGGATGTTAATACTAGTTAATATTACAGATAAAAGTCGTTAGATTCTACAATTAAAAAGGAAAGATTTAAGCAGCTTTTTTGGACAGTTAATTCAAAATTAAAAACAATACAGGTTGTACGTCTTTTCAAAATTGACTAAATCAAAACTGAGTAAAAATAAACGCAAAAATTGCTAAAGAATACCCAGATAAAAAATATTACGTCTGCTACCGATATTTACAACTTACGACTAGATAAATTACAAAATTAAGAATTAAAAACGAAAAAAACTAAAATTAATCAGAATATACATTTTTTTTAAAACTAGCATTGTTACCATTAGCTCCATTAAATCAAAAAACAGGGTTAGTCAAACATCATTTTACAGAGGGGCTCAACTTTAATTTTATGACATCTGAATAAGAAAGCAACTATAAAAAAGATGCAACAGCAGAAGAGTATCCTTATAGGTACAACGGCAACATATTAAAATATCAAAGGAAGTTTCAAGGGACATAAATTACGTTTAATTTGTGCCATGTCGTTTTATTTTCACAATATTCCACTTCACAGTAATTCTGAGTGCTTCACCTAAAAGTCTCTCTCTAGGTTTGGCTTGTTGAATAATCACCATCAAAAAGTTTACATTGTTGTTATCATGAAGGAAAATATTTAATTACCATGGGCAATCAAACTTTTTCCAATAGATGTATTTGTTATCTTATTATCTGTTTTTTGTTCCAAAAATCATTTATGAGACGCACATTAAAAAGTTATTTGCATATTGGAACTAGCAAACACATATATTTCCAGACATGTAATTTTAAGTTTTTTCGGTTTGGCAGCAGCCTCAAAAAAACCTTCGCTTCGGGAATCGAAATTAATTTTTAATATTCGAGCGCGTATTTCGATGAAAAATGTTACAGTTGACATGAGGGTTTTCGTATTGATACGCATTCCAACCGGAAAATGAATATGTGTTTATTTATTCGACTTGATTTTAAATATTTCTATTTGCTATACACTCAAGTGAAAAGGAATACATTGGAATTCAAGACGATATCAGTGTGGACATGTACTAGGACATATGAATATTTAACCTTAATAGTATACAGAGTAGATCAAAGAGCTGTTATTGTATAAACAGAATAGCATGTATGTTATATGTACATCAATATGGTCTTTTGCTGCAAAATATTAACACAGTAAGTATGATACCCTCATCTTCAGAACCATCCGAGGAATTTGACAAAAACCCTGGAATAAGAGGTACTACTCAGTGGAATCCATGGAAATGCAATGCTTTTTATGGCAGGGTTTTTCTTAAATTTTACAGGTGTCTTTAAATATAGGGCTAGCATTTGTATAAGCCATTTTTGAAGGATTTAGGGCAAATTTTGATAACAAGAAATTCAAAAAGAAGAAAAGTAAAGCATTTGCCAAGTCAACACTTATTATTATTAAATCAGTTGAGAGTAATTTCAATTTATTTATCTACATAGAAACTTTCCGATTTTGTTTCACGGCTACCTAGATTTATTTTTTAAGACATCGTTACAATTATCCCTAAATTAAAAGTTTTCTATATTATATTATTAATTATTTTAAAGTAGTTTTTGGGCCATTGGATTAACTAGTGACAAACCTACACAACCATAAAATTTAAAAATATTTTTTCTCATGGAATATTTGACATTGGAACTATAAAAACAATCATTTCTTCAATTAAGATGTTAAAAATTATTCTTTTGGCAGTAACTCTGGAATAAACCAAATTATTTTCCGTTTATAATATCAGAATTATACCGTGTGGTTTAAGTTTTCGTGACAAAATAAAAAAGACTCTTATTATCGCAAATTGCGCAGCAATTTTATTCAGAACTATCACGTACCATTGCAAAACTCTTTATAAACATACTTACATTTCTCTTCCAAATAAGCTTAAGTTTACTAAAATCGGATAAATCATTTAGAAGTTAGACGATTTAAATAATGATGCTATGAATAGCTTCCCACTCTCTTATCAAAGTCAGTATGCCAATGAGCCTTTAACCAAAATGACGCCGAATTGTCCAAGATGTCTAATGATTTTAATAAATTATACCTTAATAGGGAAATTTTCGGAGAAATTTAGAATTTTAATATTTACTGTTCGATTGCGCCTCCTTACGGCCAAATACGGCAACTATAAAAAATGTCTGAGATTTTACTATGACCACTTTAGTGATGTTTTTTTGCCCTGAATTATGTCTAGTAGTTTCCGAGATGTGGCCGGTGGCCACCCTTACTAAAACACCCTGTAAATAATAAAATACTCTCTAGCTTCTTATTGAGTTATACTCATTTATATATTGTTATAACAGGCACAAAGTCAATCGAGAGTATAACAACTGGAGCTCAACGTTTTTTTAGATAATTAAACAAATATAATATACCCTATGACGAAAATCCAACAAATTACAACCCTGTCTCTTCTTCGGACGCTCCCACTATTGAACCTTTTGCGTTAATCTTGTGAAAGCCGGACGATTGAGTTAGTCATTTTGAAAAAACGTCAGTTAAAAAGGCGGAAATTTTGAGAGCAGCGAGATTGTTAAAGATATATTATACTATATATAGTATTGCGCTTAGACTAAACTGAATGGGTTGAATATATGAAGGACAATAAATTTGGATTTGGCTTATTTGCTTTAAAATTCAATACAGGCTTCTAACTTGATATTGTTTATTAAGTTTTTTAATAAACATTGTATTTTAAATATTTAATTTGTAATTGTAAGATATTCGTCAATACAAAACCCAAAACGTTAGATGTAAAATACTTTATATGAGTTTTGCTTACAATTCCTTTAGTTAAAGTTTCCAGCCAGACTACATATATATATATATATATATATATATATATATATATATATATATATCTATATACAGATATATATATATATATATACATACATATATGTATATATATATATATATATATATATATATATATATACATATATATATATATATATATATATATATATATATATATATATATATATATATATATATATATATATATATATATATATATATATATATATATATATATATATATATATATATATATATATATATATATAAACAAAAGAATATCTCGACCGTACGCTAAATCAGCTAGTTTGAATTGTCGGGTAAGCGGTCTGTTGTGTGTGTCAAACAAAAACAAAAAATCTCATTTAACCATCAATCCTCTATATTTCGCCATTGATTAATGGCTTTCTCAGGAGGTAAATAGCTAAAATACAACACTAATGAATTAACAGTACAATCAAAATAATACAAACTTACATTCAGAGTGACCACACAGAACGTTAAACAAATTTTATTTAAAAAACATTGGTAAAAAAAAACAAGCGTGTTGAAGGTCCCCTGGATAACTCACATCATATGCTTAAAACGAAATGCATTCAGGTGTTCGTAAAATACAGAATTTATACTCGACGCGGGAGCGTCGGTAGGTAAAAATATACAGTTTCAAACAATAAACCTGCAACCACACTAACGGGTTCAACAAAAATACAAGGCAACAGTACCAAAGTACATAGAAATACAGTGGTGCTAAACAAGAATGTTACAATAAATGGTACTAAGCTGATCAACATCTGATCTGAAATTTATAGAATTATCTTTATCCTTATTTATATGTATCATTTCCAAAAATGTTCTTTTTTTATAATTACCTTCACGTTCTAAAATTTTTGTATTGTTAAAGTCAAATCTATGGCTCAGATTTTGAAAGTGATGTACTAAAGCACAAGATCTTTTATCTATTCTACTATCGCTTTTGTGTTGAATAATACGGTTTTTTAAGATTTGACTAGTTTGACCTATGTAGAATTTTTGACAGTCCAGACACGGGATTTTATATACAACATTATAATTTTGCATATACGCTGTTTTGTCTTTAGTTTTTGGCAATAATTGACCACTTTTAATGTATTATATTTAGCCTCTTTTATATTGGCACATGAACTAAAATCCAACAAGTCCAACAACATAAGGTAGCTTTTTATATTTAAAATTTGTCTGTATATAATCCTCCGTTGGTCCGTCAAATATGTTGGAGTTATAAATCAGCTTTAACGTTACATCTCTCGGGTACCCGTTATTTAAAAACAAGTTTAAAAGGATCCTTAAATTTTTTTTAAAAAATTGTGGGTCTGATATATGAGTGATTCTTTTTTTCATAGCTATCAATGTGTTCCACTTTTGATTTTTTGGGTGATTCGAAAAATAGTTTATATACCTCCCCGATGATGTAGGTTTTTGATACCAACCTAGAATAACAGCATTATTACGATCTGATCTAATTACCAATGTGTCCAGAAAAGGAACACTATTATTTGTTTCACTTTCCAAAGTAAATTGTATATGTTTATTATAACAATTAAATATTTCTAGAATATTATCAATTTGATCAGATGGAATTGAACAGATAATGTCATCAACAAACTTATACGAAAATAGAAGTTTTTCTATAATTTTATTCAAAATGAAGTCCATGACAATCTGAGCCAAAATGGGGCTGATGGGAGAACCCATAGGGGTACCAAAGATTTGTTGATAGGAGTTGTTATCAAATGAAAAATAACAGTTATTACATAAAAGTTCAAAACTCTAAAAAAGTTGTCCTTTGATAAGGTCGTGTTATTTTCAATTTTTTGCCATTGGGCCTGCAAAATTTCGTTAACTAGTTGAAATGGTATGTTTGTAAACAACGAAACGACATCTAATGAAATCAAAACATAGCCGTGGGGCAAAATCACACCATTAACAGCATTTACAAAAACAAAAGTATCACTGACGTTATAATCTGTTCTATTCAGAAAACTATTTAATGATAATAAGAAATGGTTTAGAAATATTTCGGACACGGAGATGCCTTTAGAAATCTCTGATTTTCTGTCGTTGGGTCCAAAGTTTGGTGTTCCGGTATCTGGCGGGAGCTTGAATACTGTAAGGTTTCTGGCGGATGTAGAGGATATCGTTCTAGAGGTCCCTGATGAGACTAAGAATATTACAAGAGCAAAAATAACAAACAATATAACGAACTTTAAACACTACAATAATTCAAATATTCAAACGCACTTGGAAAAGTTGTTTTATAAATCTCAGAGATTTCTTAGGGCAAATCCTGAAATGTATGTCCTTCAGGCGGATAAGGGTGGATGCACGGTGGTGATGAATAAGAATGAATACATCATAAAAACCAAAACGTTATTAAATGACGCCAATACGTACATGTTGGTTACTGAGGATCCTACCAAAAACGTACAACGTGATTTAAATAATTTAATTAAAATATTGAAAAATAATAAAAAAATCAGTGATAGTACAACAAAAAACTTAACCACTTATAACTCCATCGCCCCAAAACTGTATTGCTTACCTAAGATTCACAAGTTAAATGTTCCTTTAAGACCTATAGTGAGCTGCATAGGCTCGGCTACTTACAACTTATCAAAGTGGCTGACAAACATCTTAACCACTTCACTTGCGAATAGAACAGATTATAACGTCAGTGATACTTTTGCTTTTGTAAATACTGTTAATGGTGTGATTTTGCCCCACGGCTATGTTTTGATTTCATTAGATGTCGTTTCGTTGTTTACAAACATACCATTTCAACTAGTTAACGAAATTTTGCAAGCCCAATGGCAAAAAATTGAAAATAACACGACCTTATCAAAGGACAACTTTTTTAGAGTTTTGAACTTTTTATGTAATAACTGTTATTTTTCATTTGATAACAACTCCTATCAACAAATCTTTGGTACCCCTATGGGTTCTCCCATCAGCCCCATTTTGGCACAGATTGTCATGGACTTCATTTTGGATAAAATTATAGAAAAACTTCCGTTAGGTTCCATTTTTGTATAAGTTTGTTGATGACATTATCTGTTCAATTCCATCTGATCAAATTGATAACATTCTAGAAATATTTAATTGTTATAATAAAAATATACAATTTACTTTGCAAAGTGAAACAAATAATAGTGTTCCTTTTTTAGACACGTTGGTAATTAGATCAGATCGTAATAATGCTGTTATTCTAGATTGGTATCAAAAACCTACATCATCGGGGAGGTATATAAACTATTTTTCGAATCACCCAAAAAATCAAAAGTGGAACACATTGATAGCTATGAAAAACAGAATCACTCATATATCAGACCCACAATTTTTAAAGAAAAATTTAGGGATCCTTTTAAACTTGTTTTTAAATAACGGGTACCCGAGAAATGTTAAAGGTTAAAGCTGATTTATAACTCCAAAATATTTGACGGACCAACGGAGGATTATATACAGACAAATTTTAAATATAAAAAGCTACCTTATGTTGTTGGACTTGTTGGATTTTAGTTCATGTGCCAATATAAAAGTGGCTAAATATAATACATTAAAAATTGGTCAATTATTGACAAAAACTAAAGACAAAACACCGTATATGTAAAATTACAATGTTGTATATAAAATCCCGTGTCTGGACTGTCCAAAATTCTACATAGGTCAAACTAGTCAAAGCTTAAAAAACCGTATTATTCAACACAAAAGCGATAGTAGAATAGATAAAAGATCATGTGCTTTAGTACATCACTTTCAAAATCTGGGCCATAGATTTGACTTTAACAACACAAAAATTTTAGAACATGAATGTAATTATGAAAAAAGAACATTTTTGGAAATGATTCATATAAATAAGGATAAAGATAATTCTATAAATTTCAGATCAGATGTTGATCAGCTTAGTACCATTTATTGTAACATTCTTGTTTAGCACCACTGTATTTCTATGTACTTTGGTACTGTTGCCTTGTATTTTTGTTGAACCCGTTAGTGTGGTTGCAGGTTTATTGTTTGAAACTGTATATTTTTACCTACCGACGCTCCCGCGTCGAGTATAAATTCTGTATTTTACGAACACCTGAATGCATTTCGTTTTAAGCATCTACGATGTGAGTTAGCCAGGGGACCTTTAACACGCTTGTTTTTTTTTTTGTTTTTTTTTTACCAATGTTTTTTAAATAAAATTTGTTTAACGTTCTGTATGGTAACTCTGAATGTAAGTTTGTATTATTTTGATTGTACTGTTAATTCATTAGTATTGTATTTTAGCTATTTACCTTCTGAGGAAGCCATTAATCAATGGCAAAATATAGAGGATTGATGGATAAATGAGAATAGGCGGAACGTATTGGAACCTTTTCTAATTTTACAGGAATATTTTATAAAGGAACGCGCCAATATGGCCATTTATGAACTAATATAATTTAAGCATCCGTTTAATTTATTTTGGGTACTTCGACATTTTTGGCACCGCAAACAAATACCTGTCACAAAATGTTCGCTTCATTTCACCTCGCATATAGCATAAAATAGCAGTAAAAACCTATACAACCATTACACTTATTTAGCCCTCATAGGCATCATCGATAATAATTAGTACGTTATACTTTACCAACCTAACAATGTCATCTTAGATATTAGATAGAAGAAATATTGTTTCGGTTTAAAATATTATTTCATGTCTATGTACTTAACGGAAATAGCGCGGAATTACTTTTTTTCTGTTTTCTAACCATCACCCAAATTAGGATTTAAAATTAATGGAATATGCGCTTTGGGAGTGTTCATTACCTCTTCTAAATAACGGTGGATTAAGTTACTTTTAGCGGCTAGTTTTAACATCCTAAAAGAATTAGATAAATGAGAGAAACTTTTAGAAGCAAATTAAATGTAATCGTTCCCATTTACATAACGAGAATGTTTTTGTTGAGTTGTAGGCTGTGGCTTAATGTAGTCTTTTATTATATTATATCAGGGACGCAATATCATATACCATTTTAGTGGACAACATAAACTGTTATTATTGAGTATTATTTAATTTTACGTTTTGAAAAATAACGGAGCAAAATTAAAAAGTGAGCTTAAAAAATTTATATTTTCAAGTTTATAATTTTTGCACAGGCATATTTCGGGAACCGTATTTTAGTATATAATTGTATATCTTAAGACCCATAAATATTTTATCAAAGGTTTTAAATCTATACAGGGTGTAATAATTAGATATCACCCTGTATATAATCATAATATCTAAAGATATGACCAAACCAGTGGAAACACATTTTTAGGCACTTCGATGCTTTTTGATGTGACACAGTATTTATAGGTTCTAATTACTACTTTTAATAATACAGTTAAAGATGAGACATAATCATTACATTGCAACGTTGTGTTACTCGTTTTATTCAACCAATTAGAAATATCTGTTTTAATTTAAAACTTTAGTATTCGTCTAAGAAAATCCGGCCAGGACTGGTGAGTGTTCTATCAACTTACAAATGGCACCACCGAATTTTTTCTTTAAAATGCTGATTTCTCTTTGTTTTTTTAGGCGAATATTTTGCAGGCAAGTATTTTGAATTTTAAAAATAGCTGGTAATGATTTCACATATAAGTTTTGTCTTAATAGAAATTCCAGTTTTATACGTGAATTAGTGGAACAGTGATCCATTATCTCATAGGTGCCTCAGGGGTACTTTCTTTAAAGATATGTTAATTATTATTATTTTCCTGTTTAAAATATTCTTTCGACTACAGTTTAATATTAATTCTGGTTTATTTTTAATAATTTGATATAATATCTCATTCGGGTGGCATAATGAGTTTTTTCATAATTTCGATATAAAGGTACAGTCGGTAATACAGGATGCTAGATTTCATTTTTGAAGGACATAGATTTTAACTCACAGACAGCTGAAGAGTTCTTTTATTTCCGATATACCTTTGTTGGTTTGTGGTTGGGTAGAAATTTAAGCCATACCTCCATGGGAACCTTTGGTCATCTTTGTAATTGATTTATAACGTAATAATTCTCGTTTTTAATTAGTATTTTTATTTTATGAAATGATTGTAAACATAACTTTTCATAATCTCGTGTTAGGATGTATTTGGTACTAAAGTTCTATTTTTGGATTTTTTTTTTGGCAACCCAGTTCCTCCTCTTATTCCTGTTATTACTACCATCAATAGTACACTGATTAGTTATTACTAAGTAATCAAGTCATTGTATTCTTAACTCCTTGAATTGTTTATTTTTTTAATGAGTTAATATTTGGAATTCTCTGTTCATCAGAGGTTTATTGAGTATGTGGATAATTATTTTTTGTTGCTACTCTGATGTTCATAGACTGAGCAGGGTTGTATGCACTTGAGAGACCCGTCCTCATGAGAGATTACTTTGAGGACCTCAAACCACTCACCGTTGACTGAACCAACCACTAACCTTTTGTACGAAGGTGAAAAAGATTACGTTTATTTGTATGATTTTTAATTCTTAAAGCTAAAAGCACACTGTTTTAAACCATTTTTTTACTCAAGTGTTTTTTATACATAAACGTTTTCCCTTATGTAAATAATTGCAATAAGAGGTTACCATTGTTATTTACTATATATTTACATGTTTCCTAAAAAATACATAACCCACATTTTTTTTAAAGGTATTAAACATCTTTAACAGTTGAAATTTGTGTTTTACTTGAATATTTCAAATTGTGTTATATATAATCAAGGTTATTCATTCATTATTGTCTACGCGTTTCGACGCTTACGTCATCTTCTGGGCTAGACCCGTAAACAAGGGATGTAATTTTTTTATGTTAAAATAATATTAGTATGATTTACTAGAACTAAAAACTAACCTAAAATCCGAGTCATAAAACTACTTATAGGAAAATCCATCACAAACAATTACTCAATCAACATATAAAATAACTTGAAAACTAAAAAACTTCTTGCAAAAAGGAACATTCACATTCTAAAAAATAATAAATATTTATTTTGGTACCCGCTATAATCACATTGACGATGCCATAAGAAAGATACTCCCGGTGAACCAATCAAGGAGGGAGGAACTTTTTGATAATATTTGCGATTTTTTTATAAATCATACTAGATGGTTCGTTCAGATTGTTTGATAGAGAGTCTGGCTGAGTTCTAGTTCGTCTAATTTTAAAGACTTGTTATGTTGATGTAAAACTTTGAAGTTTTTATTAATATCGAAATTGTAATTCTCTTGTTTAAGATGAGTCCCGAAACTCGATTTCCCACCTGTTTGTCCTACGTATTCCGAATTACAAGAATAACAAGCTAATTTATAAATGCCACTTTTACTCGGATGATTAACTTTATCTTTTAAATGAGAAAAGAGAGAGGAAAAATTACCCGATGATTTGAAGAATATGAAACAATTTTTATTAACGGATTTAAGTAACTGTGATTGGTTCACCGGACGTATCTTTCTTATGGCATTGTCAACGTGACTGTAGTCGGTACCAAAATAGATACTTATTGTTTTTTAATATGTGAATTTCCTCGTCGCAAGGAGTTTTTTAAGTTTTTAGGTTATTTTATATGTTTTTATTGAATTTGGACATTGCCAATGTATGACTTGATTTGAGAAAATGTTTGTGACGGATTTTCCTGTAAGTAGTTTTATGACTTGTATTTTAGGTTAGTCCTTAGTTCTAGTAAACCATCCCAGTATCATTTTAACATTAAATAAATAATATCTCTTGCTTACATGTCTAGTCAGAACATTAATTTAGGTCTTACGATAAAATATATCAATTTAAAATTTGTTTAGAAACATCTTTCGTGCTCAAAATATGTCTATGTTACATTTAAAAAAATGAAAATATAGAACTTTTGACCCCTAGATATGCAGCTCACCCTGTAGTTTGCGGGGTATGATTGAATGACGACAACATACTATCGTACTAAAGTATTAAAGCAAGTCATTAAATTATGTTTATTTAAAATTCTACTAGTATATGGTATTTTATACCCTATTATATCTTTTTATAGCTTCTGTACCTATGCCTGTTTCACGACAAAAATAGGAAACGGGATTCCTTAAAGCGGTCATCTTTTGTGTTTTTATTTCTGACTTATGCGTGCCCAGAATCTTCTAACTAGATTTATTCTCGGTATTCCATTTTTCATCTTGGCTTTGTTTGCTATATTTGCCTTTAAAAAGTTCCCTATATAAATTCTCTGGCAGGATAAATAAAATTCCACATGGAGTTGGGGATATAAAAAAGATGTACAGCATCGCAACGGCAACAGCAAGTTGATTTATCCTTATTATAAAGACCAGTGTGATTATTATATTTTAGACAGGCCTATACTTTATAAAAAGTTTTAGTTTATAATTTTTTGTTGTGTTATGAGTACATTTTAGATCATCTTCATGACAAATAATTATTATGCACGGTGTTTTATTTTATATTTTAAACGGGGTTCCAAGTTTTATTTTGTTTATTTATTTAAATAGAAAAGGAAAAAAATGTTAAATACAATAAAGTTTCATTGGAACCGCCAAAATTTTATAGTTTCTAACTTCAGCGAATTTGTTATTGTCTTACTTGGTTTCACTGAGTAGAAAACAATTATCTGCCTATTACGTGTTAAACAGATACTAAAATATATTTTATATATCCATTTAAATGTCCATTTCTTCACAAAGTTAAGAATTTGTCGAAACAAACACAACTGTAAATAAAAACACGTAAACGTATATATATATATATATATATATATATATATATATATATATATATATATATATATATATATATATATATATATATATATATATATATATATATATATATATATATATATATATATATATATATATATATATATATATATATATATATATATATATATATATATATATATATATATATATATATATATATATATATATATATATGACAAGATTTACTAATGGTTAAAATTTAAATATAATCATATATAATAAGCGCATTTAAGACAATACTGTTGTATATCGAAACAAACACAACTGTAAATAAAAACACGTAAACGTATATATATATATATATATATATATATATATATATATATATATATATATATATATATATATATATATATATATATATATATATATATATATATATATATATATATATATATATATATATATATATATATATATATATATATATATATATATATATATATATATATATATATATATATATATATATATATATATATATATATTCCAACGATGGGTTTTTTTTTTAAATGACAAGATTTACTAATGGTTAAAATTTAAATCAGTCTATATAATATCGGCAAAAAGCGCATTTAAGACAATACTGTTGTGTTTGTATTTTGTTATATATTTATGTAGTTCATAGACATAAGTGTAATGTTGTTCTTTATTTTTTAAATAATGCAAGAACGTATCAATTACGCTCCATAATAAGTTAAAAGATAAACATATATTTGTATTAGGAGGTATATTTTGTTTCTCTAGGTTTTCTTTTTGAAAAAGGCAAGTGTCGTGTTGAAATCTCAAAAGATTTTGTTTTAAATTGGCTGTAAAACCTAGGACACAAGTATTTTTTCGGACCTATACGCCACCTATAACCAAAAAAAAATATAAAGTAACATATTAACAAGTTTTTATTTGTGATTTTAAACGAAAAACTTATTGTTCATATAAAGTTTTAAAAAAGTTACTAATGATATGTAAAAATTACTAATTTTTCACATCTTCACCTATTTATTTTCTCAAAATGGAAATGATGACTAAATTGAAGAGCCTGCAAATACAAGTCAAAGAGCTTTCAATCTGCTGTCATACTACGTTTTTCAAATTGTTAACGCAATATTCTATTTTATGTCTATTATTAAACAAACTTCTGTTTTTCATTAACATACTATTTTATTTTTTGCTCTTAAACTAAGTGTATCAATTGTTTCTTACATTGGAGGAAAAAATATATGTTTGAAATCTAGGTTTTGTTAGGACAGATTAAAATTCTTATTTTACAAATTCTAACAAAATGTATCGAAAATGTGGCGACAATGTGCCTCAAAACTAGTAAAGAAAAAATACCGCGAACAAATAATATTTTAGAAATTATGTATTTTAACAGTTATAGGAAATAGAAGTTTGTTAAATAAACGGCAAGAAAAATTAAAAATATTCTGCTAAATGCTTAAAAAAATTCTACCACATTGCCCCCCTTAATGTTCGCAGCATATAGGAAAATGTTTAATTTTGTAAAACTACACCCGATCGCTTCTGCAAGTTTAATAATTAATAAGTTGATATGAACATATTTAGGTCATTTACTTCTTCGAATTTAAAAAGAAATTTTGAAAAATTGATGAACATAGGGTAAGAAGATGTCAAGAAGCTTTATAAAGTCTGTGCAAACTTTTGAGAAAGTATTTTAAAAATAAGAAAATTTATTATTTTTAATTTTCGCCTGCCGATGAAAAAATGAAAATTTATCAAAGTATAAGTTATTTTTCTTGCCGTTTATTTAACAAACATCTAACTCTTAAAATA
The DNA here is from genome assembly GCA_030620095.1 of Kuschelorhynchus macadamiae. NCBI lineage: Eukaryota > Metazoa > Arthropoda > Insecta > Coleoptera > Curculionidae > Kuschelorhynchus > Kuschelorhynchus macadamiae. The sequence continues at coordinate 598,621 of JAUTXW010000206.1, forward strand.
CGTAGTTTTTAAAATATTTTTTGTTCTCGGTTATTATTTTTTTACTAGCTTTGAGGCAAATTGTTGCAACGTTTCGAAAATTTTAATTCCTACACATTTTCGTTACATTTTGATAAATTTTGCAAAATAAAAATTTTTAACTCATGTCAACTAGCATATTACACTTAAATTTAGAAAAAAAAGTTTACATATTAATAGGTAGGTAAGCATGTTTAAGGACAAACTAAATCTATCCTAAAAAAACGTTTATATTTTTTGTTCCAACCTTGATGCATAATTATTTAGAAATATTCCCCAAAGGTAGCACAAATCTAACATTATGGAGATTACATTTAGCAGATCTTCAAAAAAAACCGGAGAACATTAAATATATCTTAAGATCTTATTGCAGTATAATACATATTTTGAAGAGGTTTGTCATAAAAGTTGGTGCAAAGTAAAAAAATAGGCATACATGATTCCTAGACATAGTTTAAGATCAAAAAGTAAAATTTAGGAATCTGCGTTTAGTAGTAGTAATAGGAAACATTAACTTGTTTAATAATAGATATAGGATAGTATATTGTGACAAACAAAAATCTTTTTTGGCAACTGAATATAAATAATAATAAGCAAATATTTAATAATTTATAGTTAAATATTTCTATTCAGTTGCGAAAAAGCCAAAAAAGATTTTTGTTTGACAATCTAAATGCAACAAATAATCTGAACACATTTAAAAATAGTATATTTTGTTAGTTTGAAAAACTGCTCTTTTCACACGGGCATGACCAACCAAATACGAGTTCTACAAAACGTTTTGCACACAACTTAAATGGAAATCCTCAAGTACTTAAAGTTCAAATTTATGATAATGGAACAGAAGTGTACTACAGGACCAAATATTCGGTAATTGTTAAAACTTCAGAATACTCGGAAAAACATGAAGCTTCTAAGATCTGTACCTCGCCTCTTGTAAAAGATGCTTCATTGGAAGATGGTTCAATGAATCTCCGAATTTTTATTATTATTATTATTATTATTATTATTATTATTATATATATATATATATATATATATATATATATATATATATATATATATATATATATATATATATATATATATATATATATATATATATATATATATATATATATATATATATATATATATATATATATATATATATATATATATATATATATATATATATACCTATTGGGGCTCCGGTGGTTTCCGGCTGCAAACCCATAGGAATTTGGCAAAGTATAATTCAATGCTGGTTCTGGTATTAGCCTGAGGTGTTGTTGTTTCTTTGATTCCATTTTGAATTCTGCTATTCTCTCAATGTATCCTTTAACATTTAAAATTAGATAGTTTTTCAAAGTACATTAGCGCTACATTTTCTGAGGAAGTTTTAGGGTTGTTTGTCGTTCTCTCCGTCATAAATTGTTTTTTTGAAGCACATATGAGGATAACATGCAACTTTTACCTTAGGAAAACAGGTGACCGTGCAAACGAACGTTTAACACATGCGAGTAACGATACTGTTTATACATTTATACACGACCTTATTACTTTAAACAGCGTATGAATTTATAAACATTGTTACCAAATATATGATATATAAAACAATTTAGTTATGTTTTTCATTTACTAATTTAAATCCTTAGTATGACAAAAAAACTTTTAAAGCAGCCGAGCCTCGGGATACTGCCGAAAACAAGAACACTTACTTTACCAAATAACGTGTGAAGTTTAGCGTCCAATTTTGTAGTCATAAGACGCCTAGGCTACATTAATATGCCAGTATTTGCTATATAAAATTTTCGAAGTGTGTCATTTTAATTTTATATGTTTTATAGCATTGTTATTATTAGATATTTATTACGATTCTAAACTAAATCATTAACAATTATAGAATGTTTGACTACATTTAGCTTAGTAGCTTTAATATCTTTTTTTTTCGTATTTTCGCGCTCAAATTGGCTTTACTCAGGTTTTGTTAAACAAAAGGAAATAAATTTTCCAATAAACTTAAAGCACTTCGACAGCTTTGCAGTAAAGTGTACAACGGAAACTTCTATTTCGTCTAAATTTACAAAGAAAAATACTTTTCTACTTTTCTAGAGCATCCAAAGATTCACAGTCCGCCTAAGGCATATATATATATATATATATATACGCTCCTTTTGATATCGTAAACTTCGTCAGGACCTGAGTATTCCGGTTACTTTTCATTATTTTACTCTATTTAAACATCGCTAGTCGTTAAATGTGTATTAAGTACTATTTATTTGCTTATTTTGCTGTTTATAATAAGCTACACCATACAAATTCGTATTGCCAGAAAGAGGAAGTGTAAAATGAATAAATGCTTTTATTTATAGAAAAGTACCGTGTGGCAGCCGGCCTGCTGATTCTAGGTTGGTACTTTATCTCAGATTTTCTAAGTCACAGTAAAATATTAAACATACAAATTTCTTGGACTAATCCACGCTTTAATATTAATTCATTTTCATATCTTTAGTTTTTGGTGGGGGCAGGTAATAGGTTTCCTGTTTTAAATAAGGCATGGGGGTTTCCCTAAATCTTCACATTCATATTTGAATGAGTATGTAACATAATTTTGTTCCGGGGGGTCAGAGCTCGTATTTTTTGTTGCTGAATAAAAAAAAACAAAACACTTTCATATACGAATGAGTAGCCGACTTTCGATTCGTATTAACGGAGAACTGCAAGCAAAAAGTGAAAAACCTGCGACAAGGTCTAATCAAGTTCAAAGTAAGATGAAAAGGTACCTACGTATAAGAAAAAACCTCCTGCACGTTCGACCTCAAAAAAATGTGTTATGTATAGGCAATTTAAATCACATTTCGTTTAAAAATGGGTTCAAAAGGGTTCACGCGCTGCAGAAATACAAAGATATGAGTACGATTTACTATTTCAAATTTTGCAGTTACGTAGAGAAAGAATCAGTGCAAGGCGGTAAAGAGCCATTTTGTGGAAAAAAAAATTATATGCGACGGCATTTGCGTCAAAAAGTGGTCAAAAAATGGTCGAAAATGGACAAATCTACTTCTATTTTATAATTCAATTTTTTCATAAAAATTGGCATTTAGTGCCCAACTATACATATTTCCCTATTAAAATCACATTGAGGCTAATACATATCTCTTATAGTTTTAACATAATATTGCAGTGGCGGAAGGCTTGCAAATGATCCATAATACTGCGTGCAGTTCCCCCTTAAGTAAGATTGACCCCCCCCTTTTTCGGGACTCTGGTCAGCAATTGGCAATTGTCTCTAGCGATCGAATGTGATACGATATGGTTTTATATATATATATATATATATATATGAAAACTATTACCTACCCACACAAAAACAAAGACCCTGAATATATAAAAATGAATTAATATAAAATTGTGGATTAGTCTAAGAATCCTGTTTGATCTGAGGTTAAGGTATAAAACCTGACAACAGGACCGTTGACACTCCGAACTTTTTCATAAATAAAAGCATTTATTTGTTTTATACTATCTCCTTTTAGCAATAATATTGTTTCATGGTATAATCTATTATACAACAGTTAAATAATTAAATATCACTTAAATAATTACTTTTAAGTAAAGTCCAACTTACTACTATTAAGTTATCTCCATTTACCATAAAGCAAAGAGCTCAAACTCTCAGTACAAATTATAACTACCTGCTGTCGACAACTCTGAGAAACTAATTCCTAGTTTTGATTTTGAGTAATTTCCTTTATGACGAAACAATGAAATTTCCTAAACAATTTTTAGGCACAACCAGTCCGATTGAGTGATTATGATAAAAGTATACTAGAAATTATCGAAAAACGAATAACAAAAAACATGCACTAATTTAGCATTCCTTTAAGAAAAAGCATCTTTTTTGTGGTTACATTTTGACCCGTAAGCGCTATATCTAGAAACTCAAAATTAATTCGATCATTATGATTTGGACACAAACCCCCATTCATCAAAAAGGCAAGTCTGATTTAAAAAGCGTCCTTGGAAGTATTTAGGATCTTGTGGGTTAGAGATTCGTTTTCGCAAAGACGGATCCTTAAAATTACAATTTTGAATAGATATAGAATATTAATATTAAAAAGTTTGAATAAGTGTATCAATCACTAGATTTTGCGAAATATATAAATAAAATAAAATTAAGCCTCAGCGTTTTCTTTTGCAAAGCAGGTATTAATAATTTCTATACCATGCAGAACATGGCTGCAAGGAAATTAAATAAAATACAAGTAATAAATCATAAAGAATATATATATATATATATATATATATATATATATATATATATATATATATATATATATATATTCATTTTATGAAGGTTAGGTAAGAACCTAGAAATCCTAAAGATCATGTACGTATATTTCAACATCCTGTAGCATTAAAAAAGAATTCAAATTTAAAAGTTTTTACCTAAGTTTTAAGTGGTAGTGAATATTTTCTCCAAACGGTTTTTTAATTATCTCTAATTTTATGATTTTAATAAATATAGATTCAACAGCTACAGCCAAATTTACCAACATCGGGTAACACAAGAGACATATAACAGGCTGCCACATTTTTTTCACACCCTGCATACTTTCTGAGTAGTGCAGACCGTGCACATTATAAAAAAAATATGACTTAAGGACCCTCTAACAACAAAATTTTACATCAAATGGCTAATAAATTATGTGGAAAAATTAAATTTTTTGACAATTTTAAAAAAAGTTTGAAATTGTTTTTTACAATTTTATCAAGGAATACGCTAATCTAACAATTAGAACTAAAAAATTGTTTTTGTAGATTTTCGGACCAAATAAATAATTGAAAAATTTGCAGAGTCTTGTTTAACACCCTGTATAAATAATTTTTAGCTAAGGTAAGTTTTACGCATAAAATTACTTATATGTAATAACATTTGCAAGATACAGCTGAAATATATTCGAACTTAAATTTTACCAAAAAATACAGGTGAACTGTTTCAAGTGGCCAGCACTTTATTTTCTATATCTATTAAGATTTATAATAACTAAAATAAATTTAAAAGAAAATAGATCACCCCCTCCTAGATAGGGGGATATATCTCCACGTTTGCCCAAATAACTTTGTTTAATTATATTTCATAGACCAAAATAAGGCCCTTTTTACATTTCTATTCTTTTTTTTTTCAACTATGGGTCCACCACGGATCTACCGTGCATATTTCTTAAAAATGTTATCAAACCATTACACTATACATAAAACATATAAAAACCTCTTTCTTTTAGTTAGGATAGAAAGAACTAGGAAAGTTTTGTGTCTTCCAATGTTAGGCAAGGTTGCCAAATTCTTTATGTTTTAATTAAAATAAGTCTTTCTCAACTAAGGATGTAAATTTATTCGAATTTAATATCCACTGAGAAGTGATTTATGAAACATTAGTCTGCCAGTGCAATTTAATTTGAACGCGGCATTCATATATCGGAAGACGCGGATATTACTGGGGAACTGCAAATTACAACACCACTTAATCAAGGTGTAATACTACTTTGTCGTAAATTGATATAGATTTTACTCAGTAAATTTAATAATATGTTGAAAACGGGTCGTAATTAATTAGCTCAGAAAAGGATATAAGGGAGATTTTGGGAAATAATAGGCTTATTATTTCATTTTTTTTTAAACTTACGACAGTGTTTTAACAATTCTTTATACGATTGGTACTTTATACAGTTTTGCCTCGTGTTTAGCTAAAAAATCGTTGCACATATTTTCTCATTCTTTCACGCCGTAGTGAATGCTACTACTCCATTCGGACACTGAGGCGAAAGTTTCAAAAATTCCAAATGCTATTTTGAAGAAATGTTAGCAAAATAATTTTTTTCAGAACATGAGCAGTAAACGGATGTACACCCGAAAAGTTTTATTCATCTGTGACAGGTATCTTGCGATTGAACATCTTATTCTTGATAAAAGTTGATGCATAAAGAAAAAGTAGTTTTTACAGTGTTTATCTTTAGCTTAAAAATAATTTTAAAAGTTTTGTTAGAACATTTTTAGAGAATTCAGTTCGAATATTCGTTTCGCACACGGAATTATACCGTTGCAATGTCTTGTATCTTAGACCCTTGAGCTGTTTCCAATAATTTTATTCTGTTATAGAGTTTTAGAAGGAACATTATTGATAGTTTTTATAAAATCATATACTAATAAATTCACTAGGACAGAAATATTTAAAGCATTATTAAAAAATCAGTAAATCTTCTTTACCCAGAACATTCCTCGTCATAATTTGTTTACATTTAGTTAGGAATAGCAAAGAGTGGCCCAATTTAGTTCAGTACATAGTAACAAAATATATGTGTTACATATATTTTTTTTTCAGATATTTTTATTGAGCGCCAGTTTGTTCCATAATATTGGATCCCTACCAATATTTTACCAATCTCTTTCTACCTATGTCAAACTTGACTTTTGGGCATACCGCCATTTTCTTACGTCATGTTGAATTCGTACTAGTTTATCCCATTTCCACAATTAATTTTTTTGCAAAATTTAACATCTCTTGAACAAGATTTTTTTACGTTCATTTTTTTTTAAATGTTATTTGGCCGCCATTTTATCTCGCCATAATAAATTCGTACCACAACTCTACCAGTTTATCTTTAATTAAATAAAAAAACCAAAATATTTTTAGAATTTCGAGGGAAGAAGGCCTACACCCCATGACCTGGCTACGTGACTAATATTATATAGAGAAATTATAGACAGGTTAGTTCATTAAGTAATATATCTATTATACTATAGGCCTCAAATAAAGTTATCCTGCCGGACAATATTTTGCCGAAAAGATTAAATGTAGTATTACATTTTCCCTTTTAGGTCGACCGTGTCTAAGACCCAGCACCTTGAACCGTGCAGCGATCAATATATATCCTGCGAATATAAAGGAATATCGAGAAATTGTAACAGTATTCCTTAGAGATGGGCAAAACTTTCGGATTGTTGATTTCATAGAAACTCTTTACTCGTTTTAAAGGGATTTCACATAGGTTAATTAAAATCAAATCTAATAAAAAATTATTTTTATCATTTGAATCACTGAAGAAAACTGAGCAGTAAGTAAAAGTTTATACCTCCATAACTTTTGTGGCATAAGGATTTCTAGACGCACTGCGAAAAGTGATCTTTGTTCTCACCGGATTGAAGCTGATTGACTGGCACATTGCGGAGTTCGGCTAATAATCGGTATATTCTTTCCTAAAAAATATACAAAATACTTAATAAAACTTTGAACTTCAATCAAGATTTTTTGTATACGGAACTGATAAGTAGTATAAAGACTGATGCAGCAGTCACTCCATTCTTGCCACAGTTTTGACTAAATTAAGCCTTTCCACTCTTCAGAACTAGAAAAATATACTGTGAAATATTGCTCGGAAAATAACTTTTCATAATATATTTTAAAAGGAATTTTTTATTTATACATAAGCCCACGGATATATATATATATATATATATATATATATATATATATATATATATATATATATATATATATATTCAATCATGTCATCAAATCAGATAAGAAAACAAAAAATTATTATAAATAAACATGATTACGTTGAAATCACAAGCAACATTAATTGTGATGAAGAATCTTACAAAAAATGGAATAGTAATATCACTACCACGATTGAAAAGAATTCAAATGATTTTATAAATAAACTTAAAAATTTTACGGTCTTTCTAAAATTCATAAACCTAATTTATCTCTTAGACCAATTATTTCCTCAATAAATTCACTCAACAGTAAAATTACTATTTTTTTTGTGATATTTTAAGTAGATCAAAAATAGCGATAATATGTTCTTTACGAAATATTCTTTTGATTTTGCATATTTTGTTAATAATAAAACAATCCCTGAAAATTATATATTTATAAGCTTAGATAACATAGAACGGAAGCATTCACGGCTTTGGTCAGTTAAGAAATCATGGTTCTTCGGATTAGACCGTGTCAAATTGGAATTACTTTCCGACTTTTCGCCTTCGATTGCAAGAGGCATCTTCAGGGATCTTTACTCCTCGAGATCTGAACACTGAATCAGTTCATCAGAACCATTATTTCTTATAAGCTTAGATGGTATTTCACTATTTAGTAAAACACCGCTAAAATTAGTAAAACTTAGTATTACAAAAGGATTTATTAGAATTTTATTAAAAAATAACTGTAATATGCCCAAAATGTATTTTTAGAAATCATTGAATTTATTTTTAGTACTAATATTTCTTCATTCGAAAATATTATAAATAAATACTCGGAACACCAACGGGATTTTCTATCTCCCCAATTATTGCCCAATATGTAATAAACGATTTGCTTGCCTACTGCATATCTTTTTTTGACATTACTTTTTAAACAAAAATTATTGATTGACAGTTGTGTGCTATATAATACATGCGATGAGATTATTGAAATTTTTATCGATTATAACCCAAATTTTCAATTTACATTAGAAGAAACTAACCAAAGTCTTTCCTTTTAAGATGAAACTGTCATAAAAAGTGAAAATAATAAATTAATTACAGATTGGTATATTAAACCTGCCAGTTCCAGTAGGTATATTAATTAAAAGGTATATCATAGTAACAAAATGAAAATTAATTTAATATTAACTTTAAAAAATCGGTAAATTTCCTTTACCCGAAACTCCCTTATTATGAATATTTCCTTTTACTAGAAGTAGCGAGGTGTGAACCAATTTAGTTCAGTACATAGTTATTTAGGAACACATATATACTGTCTTTTCAAACAATTTTATTCGACGGTATTTTGTTACCAATATTTTACTAGTTTGTACCTATGTCACACATTTGAATTTGGGCAGAATTTAAAATGAATTCAATAAGTAGTTTTAACATTGACACACATCTCAATTCTGTTACGTCATGTTGAATTCGCACCAGTTTATCCTTATATCATATTTAATTTTACTTCAAAATTTACAGTGAATTGAATAAGATTTTTTTACGTTAATTTTTTTAACATGTTATTGGCCGCCATTTTGTTACACTATCTTGAATTCGTTCGTAACACAACTTTACCAGCTTATCTCTACTACTCTACTTAATGCTTGCACAAAATTTGAAATTAATCTAATAAGTACTTTTTTCAGACTGATTTTTTTAAATATTTTATTAGCCGCCATTTTGTTTTATTATCTTATATTTATACCAAAATGTTACCAGTTCATTTTTATGTAACACTTGAATTTTACAAAATTGGAGGTAAATTGGATAATTAGTTTTTTAAGTAATAATTTTTTTAACGTTTTATTAGGTCGCCATATTGCTCCGGCGTATTGTATTTTTAACAAAATATTACCAGGTCATCCTCATATGAGCCTTAATTGTTGTCCAGAATTTAAAGTCAATCTGATGAGTAGTTTTTTAACTATGCTGTGAATGGACAGGCAGACAGACAAATTAATTGACGCTAAAACACGATGATATGTTAAACCTTAGAGGGTGATTTTTTCAGATTACAAAAATTGTATTGGGCCGCCATTTTGTTCCGCCACCTTTAATTAATACCACAGTTTTACTAATTCATCTCTATACAATTAGTTATGGCACACAATTTGAAATCAGTTCATTAAGTTGTTTTTTCAGGCTGAATGTGTAAATATTTTATTAAACCGCCAATTTGTTCCGCCGTCTTGGATTCATACCAAAATATTACCAGTAGATTTCTAGGTAATACTTGATTTTTTGTGCAAAATTTGAGATAAATTGGATAATTAGTTTTTTTAGTAGTTATTTTTTTAACGTTTCACTAGGCCGCCATCTTGTTACAGAATATAGGATTTTAACCAAAATATTACCAGGTCATCCCCATATGAGCCTTAATTTTTGACTAAAATTTGAATGGGTAGTTTTTAAGCTATACCGTGAACTGACAGACAGCCAGACAAACCGACAGACGGACCGACGGATTTAAAAAAACTTATTTTTCCATCTAGAGACCTAGGGACGCCAAAACGCGAATGTATGTAAAACCTGAAAGGGTGATCAGTTCATTAAGTAGTTTTTCAGACTGAATTTTTAAATATTTTATTAAGTTGCCATTTTGATCTGCCATCTTAGATTCGTACCAAAATTTTACTAGTCGATTCTTACATAATACTTGATTTTTATGCAAAATTGGAGATACATTTTATACACTTTTATATATATATATATATATATATATATATATATATATATATATATATATATATATATATATATATATATATATATATATATTATATGACCCTTAATTTTTTACCACAATTTGAAGTCAATCAATCAATAAAATATAAAACGAGCACAATGTAATGTTAAAACCGTTGGTATTTTTTATAGTAAATTAAAACATAAAGATCATGTTTTAAACCAGTATTATTTCGTTTATTCCATTCCTTGTTGCGATAAAAAATACATTGGTTTAACAAAACTAAGATTAAGTAAAAAAAATGAATTACATAAAGGTGATGCAAAACTTAATAAACGATATTTTACCTTTTCAGAACATATTATAGATTCAGGACTCACATCTAATTTTAATGAAACATATTTAACCCCTAATATTTAGGTCTTGGTCTTAAAATTGGTCATCACTAAACGGAGCTGCACATAGAAAATATAGTATTTTAGACTTAAATAGTATGGCATGTTAAGTGTTTTATTTTTAATCAAAGTATTAAAACTTGCATTGCATCTCTTATCACGACAACGTCGATCAACTTTTCCTGATTTTTGCTTTTAATCAACTGTTGAGATGTATGTATTTCTTAGCTGAGGTATGTGTATATCTTATGATCCACTCTGATGTACATCTAGCGTTAAACCTTCCTGTTCACTTATCACATCATTTGTTTTGATAATCATTCGTATTCCATCCATTTCCATCTTGGCGCATATCGTAGCATGATAGTCACTCAAATCTTACTAGTTATATCAGATATTTTTTGTTCTTGGCAGATTTAATTGGTTTTAAAAACTCACATGTATGAATTGAGTCTTTGCGGTTTATCGCACCTATATATTTAAGAATTATTACTGTGATATAGCAGAATGCACTACTGTACCGTATTAAAGAATGCATAACTTGTTAGAGTATTACATCCAATTCATTGTTTACTGCATTTCTGAAACAAGCTACGTTTAATCGTGATAAGGAATGTATATACCCGGCCAATTTCCGTTTGTTTTCTTGTATTACATTTCTCAATTCTTTCTTGCGTCTTCAAAAAATACTTTTGTTGGATAAAATATCGAAAGTGGTTCTGAGATTAGGTGTACGCACACGTGCAATCATGGAAATAGTATTATATCTAGCAGGTTTAAAAATCTCTTATTAACCTAGTAATTCTTAAAAATGACTAATTTCACATGGCGTGTGTAATGATTTCGCACTGTTCAAAATAGTTCGTCATTAGTCAGCCCCTACATATAAACTATACCCTACTTTTTTTTTCAAAAATCAATATTTGGTTGTCAGTTGCCTGGATACCATTGCTACTTTACATTTGAACTGAATTTTTTTAAGAGAATATAAGAGTGTGTCTAATAGATCGATATGGGTCACTGTCAGAAACCTCATTAGTAAACCACTGAATATTCACCCAAATACAAACAAACGTTTTTCTTTCGTGGTTGAAAAGTCGACGCTGTTTAGCATTACTCTGATATCCTAGAGCTCTTAACAATATTGTTATGTAGTAATCGTTAATTTTCATGGGTATAAAATAGAGGGTGATAGTAGAAATGTATATTGTATAACGAGATTTAAATTAACTCTGTGGATTATGTGTTTAAAGTTCGAAGTGTTACTTCCTGCAAAAAGTGTATTTTTAAGTTCTTGTGAAAGAATATACTATTAGCACTCATAATATGACCAATGGTGAAACAGGTACTTTGTTGTAAAAAATGCTATTTTAAAAACTTGTTATGCAATAATATACTATTATAAAATTGTTATTTTTGTTAGATTTGATTTTACAGATTCGTAGAAATAAAAATGTATGTGAAGAGCGAAAACATGTCCTTATTTATGTAAATCAGTATAGCTTATTCTTTCTCCGCCGAGTTTGCAATTTACAATTTTCTTTGTTAAAGTAGTTCTTGTGTTTGGTTGGGCTTGTTTTCAATGCCTTCAACTGTCATGTTTAAATATGTTTTCACTACTTGGATGAAAGGTATACCATTTAAATAAAATGAAAGAGATTACCAGTTGACGAAATTTTATTTCTCTCCGTACCATACCATAATAATGAAATGTAACCCATGACTTCATATTTAAATTTACTTATCAGAAACATTGCTTCTTTTGTCGTATATCAAAACGCCCATTCCTACATTTTCGATGAAATAAAAAATCAACACCACTAAAACGAAGCGAGAAGGAAAGCGTTTCACGGGGTATGAATTTAAAATATAGTATTTTACTTTTCGAAACGGAAGCTGTTAAACCTGAGTTTATTTGAGCGAATTGAGAAAGGATAAATTGGCTGTTACACTAGGGTAACATAAAAGGTTTTTTTTCTACTGATATTAAATTAAAATGTATTAGCGATATGTTGCGAATTGGATGTAACATTTCTTACTATCTCACTTTTTCTGATATTTCGATCATGAAATAGTTCATTGTACAAATAAAATAATTCAACGCACGCTTATAAAGAAAATTACTGGTAAAAACAAAAATTTACATATTCATTATGTTCACTTTATAACGTCCTTGTACGACGAAACTAACTTAATTAATAACACAGTGCAATAAAATTAGATTATTTTATGATTACATTAACTTTAACTAGTGCTGTTCGTTAATGGGTAGCTTATTCCTGACATTAAATTACCTGTAGCTAATACAACATCTATACTCCTAACTTTATTCATTACAATAACTACCAGTTCCATACTATGTAACATTTCCTCTATTATTTGACTATTCAATTACTTCTTCTCTACTTTACTCAGCTAGTCCATCATGCCTTTATAGCAGAATTTTTTTAAACGTACATTTAGTGATCGTCAGTTTTTGTTTGCGTCTGTTATTTAATCTATGCAACTTCTTAACTGAATAAACTGGGCTATGTACCTGTTTTCGCCTCTATTGTAACTAACCCGTAGCAAAATCGCTTTGCTATGATATTTTGATATTAGCTGATATTAAAGACCTTATACAGAAAGACTTTTTTATTTTATTACATCTGCACTTGTTCACAGCCCTTTAAGTTTTCTTCTCGTTTGACTAATTCCTGGAGATTTAAAAATATTCATTGTATAAATAACCCTATAAATATTTCATAACCGCAAAATGTACCTCGCTTGCTTCACGTTTGCGAGTTTGATTTTAGTATCATAAAGATTTACAATCTGTTTGACTGGTGTAGAGGTCACAATCACATATCTTTAACTTTCAGCTCGAAAAGAGTGTTTCAATATATATATATATATATATATATATATATATATATATATTTAATATATTGTCAATTTAAAACAATTATAATTTTAAGTGAATGATATTTACCGGGTAATGCAAATGTGCAAATAGTATCAATAATTATAATTAGTAATACTAAGTCAATACCTCACTGAATTTTTATCTATAGAAAAGTCAGTTAAGGTGACAAAATATAAGATTGAATTTAAAAAAAAAATGGAAACAAATCCAGGAGCGAATTACCAAAACCATGATGTTCGATCTCGGTTCAAAGAATCAAAAAATGTTAGGTTATCAAAGAATTACCTTAGTTCCGGATTTGGAGAGAAAATGGACTATATTTTAATGTGTTATCAAATATTGAATTTAAATGAAGTATCAATAACCAAAATTAATGTCAAAACAAATACGACAATATAAATGCTTCGGCTTTAAATATCTGCCAAAAATTAATATTTAACCGCTTCCGAACTACAGTTAAGTAAAACTTATCTAGTAATAAGTTGGGGATGCTACTGGAGTTGCACCATGCAATTCAATTACTTACGTAAGTTGCAAGTAAGTCGTGAAGCCCGCAGCCGACCGAATCAATGTTCTAAGGTGGACTGAGAGGATTGGTTGGCTTGGAAGAGGATCTTCTAAAACAAAGGAAGCTCTCTTTATACTTTTACATGCCGAGCAAAAAAAGGTAGATACAGGAAGTTTATATTGTTATAGTAGAACATAACCTTCCAGTAAATTTAGAGCACATGCATTTCTTTAAATATTGCATATACGTGACATTCCACGATATAAAAAATAAGGTATTTTCTAAGATAGCAGGTAATATGAAATATTGCAAAAATAGGTTCATTTATTTTAACATTGTATGCGCCTATAATACGCAATTTTTTTTTGAGCAGTTTGAATGAATTTGGTTGAATATCATTTTCTCAATTAAGTAGATAAACCTTAAAGACCAACTTTAAATGTAAGTTTCTGTGTTTGATAGAATAGCGATTTTAAGGTTAATTACTGCAATGAGAGTATGTAATTTAAAAGTTTTTCCATATTTTCAACGGTATCTTAAGTTTTTACAATTTTTTTACGCATTTATTTTTTTAAATTTAATAAATCCAATACACATTACCAACAAATCGTTTTATAATCAAGGCAATATTGCCTTGTTTAAAACTTCAATTTATTAATGTCTGGTCTTGCTTATTCCTTTAATTTTAGTAATTTTCTGTTAAGCTAATGGTTTGGAAATGCGCTTGCAAATATCTATTAAACGGATAATGTTTTAATTTAATATTATTAGAAAATTATCCGCTTTCCTAGTTGGACGAAATATAACGAGGTTAGTTATTTTTCCTTTGCAAAAGACGGGAGACTCCCTTGTGTTATAAATTCCTCATTAAAGCAGTTTAAAACATAGTCATAGCTTTTTTGTATTATATAGAAACATTCAGTTATAAGAAATTGTTTTTATTTACTGCAACCAGGCTGCACGTTAAAATCTGTATCCGTTCAGCTAAATGTTAATAAAAATACAAATAAACAAAATACCGGAATAAAAATACAAATGTACAAACCATTTTTTATTATATTTAATTTGTACTTCATTTATTTTTATTTTACGATTTTTTATTTTTAATACCTGTATTTACTAAGTGTATAGCAAAATAAATTATTTACTTTGGTAAACTTTTTCAATAAATTATTTGTCGTTTGGTTAATAACTTTAATATAACAATTCGCATTCAAGAGATATTATGCACAAATGTTAGATTTCAGCTAATACAAAAATTATTTTTATTTATGTCTTTTTTTCTTTTATTTTTATTAATAGCCTCTCAAAGTTTATAAATATTAAAACCGACTTTAATTTTTTGACAAATAAAATACTAAAAGCAGAATATGTCTTATGTTTCGTATCAGAAATATAACCAGAATGGCTAATCATTGACATTTTATCAGAGATTAGCCATTCTGGTTATATTTCTGATACGAAACATAAGACATATTCTGCTTTTAGTATTTTATTTGTAGGTTTGCTGAAGACGGGGGTAGACTTTCCCTCGAAACGTCCAGAAAACAAACATTTTTCAGTGTCGTTCCTCGGGTACCTTCATAGTGGACCCAGGACTTAAGACTATCTATTCAATTTATAGGGTAATTATATTTTATTTTTTATTTTTTTCCAATTTTCTAAGGCGGAAAAACCCAAAAAATAGTTTTAAGTCAATTAATTGAATTAATTGATAAAAATTTAGGAAAATTATTTCTTTCTAAATAAAATTTGTTAGATACAAAGGTATATTTGTCAATAATTCAGGAAAATTATTTCTTCCTAAATAAAACTATATAGATACAAAGATATATTTGTCAAGTCTATCTGATATTACAATAGAAACTTGTCGTAATGGGGGCAAAAATTTCATCTTAGAAAATGTATATAAGAGTTTCGATACGATAATATAAGAAGGAAATATGATCTTGTTAGTTTTGTCTCCTATTGACGTTGGCAGTGATTAGCCCGAAAAATGAGTTAAATGTTTCAATAAATTCAATTAATATGTTTCGAAGAGAAACAAATCGAAAACCTCAACCCCACTTTCAGTAAACTGCCTCAAATTTCTATCAATCTCAATCTGGCGATTATCACATTTTTAGCAACAAATTAAACTAGTTTCCCCAAATATGGCTTGACCTGTTGGTCAGGTGAGTTCACCGGACTTTGAAAAACAGTTAGTTCTTGACAAAAGATAAGCCAAAAAAAATAGTGACACAGCACAGACTTTGATGTATATGGAATAGAAATATGCAAAATATGTGAATAGAGAAAAATAGTAAAAAAGAATACCAATATATAAATATCCAGGTGTACATATCTGGTTAATTTTAAAATGGCCACATTAGTGGTTTAATTTTTTAGAATTCATAAAATAATATTCGTAATGTTTACCTTAGAAAAGAATGTATTATAAAAGTAACAAAAAATTAAAATGTCCTAAGATGGCTAAAATAAATTATGATAAATAATTTCTGAATGCAAGAGTAAAATCCATAACATTTTGAAATGTAGACATTCAATACTACAAAAAATTAAAATCACTGTTAATATTATTAGGCTAAATTATGATCACATATAAATGTAATATTTATTTGCTAAAGAAGATATTTTAAAAAGTGACCATTAAGTTATTTTTTTTATTATACCAAATATGAACCTGAAAATATTACTATATGATAAAAACTAAAAGAAATTCATATCGAAATATTCAATTAGTTTAATAAAAAGTAATTTTAATAATATCGAACTAAATTAACCGCCTTCGCCTACACTGGTGAACACATATGTCCAACTCAACTTTGTCACGCCAGTTTTACAGTTTTCTACTTTAATTAGAAGCTACGGATTTCTACGGATTTTTAGCCACCGATCTACAGATGTTCTTGACAAAAAAGTTGGCAACACTGGTAGGAGGTCTCCAGTCTCCGGTTAGATTACTGGATCAGTTCAACTAATTTTAATTTTCGCGGTGGTGGCGCCATGTAAAATTCGTATTTTATATTAAGTCAATAAACGTATTGTCTTATGTAGTTTAATTTCCTAACGCTATTCTCATTGACTATTATAGCATTACTAGCTCCGAAGAGTAAGAAGATATCATAAAAGTATTCTCTTATTTAAAATAATAAAAAAACTTTGCTTTGTCTATGTAACATTTAATTTGGCTAACATAAAACTATCCTAGGTAAACTATATCACAAATAAGTGGTTCACCCTCACAACTTTTACTTCCTTCGTAAGAGGGAAGTATTTTTCATTCCAACGACATTAAAATAAAATTTTTGGTGATTAAATAAAATTTAATTTTACATTTTTTATTATGCCTGGGTTGTCATATTTTTTTGAATTCCGGATTTCTGCTACTAACTCTAAATTCTTAAATGGGACACCCTGATATTTTGATCTGTGACATTTTAGGTACAACGAGATGTAACTTATGTCATTTTGAGATGAAAAGGTCTTTTTTCTTTAAAGTTGTTGCTGTTGCCTGAGAAATATAACGTTTCTCAAGAAAGTGTTAACTTTAATAGCCCAAAAATAATGTATTAATAACCTAAAACCTCTTTCAACTTATGCCACGAGTTATCTAGCAGTCACTTGCTGAATATACATTTAAATTGTTTAGATTGCACTTTTCTAACTATATACTGTATGCTTTGTATTCTGAATGGCAGTCAGTTGAACATATTTGTAATTATAATATATAACGATATATTTTGTACTTTAGAAAAATAAATTGTTTTTAAAAAGCTATTCGCGTAGATCGATTAGTTAACTGGCGCAGTCGTACGGTATTTTCGGGATCGGTTATCGATTGAATATCGGAAAAATCGAACTAACCGAAAATATAGAGCCTAACAGAACTGTTCATTGTGAGGTGTCGGAACATTCATTTTGGAGCTGTACCTTATAGTGATCGAAGATTGGCCCAAATTCGCCCAATTCTTGCAAAAGCCAGGACGTTTGTGGGAGGACCAAATAGCCGACCAAGACCCTGACCTTATAATATAGGAAATGTGGAAGAAAATCTTCTGTGTTATGTAAGTGCAACAGGTGTCTTTTTCTGACGTAAATGATATTATTAATCAAATAAACAATTTAAAAATCCAACAACCTTCAACTGACTCTGCTTCTAACCTTTCAGAAGTAAATATTTTATTAAATAGTACCGCAGGTACAAGAAATAACTTTTTACCTGAAAATAATAGTAATAATATGGCTCAGTTTAAACCCGAATATTTAAATTGTGTGCCACAATTTGATGGCAGTCCTAATGATCTTAATAGATACTTAGCTGTATGTCCAAGTATAATAGATGCTTTTTATAAACCCAATGAACCTGTTAATTTTCAAAATATTTATTTACTCAATTCAATAATAGGTAAATTATCAGGAAATGCAAAACTAGTGTTAGGTACCCAGAATGTTACAACTTGGAACGAATTAAAAAATATTTTAAGCAGACATTTCGCTGATCAGCGTGATGAAGCTTGCTTAAACAGAGATCTAGTAATGCTTAGGCAACAAAATAACGAAAAACCTTGTCAATTTTATGATAGAATATTACATATCCTAAACCTACTTTGTTCATATATAAATATACACGAAGAAAGTGATGCTGCAAAAACTTTAAAAAGAAATTTGTATAACGATTTAGCTTTAAAAACTTTTCTTTCGGGTCTTAAAGAACCATTAGGTACGACAATACGTTGTATGCGTCCAAGTGATCTCCCTCAAGCCATGCAATTTGTAACAGAGGAATACAACACACACTATTTTCAAAATGTTTCAAAACCTAATAATCAAAAACCCCTACACAACATTCTAGGCCCACACATAATCAGTTTTATTCTCCACCCTCTAATTTTAATAGAAACACACAGTATGACACATTCAACATGCATACACCACACAACTTATTTTATAATAAACCAACATTTCCTCCACAACCTATTCCCGTAAGACCTAATTATAATCAAATACCAAGAAACTTTCCAACAAATTCACAAGTATTTAAGCCTCGATCGAATAATGTAAATGTATTTAAGCCTAACCCAAATCAGTCGTTTCCAAAGCCGACGCCGATGAGTATATCGACAAGGCAGACAAATAACACATTTAGACCAACACCTGGCAATCGTCAACCATCACACATTAAAAATTATTTTAAGCCAAATCAGCCCCAGAATTTTATAGCCGAAGAACTCTATAATACGAATACTATCGAACAAATCAACGAAACCCCGTATTATGCTGATAATATGGAAGGTAAAAATTATAATGACGACGATGAATATGTTACTAATATGCCACAAAATATAGGTCATGAAACACAAACAAGCAACGAGCTACATGTAGGTCAATACCCAGAAACATGTGATCGTGAAGGTTACGCTTCCTCGAGTAGCGATGGAAATTTTCCATATGCGACTCAAGACGACAACGAAACATAACGCCCGAGATAATATCACTTAACAACACTAATACTAGCGAGCTGTCATATATTATATTCCCTGAATATAATTTAAAATTTTTAATAGATAGTGGATCAACAAAATCATTTATTGACCCTAATCTTGCAAATAAATTTTATTCTAATTATGTAGTTTATGATCCATTTATTGTCTCGACAGTTTTTCAACAATCAGCACACGAATACAGTGTAAAAATTCCGGCGTCTCGCATATTTAAATTACCAAGAAATAAATACTTAAAATTCTACTTATTCAAATTTCATAATGTTTTCGATGGCTTAATAGGACTCGACAATTTACGAGAACTGCAAGCTAATATTAATTATGACAAAGGTTTCTTAATAACTCCAACTGCTAGGATTAAATTGCAATTTCACAAAACGCAAAGCCAGATAAATAATATTACTATTTCGGCACGTACAGAACAAATCGTGAAAATTAAAACAGATATACAAGAAGGCGAGATAATAGTCCCGTATCAAAGGTTACATAACTGTGAAATCCCAAATTTTCTAACAATCGCAAAAGATGGTTATGCATTAACCACTATCTTAAATAATACATGCCAACCGATAACATTAGATATCTCTGAGCCTTTTAGTGTTGAAAAATTTGATATGGCAAATATCGAAAATATTAATTTAAATAACTTTGATGATCAATTGACACCATTTAATTTAGAACCTAACCAAATTCGTACTAGCTATCTTAACGAAGAAGAAAAATCGAAAATCTTACAACTCTGTAAAGAATTTTCGGACATTTTTTATTATGAAAACATGCCTTTAACCTTTACAAGTAAAATAAAACATTCAATTAAAACTACTGACGAGCAACCTGTATATACTAAATCTTATAGGTACCCTTTTGTACATAAAAAAGAAGTCGAATCACAAATAATAAAATGTTAAAGCAAAAAATAATCCGTCCAAGTAATTCTCCGTGGTCTTCACCAATATGGGTGGTACCTAAAAAGGCCGATGCGTCGGGAAAGCAAAAATGGCGTGTAGTTGTAGATTTTCGCAAAATTAACGAGAAATCAATCGATGACAAATATCCGTTGCCTAATATCACCGATTTGCTAGATAAACTTGGCAAATGCCAATATTTTACAACCCTCGACCTCGCCAGCGGGTTCCATCAGATCGAAATGGATGAAAACGATATCCCAAAGACGGCATTTAACACCGAAAATGGCCATTTTGAATTTACGCGCATGCCTTTTGGTCTCAAAAATGCACCAGCGACCTTTCAAAGGGTCATGGATAGTATACTTCGAGGAATACAAAACGAAAAGTGTTTGGTATATCTCGACGATATTATCATATTTTCAACATCACTACAAGAACATGTTGAACGACTTAGGTCAGTTTTCCAAAGGTTACGCAAGTCTAACTTTAAAATACAGTTAGATAAAAGTGAATTCCTAAGACGAGAGGTAGCATATTTAGGTCACATAGTAACACCTGACGGAGTACGACCTAACCCAGATAAGATTCAGGTAATAAAAAATTATCCAATACCAAAAACCACAAAACAAATTAAAGGATTTCTCGAATTATTAGGATACTATAGACGATTTATAAACAACTTTGCAAAAATCACAAAACCTCTTACTAAATGTCTAAAAAAGGGCGCAAAAATAGAACATGACCAAGAATTCATTAACTGTTTCGAAACATGTAAAACTCTCTTAATTAACCAACCTATCTTACAGTACCCTGATTTCGCAAAACCATTTAATTTAACGTGAGATGCCAGTAATGTAGCTCTAGGTGCCGTCCTATCACAAGGTAATATAGGTCAAGACCTACCAGTAGCGTACGCATCACGGACACTTAATGATTCGGAACAAAACTACTCGACTATAGAAAAGGAATGCCTTTGCTTAGTATGGGCAACAAAATACTTTCGTCCATATTTGTTCGGACGTAAATTTAATATTATTACGGACCATAAGCCCCTTCAATGGCTTTTTAGCTTAAAAGAAATTAGAAGAATTTGACTATAAAATTATTTATAAAAAAGGAAAGCTAAATACAAATGCAGACGCCCTAAATGGAATCGAAATACACACTAAAGAAACTGATAGATTCTCAAATATCGTATCCTATATAAATGACTTCAATAAACAATTAGAAGAAGAAAGAAACACAAGCAATAATACCACAAGAGATAACGAAAATTTGGACCAAATGTCAAAAGTGGCCCAACCCGATATCGAAGCACAGAACGAAACGGTTGACATACCAGCAGATGACGATAGTCAAACTATACATACAAATAACAAACAAGACCCCATAGTAGGTGTTCCAATAATTGAAACAGCTGTTAACTACGGCGCTAATCAAATAATAATTTCGCAAGTCTTACACTCACCAGCAAAGCCAAGAAGACTAATATTATTTGAAAAGAAAAGACGCCTTATAGTGCAATTATCAGAAAATAATTTCGAGAATGACATCTTACAGTTTATTAAAGAAAATGTAGTACCCGATAAACTATACTCCCTGTATTTCGAAAACCCTTCCACCTACGAACCTGTTTTTGAAGTGGTAAGAAAACATTTTAGATGGCCATCTCTTAGATTTAAAAGATGTCTCACAAAACTTATTGACGTAATAGATAAAAATGAGATTACAGAAATTATAAAAAATTATCACGAAAGTAAGACAAACCATCGTGGGATAGAAGAAACCGAAACACGTATAAAACGAAAATATTACTGGCCTAATCTCAAAAATTCAATACAGACATACATTAATAAGTGTGAAATTTGCCAACAAAGCAAATATGAACGACATCCAATAAAAATGGAAATGAATATTACTCCAACTGCCACGAAACCCTTCGATATTATCCACCTAGACACGTATACCTTAGACAAAGAGAAGTTTCTAACTATCATTGATAGTTTTTCTAAATGTGCACAGGCATATCATTTGCAAACATTATCTGGTACAGAAGTATCGGATAAACTAATTACTTTCTTCTCACATCACGGAATACCCACCAAAATTGTTGTTGACAACGGGAGAGAATTCAAAAATACTGTTGTAACAGAACTATTACAACTTCATAAAATAAAAGTACATTTTTGTTCTCCGCACCATCCACAGTCCAACGGTGTCATCGAGAGGCTTCATTCCACCTTATCTGAACACCTAAGATTACTAAACAATCAGGGATTTCTTAAAACACCAATTTCTCAAAAAATAAAATATGCTATTTTAGCATACAATCATACTA
Organism: Kuschelorhynchus macadamiae; assembly: GCA_030620095.1. Taxonomy (NCBI): domain Eukaryota; kingdom Metazoa; phylum Arthropoda; class Insecta; order Coleoptera; family Curculionidae; genus Kuschelorhynchus; species Kuschelorhynchus macadamiae. The sequence goes on from JAUTXW010000206.1 coordinate 621,395, forward strand.
TTCATTCTGCAACTAACTTCAAACCGATAGACGTGATAAATGGACACATTAGCCCCAATGACCCCTTTAACTTAACGTTAGATCAGTTGTTGATAACAGGTTATGTTACCGAACATAAAGATAAAACAAAACTCCTCTACGCAAAAATCAATGAACAACTAAGAAATAAAAACGAGCAAGTAATACAAAAAATTAATGAGGACCGTGATAAACCAAATATATTCACATCAGAACAAAAAATATATGTCAAAAAACATGTACGACAAAAACTAGGCAATACATTTTTACCACCCACACAAATAGAAAATATCGACTCTATTCGAAAAACAGTAACAACACCCACACATGCCAAAATACATATGGATAACCTCAAACGACCCCTTAGAAATAAATACAGTTTCGACACATAACATTAAATTACCAAATTAAATGAATTACACATGCCCACGTACTATATAAAACCTCACTAAGTATTACAAGATATGACTCAATAACTATAACATAACTTTTATTTAAACTATAACAAGAAACACACAATTTTAACACCAGCTATTATATTTCAGCATTGTGCATGCATACTGCAGCCAAGGATAGGTTAAAATACGACGCTTGGACGATAACCCCGGAATATTACCCATTAAACTAGGGAATGCAAAAATGAAAGACTATACCTACACCATGATGCATTATTACGATTTAAATTTGATAATTACAGAAATAAATAAACTGAATCTCAGGTCAAAAAACGTGACTTCATTGCTAGACACACATACCGAATATTATGTTGATGTTAGCAATTATTTAAAAATACTAAATTTAACACAAAATCGAGTAGAAACCAAATTAAAAGAATTATTACCTAATCATAATAGAATTAAAAGAGGATTAGTAAATGGCTTAGGATCAATATTTAAAGCTGTGACAGGGAACCTTGACGCATCCGACGGAGATCACTATGAAAACCTTATTCAAAATTTACAAAACAACCTAAATAAGTTACAAGCAAGCATTTTGAAACAAAACTCACTTTCTTTAACAATAATCGAAAAATTTAACCATACAATAGAACACATAGGTAATAATGAAAAACTTTTGGATTCAAAAATAAATCAAATTGCATTTATCGTTCAAAAATCTACTTACAGAGAAAACTCTCTTTATATTAAAGATGTAATTAATCAAATTATCAATGTATTTGAAATAATTAATTCGATTCTCCAAGACATAGAAAACTCTTTAACATTTTCGAAATTGAAAATTATACATCCAAGCATAATAAGAACGGAGGACCTTTTTTCCGAATTAAAAATTTTGCAAAAACGTATAGGCTTAAAACAAATGCCTATACCAGTAACATTGAAAAACATCATACTTTTTGAAAAAATTCAAGTTGAAGCATTCATTTTTAATAATAAAATAACCTATCTCCTTCATGTTCCAATAACGGCCCCTGAAACTTTCGATTATTTTCACCTTTATTCTGTTCCTATATACTGTCAGAGTCTGTTTAAGGTTGTTTTACCGCGTAATAAATATGTAATAAAAAATCAGTTGCACTACGCATACTATGGACAAGAGTGTCAAAAAATTATGTCCGAGGACTACCTCTGCACAAAGGAAGATCTGAAAGAAATCCAAGAAAACAGCCCTTGTGACGTAAAACTTCTAAACTCCGACAAAAACACCTCCATATGTAAACAGACCGAAGACAAGTTAACCGAGCCAATTGTCAATCAATTAGATCAAACTGATCAATGGATATTGGTTCTTCCTACTAAACAGTCAATCAAAATTAAATGTGCAGGTCAAACTTATGGGCACCTATTTATGCCATATTCCAACCGGATGTCAAATAAACGTAAATTCGTTAATAATAATTAACGAAAAAAGAAATATCAAGTCCACTCAACAGCCAATCCTTTTTCCGGACTTCGAAAAAGTAACAACTTTCCTGCCTACATTAAATTTAAGTTTTCATCTACAGGACCTGAAGTTAGACGAACTGCATCTCCTAAGTAAAGAAATTAAAGAAAACGAACCATATTTAAGTTTCAAAGAAATAAGAAGACTCCCAAGTATAGGAACTGTCCTCCTATATGCCATGGTAATCATTTGCATTTTATTCCTGGTGTACAAGAAGTTTGTGCCAAAAATGAAGAAAGACGTCCCCAGAGAAAACACCGAAATTCAACTACCCCTTTAAATTTTGGCAGTTGAAACTTATGGGGGGAGGAGTTATCTAGCAGTCACTTGCTGAATATACATTTAAATTGTTTAGATTGCACTTTTCTAACTATATACTGTATGCTTTGTATTCTGAATGGCAGTCAGTTGAACATATTTGTAATTATAATATATAACGATATATTTTGTACTTTAGAAAAATAAATTGTTTTTAAAAAGCTATTCGCGTACATCGTTTAGTTAACTTACGTCATCACGTTCTTATGACGTACTTGCATTTACTGGAATCTCGATTTACCAATATTCCATTTCACGTGAAGATTATGGTCAGTACTGACGGTCAGGATGTACATGATAAAATCGCATGTTTAAATGGGGCTCGTATGATTAGCTTGTACGAATAACTATAGTGCCGCTTCGGAGCGTATAATCAGTACTGACCATCAGGATGTATATGATAGAATCCTATGTCTAAATATGCAGTTTGACAAGAGCGTGTACGATCAGCTCGTACGAGCTTAGCGACCTCAAGCGCAAAGTGTATGTATGAGCTACTTCAAATGTGAAGGAGGTCTCGTGTTGTCGTCTTTACAATTTGGTTTTTAGTTTTGAGCCTATTTCATAAAAGTTACTAATAATATTAGCCAATATTATTAGCCTAATAAAATAATAATATTAACAGTACGTTTCACATATTCTACAGGAGTAGTGTATTAGAGAAATAATATTATCTATATTAAAATTTATTTATTCAAGAAAAAGAAAATTATTTGTGGAAAAGTCACTATAATAATTTTATTTGTTTAGGGCTGACACAACATATAGGAAGGGATGGAAGCAAAATCGCATCTTATTGTTAATATAATATGTAGCTTCAATAAAAACTAATGTTAAAACATTTTGTGTTCTGGATATTTTAATAGTCTTTTTCCAGAGAAATATAACAATGTTGTAGAATAGTAATCATATATATTGGTGGTAAAAATGATTTTGTAGAAGATGGTTTACTAATATTTCAGTCAAATAAATCTATTTATTATCACGGAAATATGAATGCAGAAATTATTAGGTGTCAATTTAAAGTTTTTTTGAAGTTTTCTTGCACAAAATACGTGGTTGATAAAATGACTTTAAAGCAAAATATTATTATACTTCACCGTAGCGTTGTGAACTAGGTCCAGTAGAATTAGTTTGGGCTGAACTTAAAAGGTTTGTCACAAGGCACAACGCCACGTTTAAAATGAATTATGTGGAAAGTATTTTTCAATATACTTTAAAAGGAAGTCGATTTCCTAGGGTGAAGTAAATACATCAAATATTCTGAAAAAGTGAATTTTGATTTGCTAAACGCGGTACCTACTTCACAAAATTGTAGTTTAGTGGGGTTATCATTTCTGTCAAAATTTAGGTTTGTGGAATTAAATCTTGTGTCTGTACAAATAGATTAAATTTGCATATTGAGTTAAACCTGTGAAAAAAAATTCAAAATGCGCATTTTGTTTATAATGATATATAGTACGGATTAGACAATATCACTATAACAATAGTAGGATAAAGTAACCCGAAGAATGAATGGCTGGGCCATGAGTACGTTTCGACATGCAGCCACCTCCTCGTGGTGTAGTTGTGCTTCAAAACAACTATTACTGAAGGTCTGCATAAAATTGACAACTTAGAAACTAAATAAGATTCCATGCATAACCAAATATTAGTAAAACATGCTTAATTTTAAGTCACAGACACGTGACATAGTTACTTTCTGAATGTTGATTTAAGATTCAACTAAAACTTCTTAAGCGATACTTTTATATCATTATAAAAAATCTGCTTTTGGATTATGCAAACTTTAAGCTTTCCGGATAGACTAACGATCTAATCCCACTAACCATATTTTTTACAGGAACGAGAGAGTAGATAAATTACAACTTTGAAATTATCCCGTTAGGCAAGTAAAAGGAACTTAGTGGAAACTTACTGGCATACTATTTAGATGAGACTGTAGACCTGCTAATTAATTCCCTGGACCTCATTGTCAACCAACTATTTAGAAGACAAAAGATATTTCTGCAAAAAATATTCTTTTTAGAATCAAAGCTTTGATATTAAAAAATTCGTTACTAGAAATTACTGCTTGCTTATAGAATTACCGCTAGCATATCATTTTGCTTTAGAACAATAAGATCTATTCGTAGGTAAATTAGTTCTGAACCATCTGTATCAGCCATAACCCAACAAATAACTTAATATTTGTATTATTACGATTTATAATACAATGTTTTAGTTGTCCACTTTGTAATAGACCAGCTTTCTCAATTTAAGACACTTTACATACCTTTTTGAAAAGAGGTATAGTTGTTAATTATTTGTTTCATAAAGTATTTTATTATACTAATAAAATAAGGAACTCATCTAACATTAATGTTTTGTGTGAGTATATTTGTCGATTAAGGTGTAATTACAAACATATTTAATAATTTCCTGGTCAATGTCAGGGTTATTATAGTTAAGGTAAATAAGGATTCTGGAATTTTATGTAGGTCTGAAAAAAGGTACACAAAACGGCTTAAAATCTAAATGTAAATACACAAAATGAAAAACGTTTAGATTCCCGCAGAATCTCTTACAAACGATGTTGATATTAAGAACCAGGCAGAAAGTTACTAAGTAAATCTTTTTTTTTATTAAAAAATGTGTGAAAAATACGATTAACGTAACCGCTAATATAAATAGAAAAGCATATACTGACGTATTTTCAAAAGGATATATACCTAATAATTTAAAGTTTAAAACCCGAAAGTAACTATAATTCCCAGATTGATTTTATTTTTGTTGGTTTTGCATAGACAAATCTTGAATTTCCAAACCACGTATATGCAGATATCAACAAAGGAACAAAGTTTTGCGGTGAAGTGTCCAGAATGAATCGCTCTCTTTGGAATATTGTTCCCTTATTACTTAGATTTTCCCTTAAAGCAAAGTGTTCCAATTTTAATTAAATTATTTTTCTCTTATATTCTTTATTTATTATAGAAAAAATAAAGTCTCCAGACATTAAAATATTTTCTATTGAGGCACTACGTTCTAACCTAGGAAATCAATATCTTAATTAGGTTTAATTATTTTTGTTACTTAAATAATAGAGGTACAAAGTATAACAACTCAACTTTATCCTAATTACGATTTGTTAATATTAGAAGACAAACCTAACCATTTTAAAAACAAAAAAAATTAAATAAATATATGAAATATTCTAAACGGAAAAACTTTGTAGAGATAAATATCCTATCTGTTGGGAATTAAAGTAGCGTTAAAAATAGTATGATATTTCAAAAGAATGACAGGTGTGTTTATGTAGCGGACGTAACAGGTAACAACTAGCATAAATAAAAACTAAATAATAAAGCTTCTTGAAGAGGACGCATTCGGAAGTTTGAAACAGTATTTTAAAGTTGAAACTCGAAAATAATTAAAATTCGGAGAACAACTTTGTTTCCGTCGGTTTGCAAAGACAAATTATACCTTGAATTTCGAAACCACACATCTGCAATCCTTAACAAATTAACAAAGTTTTGCGGCCAACTGTCCAGAGTGAATGGATCTCTTTAGAATATTGTTTTGTTAGCACTTAGATCTTACTTAAACAAAATTTTCTAGATCACGTAACATGAGATATATATTTCTGCTTTATTTTAAGTGTTTGGGGAAAAAAACAAAAATTTTTATTCATTATAAATTACACTGATGGTCATATATTTAGCTGTGTAACTCGTGTGTAATCATAGCAGTGACAATTTTAGCCTAGTTCAATATATAAAATAAAAAATAAAAAGGAAGCATTAGTTTATTGTTGCCATGACAACCCAAATATAAAATGTTTCCGCTATATTTTTAATTCTTAACGGTAGCTAATTAATTTTATTTTATTAGCTGTGTTGTAATTTTAAGAAATAACAACAGTATCATGATAGGCTGCCACTCGACTTAGGTCGTTTTAGGAGGAAAAAAACAGTAATGTTTAAATCTTTTAATATCAATATATTATCAAGTGCGTTTCGATATTTAATCAATTTAATCAGGAAAATGGGTAAATTTCCTTTACCCGGAACTACCCGGTTTCAATAAAATTAATTTTTCATTTTATTAAAAGTAGTGAAGTCATTTAATACCTATATACTGTCTTTACTTTTACCGGTTTCTAGCTATGCCACACGTAATTTCTGGGCATAATTTAAAATAAATCGAATAAGTAGTTTTTGCCCTGATTTTTTATTAACGTTTATTAGACTGCCATTTTGTTGAATCATGTTAAATTCGTAACAGAATTTTGACAGTTTATATCACAATTAATTCTTACAGAAAATCTAAAATCAATTTAGTAAGTAGTTTTTTCAGGCTGATATTTTAAATATTTTATTCAACTAACCAAATCCTGCCAATGATCCTATGTCGAACCTAATTTTTGTGCAACGTTTAAGTTAAATTGGATAACCGGTTTTTTGGTAATAAGTTTTTAACAAGTCATTAGGCCGCCATTTTGTTCCGAGATATTGCATTTTTACCAGATGATCCCAAGATTACTCAGTTTTTGACCATAATTTGAAGTCAATCGACTAAGTCTTTAGCTGTGCCGCGAGCTAGCAGACTGGCAGGCAGATCGACGGAATTGGGAAAACATGTGTTTTAGCATCCAGGGACCCTTAAACGTGAAAATCTGTAAAAACGTGGGAGGGTGATTTTTTAATGATTGCAAATAATTTATTTGACTGCCATTTTGTTCAGACAGTTAATTCTAGCAAAAAATTAGAAATCAATCAAAAAAGTGGTTTTTGCATGTTGATTTTTTAAATATTTGAGTACGTACCAGTTCATTCCTTCGTTCTTCTGCAAAATTTGAGGTAAACTCGACAAGTAGTTTTATAGTAATAATTTTCTTGACATTTCACTTGGCTACTATTTGGTCTGCCATATTAGATTTTTACCAAAATGTTACCAGATTATCCCCATATGATGATTCTGAATTTTCTAACTTAATTTAAAGGCAATTGGGTAAGTAGTTTTTTAACTATTCCGCGAACAGACAACCAGACAGATAGACCGAACAGACAGCCCGACCGAGTGACAAACCGACAGACCGATGGAACTGAGAAAATATGTTTTTTTGTCATCTAGGGAAACGTGAAAATCTGTAAAAACCCTGGACGGTGATTTTTTTACGATTAGAATATTATCCTTTTACGAGGGAAGTAAAAATAATATAAACATATGTTCGAAATCTCTTCGTTTTCGAGGTAAATATGTATAATATAAGAATAGAAGTTTTTTTTCATTTTTTTGCAACATATTAGGTTAATTTCTTTAAAAAATTATTACTTCCCTCTTAAGAAGAATTGTAATTGTGAAACAGTTTTATGGTTTAAGGTCCCTATGTCCCGAAAACCATGCTCTCCCATTCCCGTCGGTCTGTTGTTCTATCTCCGCGTGGCATAGCTCAAAAACCACTTATCCAATTGACTTCAAATTTTAGACCTTTTTTATAGAGGAAAATGATAAATTACATATTTTACTTTTATAAACTATGCAAATAAAGTTATAAAAAATAAAAAACATTAACAAATATATAAATCAAGCCAAAACTTCCCTCGTACAGAATTCCACTTCACACAGATAAAACTATTGGAAAATAATTACACCGCATTTTTTTCTTAATCTCATCTTTTAAAACCGCCAACTTCACACCCAACAATTTTCTGCTGTATTTTTGAAATAAAAAAATATCTATTAAAATACTTCTCTAAACTTTAGTTAGAATAATAAGGATGCCATAGTATTTAGATTTCAAATAAATGTTTAATGTATTTGGTAATGTATTGGAAGGACGTCATATTCATTTGAAAAACTTATTCAAAGTCTGAGCAACTTCTTATTTATACACAAATACAAAAAGAATAAGCCTAAAGCACCAAACAGTTTAAAAATTTTAGTTGTAACCGTATCTTATTCAGAGCGCAAACGCTTTTTTTCCAGGAGATTTTTCTAGTACTAAAATAAATTAGCGTAAAGTAACAAACAGACAGTAAACATCTGCCATTCAACATCTTTACATAAGTATAACATCTAGTGCTGTCAAGAATCCACATCCTACTCTAGTTCTTTACTGACATCAGTTTTCAGTGAACATGTTTTCTATACAGAAATACTTATCTAATTTCATTAAATAAAATTGATAATAATAATAATAATAATAACGAAGTTTATCGATCTGGCTCACGAAATGAAAGATATTTACCAACTAAAACAGGTACTAATCCACCCAATCGTTATTTCTAGTCCTGCCCAAGAGCAACCGACAAAAAGTCGTAAATATAAAAAAAATAATAATAATAACCTCAGGGAAATAGAAAAATGCTTTCCTATCTCTCTATTTACGGGCACGCGCTCCTGAGGTACCATAGCCAGCTCTCCGCTGTCTTCTACCCTCTTATATCCTCACCGACCCAAAAACCCATCTTCTCACCTTACCATATCCCGGAGAGCAAACCTCGTTTGCAGAATATAAAAATCTCTGGCAGCAGGTAAAATGCAACCCTTTTATGAAAATGTACAATTTAAGGAATGAACGGGTAAATCGACATTATACCACCATAACCTCTTGTCGCGCAAAAGATTTAGGTAGAGGATCCTCTGTGTTAAAGGAGTTACAGTCTCGCTCGACGACTCAGACCACGAACGCTGGAAAGCCATGGAAGCGTATGAAATGGACATCAGAAATTAATTGCTTCATAATGCGCTCGTGTTATAAGATCACCAGATTTGAGACCGACTTAACCACCTACCGGACTGGCCTTAGCATAACGCGCATTAACAAGATATTTAAGAAGATAGGTATACAACCCACCATTTTCAACCATCAACAAAAACTAGATGAGTATCAGGGTGCACTAAAGCAAAAACTAAAAACTAAAGGGAAACGTCTGCAAACATACAACAAATGCTCAAAGAGGAAACGACAGAACTGGCTTTTCAACACCAACCAAAGAAAGTTCTATCGGAATATCAATAACACCAAAGATCAAATCAATACTGAGAAGATGCTGCCGAGCAAAGCGCATTTGACAGAGTATTGGTCGAACATCTGGGAAAAACCAAAAGAGCATAACGGAAATGCTATATGGATACAATCTCAACGTGATGAAATTCAAGCACCACAAACGGAATTCGACTCTATCACCAAGGAGGAGGTTAGCAGCTTTATTAAGGGAAGGAGCAACTGGAAGTCGCCAAGAGTTGACCATATTCACAATTTCTGGAATAAGAAATTTGAGGTCCTCCATGAAGCTATGGCTCGTCATTTTACTAAAATAATCCATCATCCGGAGACAACCCCGCATTCCTCATGCAGGGCACTACAACTATGCTATCCAAAAACAATAGAACAGAAGATCCGTCCCAGTACAGGCTCATCACCTGTTTGCCCACCATGTACAAGATCCTAACAAGATACATTGCAAATCGTCACCATATTGGTAGTCATAACCGTATCGATCACCATATTGACAGTTATAACCTATTAGCCGAGGAACAGAAGGGATGTATTCGAGACCATCAAGGATGTAAAAAAGCTTAATGACGTGACATACACCTTTTCGAAAGACATTCATATGGAGTTTGGAATTGAAAAGTGTAAAGGCTTAAACATCGAAAATAAATAATTAGGATTCCAATAAACTAGACTGCCCAAGGATAAGCAAAGAAAGACCAAGCTGAAAGATCAGTACGTTCAAAGAATGCGAGCTCGTCTGAAGACAGAATTGAACGCCAGAAATCGCTTTACAGCAATTAACACCTATGCTGTGGTAGAGGGACTACAACGAACTACTTACCTAGTTATGACCAAGTACAAGTTACAACTACCCAAGTTCTTCAACTCTCCGAATGACCTTACCACGAAGGGAAGGTGGAAGATCTCCTGTTGACTTGACCAATTCGCACTCCCGACAGCTACAAAAATTGAGAGATTTTTCACCAACAGGGTACAAACATCAAGCCTATACCGCTTAGTAACCTTAAGTGACAACTCGTACTCTCCACTCAATTTCTCAAAAATCTACATTTTTTTAATTTTTGTAATTCTGCAACAAAACATTTCGTGATAAAAAATTATGAAAAATATTAAATTGCTGTAAAATTGCAAACACTGCTAAAGTCAAAGAAATCCCTGCATGTAATAACATTTTTAGTTAAACTTGTGTGTAAATGTATCTTTACTTTCCGTATTAGCGAGGATACTTAGAGTTGAACAATTGTACTATATTGATGTCGGGAACAGCAATTTAGTATTTAGTAGATTTTATTAAATTTTGCAGACAATGGTGCATTCAGAATAAGTCATTTTTGGGACTTTCATTGTCTTTAAAATTACTGAAAATTGATACATCTCTCATCTTTATCTGACTAACAAGTCATATTTCTCTAATTTTTTTTTGTATATAAAAATATTTTTGGTAAACATAGAGGGTAGTCCTAGAACTGAAGTTTTAGAACTGATCTGGTGATGAAACAGTTCTGTGACAATGAAAAAATATATAATCCAGAAGCATTTAGCTTGCTTAGAAAACAATTAAATTAGCGCAGTCACCAGAAACATTTTGGAGCGTGTCACAGGAATAACATAATTGTGATTTTTTTTTATTCATAGTACCTCTCGAGGGACTGTTTAGGTATGTGTAGGCCGTCCGCTTCATAAAAATAATGGCCAAAAAATAAAAGAAAATCCGATATTTTGAAAATTATCGCAAATAGAGCAAAATTGTTTAATTAAAAACTACGGCAGATAATTCCCTAAAAAAAGTATTCATGTTTTTTTCTGTAGTCGTCATAGTTTTTGCGAAAATTGAGTTTGAATAAAATAATTTTTGAGATTGTGTCATGTTATGTAGCCACGGATGTCTTCTTCCTTTTGAATTATAAATAAAAAAATGTTTTTTTTAGAATTTTTCTCTTGGTCCAAAAAGACAGAGGAGGAATTTTGCTCTATCTGCAATATTTCGGAAGATACTGGACAAAGGCATCTTTTTTTTTTGGTATTTTTATTGTGATCCAGACGGTCTACGGGTGAGCACTCTGTTCATTCTTAAATAGCTCCTCAAGAGGTATCATTTGCAAAAAAAATTAGTGCAGTTTAATATTTCGCACGTGCCCAACCCCCAGCTTACTGAACTAAAATGTCAAATTTCTTTATAATTTTGTTAGCTTTTTTACCAGATGTGAAACACGTTAAAAATAATTTTTTGTATATAACTAAATTTGTTTAATTATACAGTAGTTCTAGCGATATGAAGCCAAGTTTCCAAAAAAAAATTTAAATATTTTTTGTCTTAAAGCTGTTAGTAAAAAAAAATAAACGGTGAAACATGACAAATTTCTTTTCTTTTCTTTCTTTGTATATAAAACCATTTTTTTAATTATCTAGGATAGCCCTAGGCGATACAACAGCCTCTTAAAGAAAAGAAACCATTGAGGTATATATGGGGAAGTAGTATGTTTGCTAAACCACATTTTTAAGTAAACCATTCAAATAAATGCAAATCTAAAAGTGATACTTTTTAGATATTGACACATAGAAATGTCAATTAATAGAACAATTACTCGAAACAACTGCGAGGCGAAAAAGCCACCGAAATTGTTTGCCAATATACAGGGTTTTTGTTCATATATTGACATCTCCCCCCCCCTAAAGAGTTGACTCAAAATAGAAGAAAGTGTTGAACATAAAAGTTATTTGGTTTTACCAGAACCATCAGAATCTACAAAATAAAAAAAAACTATTGGGAAGTAAAAAACATCGACTTTGTTATTTTAAATGGATCACTTTGTATAATATTATTTCAATAAATACACCTCTTCTTAGCGATTATAATAATACCTTTGTCTTTAAAGACCGAGAAAATTGACAAAACGCTGCCATAACACGCAATGTATTCATTCCTATTGCTTGTTGGAAGATAAAGTTCTCTCTCTAACGCATTGCATCTTATAGCAGGGTTTTTGTTAATTTTCTGGGTTGTCTTTAAATATAAAGCTATCAAACCTGGTATTTTTACAATCGGTAAGAAGAGGCGCATTACATTATAGAGGGTGTTCCATTTAAAATGACAAAATCAATGCTTAATTTTTTACTTTCCAATTTTTGTTGTCTATTTTGTTGACATATCATGATGGTTCGGGTAAAATCAAATGACTTTTGTATTCAACATTTTTTTCTATCTTGAATAATAAACTTTTTAAGGTCTGTCAATATATGAGGAAAAAGCCTGTACAGCCAAGCGGCCATTAAATATACAAGCGAGCGTTCTTGTTTCAAATTTTCTACTTCTTTGAAACAAACGATTTTTTAAAGCTATTTCTAACCCTACTTATATACTGCTTTAATCTAGACATCACTTAATTGCCTCACGAAACAGATCTTCTATTTAAGAAAACATTTAAAAAAAAAATAACTATTTGCTCTCGGATTTGTGATAGCTAATTACCTTTTGTTTTTAGAATAAAAATTTATCTTCACAATGGTTTGTTTAATATTCTTTATATGAATCAATGTCTTTGGATCCACTAAATAGGAACCCTGTTTGGTAGTCATTTTCATTCCCGTACAAACCCTGTGAGTTTACCATATATGGCTCTTTTATAGCTCTTTAGAGCGAGTAACCTGTACAGGCTATTTTTTACGTTTGGAATTAAAAAATGACCAAATACTGAAACATCTACTCGTATTTCACGGTGCCTTTATAGTAGTTCATCGTGGTCGATATGGTATCGACACATGTAGCGATACAACAACCACTACAATACAATTAAAGAAAAAAGACCTCTCCTTTAAGGACCCAAACTTTCCCCTTTATAAGTACACGACTCAGGCGGTTAGCGTTACCGCATAGGCGGATGCATATAGACCTAAATCGCGCTAGAATTAGCAACAACGCCCAGAAATTGCTACATATTTCAACTTGACGTATGACGCTGCAGATTTGTGAAACTATTTGTTTGGAGTGTTATCGGCCTCTGGCAATAATAGCACTCCATAATGCCTTTTTTAGTTTTAGACTGAATAATGCCAGCACATTTCTATATTGGCATCTCATCACTTCGAAAGCAAGCTCCGCAAATAAACCCTCTTGCCTGTTTTTTATATTTGGAATTAATTTTCAAAAATATAGGCAAAAAATATGTTGGATTGGATTTTATGAATTAAAACAAATAAAGAAATGTATCAGGGTAATAACTCGACGCAAATGTTTATCATTCTCTACAAAATGCTTTTAGATTTTGCACTTTATTTTATCGAATACGAGGGGCACTAATAAGACTGTCAGCGGTTATAATTGCTATTAAAGGAATTGCAACATTCCGAATCGAGATTAGATTACCTAATATCTGAAATATCTTAGAAATTAAATTTCGATGTAGATGTATTAACGAGCAACGAATAGGAGAGGTACAAAATAATATATGACAGTGCAAATTATAACAAAACATGAATTCCTCGCATGTACAAGTAAATGAAATAGAGTACCACAACGATAAAATCAGATGATTTGGAACATCGAAGGGCATGCCTTTGTTGGTCTTTGTTACATAATAATAAAAAAAATGAATTTAAAAATAGAAGTAAGAACGGTAAAGATTATAAAAATAAAAAAATGACAATAGAACCAACTTCAAAAAAGTACTGAAAATTTAACAAACACTTTAATGTGCTATGTATAAACAAGTTTTGTCAGATCTTTAGCGTGGGCTTCCTGGCTCAGTGGTAGAATACTTGGCTTAGAGTTAAACCCCCGTTCAGAAGGAAGGTTTTTTAGTTTTTTTTTTATCTAAACTTATAATTAATAAAAATGCAGATTAGGTTAGGTCAGATATGCTTGGGTTGGCTATAAAGAAAACGCGCGGTAGCATGCCCACAAAATTCTGAGTCTATATTAAAACAATGTTTTTTTTTTAATCTATACAGTTAGGTTGTGTTCTGTTTTGGAATGGTTTAGAGTCGAAACGTTTTGAATGTATTTAAGTTTGGAAAATTAGATAAAAGAGCACATTTTTGTTAAATATGGCTCGTATTAAGTAGTGGGCCGTTATAAGCCGAATAAAGTTCGAAGTTTATTTTTAGTCTATGGTCTCTAGATCACCTGTGAACTCAGAGAAAGAGATGTTAATATGGTTGGTTAAATTATTTAGATCTGTTAATCTATTTTCCCTTAAAAGTATGGTTTCATGCAATTGTACCTGATGATAATGAGAAAGCTCAACTGAAACGTCGGTTCTAACGGCGTTTTGGGTATGACTATTTATTTTCCCTGTAGTTTCATTTTTATTGGTTTTATTTGACAAAAAAGTCCTTAAATTGAATTAAGTCTTGTACCTCTAGGGTACCAATGGTAACATTTGTGCTTTGATTAAAAGTGTTATACGCTGTGCTACAATCAGTAGACACTAAGGAGGTTTGACTAAATGATTTATAACTAGAATCATCTTTTGAATTTTTATTAAGCTTTAATTAAATATTTGACGCTGAGCACAGCGACGTCGGCCGACCAGCAAGTTAGGCAAATCTAGGGTGTCATTCTCATCATGTTAAGCCGTCTAGTTGGCCCTACATGAAGTACTACACTCGAATAAAAAGCAGTTATTAGCTATTTGAGTAAACGACTTTGTTTCTTTTTACGTTTCTCACTCTCATTTAGGTGGTTATTATATTATTCTTATAACTAAAGTTATTACCACGAGTTAAACTAACTTCTTGCTTGGGTATTGTAAGAGGTATGGGGTTCTTAGCAAGGGATTAATTTAATGGGGTTAACCCCGAATGATTAGCCGAGGTACCGCCACTATTTGGGTAAATAGGGGTACCGGGTGTTTACCCTCTGGAAAGTGGACACTCTCCTCAAAAAAGATTGGGAGTTTTAGAGACTCTCGCTGAAAGAAAATCGCTGCTATTTGATAGTTTTTTTTTTTAATTTTTTAAACTAATTTCACAAATGTGAAACAAGCTCTGAGAGTAGCGACAGGAATGTATTAAGGGGGAAAAAAAGCCAGTTTGCTTAAATTAATATATCTTAAAATTAAATACGGTTTTTAACCCTTGCTAAACGTGGACGTCGGGTGGATAGAATACTACAACTAAATTTACAATTTTTTTTTTTTGTTAAAGTTTAACTGATACAAAAAAGTGGCTTACTTTCTGAACGCTAACATAAAGTGTTTCAAGAGACTTGCAATTTTGTTTATGTTTAAAATTTTTAAAGTTTATTGCACTTCACTGACTTTTATTAAGTCGATTTTTCAATTCACAGTTTAAGTCCGAAATAGTTTGTTCAACTGTGTAAGAGTTTATATTCAATGTCTTTCTATAGCGCAAAACTTATTAACAATCGCTTTGCGTTAAAAGAAATTTGTTTACAAAATTGGACTGGGGACAACAAGATAACTTACAAGCGAAATTTGAATAAATTGTTTAATTTTGTGTCCAAATAGATCTTTTTGATTTTTGAATTGTTTTTGGTGGGAATTTATTTCCTCTTTTCAATGATACGTTATAAAAGGGATAACTCCATTCGGGAACTTATCCACTAATTCTTTTGATTACTATTGGGTAAAGTGGACCCTAATTACTACGTTAGGTAGCAATCAGCTGTTTGTGTTTGGCGAAACTTTTGGCCAAAAGCTTACTATAAATGAAAAATGAATTTCTGCCTGAGGTGAAAGGTTAAAGAATTTTACAATTTAAAGACATTAACTGTCAACAAGTTGCGATTAAAGTTTTACAAAAGTTAACCACAACAAAAATGTTGTTCAAGCAGATTTATAAACAATTAGAAAAAAATCTTATTCCACCACGACGTACCACGCACCTTAAAGATGTTAAATTTTAACATTCAATATTTATAAATAAATTGCACGGGTTTCGCATCTACTGTTAAGAAAACTCGTACTCGTCTGTGCGAGCCAATTAGTCTAATAGGAGAAGTTTAAAAGCATATTTGCGAAGTTACAATTCCCTAACATAGGAAGCACTCGGTACATGCATTTAAAATATCACAAGTTTTATCTGTTAAATAGATCAGGAGCCGTCCAGTTAAGGAAAGAACCTTTAAAGTCACAATTTGGTTGGTCTCGAATCACAAGTTCGACACAGTTAAGGTAGAACTTAAAATTTTTTAAATTGTTATCAACAATTAAAATAAGTTACTGTTAGCATACAGCAAAATATTTATAATTTCAAAAAATAATCACTTGGAATATATTTAAAGTTAAAGATGAAAAATATAGGTCGCAGTTTAATTGGAAAAACGTTAAAATTATAAGTTGAGAACAAAATTAGTTTAAGTTTAGAAAATATTTTGCAAATATTATTTATAAAAAGTAAAATATGTTTAAGACGATCAATTGATAAAAGGGTTGTGAACTTTGAAAGACTTTATCCGATAATACTATATTTTCCGATAAAAAGTGTGGTTAGACTAGTTCAGTAAAAAATTGTTACAAATATTACACAAAATATTACAACAAGCAAGTTACAATTAAACGTTTAGAAATAAAATTCAAACTTTTCGAAAAATTATTAAGTTGGCTAATAAAAAAAAATTATAGGTCAAAGTTAACGCTGCTGAAGTCAAAATAAAAGCTCGGAAAATATCCAAAATCTTCAAAGGGAAATTACAAGCACCACCGGAACATTTCAAAACACTCGCAAAAGATTTGGAAATATGGGTAAGCACAAATAGGGTTAAATAACAGAGATATGTATAGTAGCTTTCGAATGCGTGAGACAGCCTATTGGCACATACCTGGATAGTTACCACTTAAAACTTTCTGTTTTTCTGATTACCCCTGTAGACTGTGTGCATACATGGTTAGTATGACGCATGACCCTTAGGCGAACCCACGGAAAAGTTAGGGTTTAAAACAGCGTGCTACGCAATATTTCAGAAACAAGTCCCGGCGAGCAGTACCCTGGTGAAGGAAAATTCCTTATCGATGGCTTTGGTACTATACGCGCTAACTTCTCGTCTTCATTGACTAACTGATTCTGTGTCCAAAAGATGCGCGAGTTTTGTTAATTTTCCCGGTACACGCGTATTTTTTCACATTTGGGCTAATAAGAGCAAAGTCGGATTTTAGAGGCTCTCTGAATTTGGTCAGTCTTGTTCTCAGACATGTAGAAGCAGCAAACATTTGAGCCCCAGGAAAATTAGTTCTTATTTTGTTGTTTTATTGCACAATTATCTTTCCCCGTATGAAAATCTATACCTGTGACTTTTTTTGGATTTTTTCAATACTTTTGATTTTCTAAATTCTGTTAAGAATTACCAGGTCTATTTACCTTTCATTTGATATCGAAACGAAAGCACTAAGTCAAAAATTGTAGAAGTTTTGGTCGATCAGCTGTTCATCGTGAAATGTCAATAATCTTAGTTTCGGTTTTATGGCGGGTTTTAGGTTTAGGTCAAAATGAACATATTTCGGGCTGTAAAATTTTTTCTATTGGTCTGATTATACGCAAACTTTCAGAAATTCATAAAATTCGATTCAACTTGACTCCCATTTATTTACCTGAAAGGCTTATAATATCTAGATAATTTTTTATTTTAACTACAAAATGCTATGAGACAACTGGAAAACTCTTAATTGACTTTAGAATCTTTATTTACTTTATTTATTTCGATACAGACAAGATGTTTCTGTGCCAAAAATGTACTCTGGCCGAGTATATCACTCCATTTAAAACTCGCCTTTTTATCTCTTACGTGTAAAATGATAGAAAAAGTGGTTCTTAATAAGGATTTAGTTTTTACACTGAATTTTCGTGTTTCGTTTGAGAATTGTGTGGACAATATTATATTAAGGTCTTTTACTGTTTTTTTAATGTTATTAGAAGTTATTTAGCATAAGTTTTTAAAAGAGGGACCGAAAGGATTTTATACTGATGTTTTATTATTCGGAGCGATTTTCTTGCTTCTTTTTATGCTTGAATAATGCGATTTCACTACAGTGAATCTGTTTCGTTAGCATTAGATTAGCCCAGGTTTGGTTCATCACTCCTCAAATAATCGAAAATCAGTTTTCAAATACATTCAAATTTTCAAATTAATGTGACAAAATTGACAAAAACCGTGCCATAAGAAGCAACGTATTCCTATTGATTCCTGATAATATTTCCTTTTCCCTAACGCACTGAGAAAATTGTATTGTATCCTGACAACTACGATAAGGCTGTTTGGGACAACTGGAAAAAAGTAGGAAAAAAACAAAAATTGAGCTAGAGAACAATACTTCAAATGAACTAAATCGCTTCATTATTAAACATGTTGTGAATATAAACAAGAGTTTGCCCGCAATTCAAACCGATCTTAAAACCTTTATGACTGCCTAGCATGGTTGTGGAAGTTCAATGTTTTTTAGGCCAGTTGACATAAACGATATATAAAAAGTAATTGATAATATTGCAAGTAAAAAGCAGTAAATATATATGTGATGTAAGAACTTTTAGTATAAAAATGATATCATAATGGGTAGTTGAACCTTTTGTAGAAATCGTTAATTATTGTTTTGACGAAGGGCACTTTCCGTTAAGATTGAAAGTGGCCAAAATGTGTCCTATATATAAAAAGAGTGATAAGAGCCTCCCCGAAAATTTTCGACAAATATCTACCCTATCAGTATTTTAAAAAAATTTTGAAAACATTAATTAATTCATAATCAACTAAAACTATCATACCGCGGCAATATGGTTTCAGAAAGGGACTGTCAACAGCTGATGCGATACTGAGCTTTACAGGTGCAGTTGGGGATGCTTTTGAGAATAATGAGAACTTTTTAACTGTGTTCAGTCATTTGAGTGTTGCCTTTGATTGCGTGGATAGATGTATTTCTTTACCAAAGCTACAGTTTTATGGTGTTTGTGGTAGAGCTTTGCAGTTAGTAAAATGTTAATTATTTGATCATTTGCAAGCTGTATATATCAAGAAATTAAAAACTGAACCTATGCGTGTTGATGTGGGAGTGCCTCAGGATTCAGTGCTGGGCCCGCTCCTCTTCCTAATTTACTTAACGAACATCATATATGCAAATGATGCAACTTTTGGTACTAATATGGGAAGAGGTGAGAACACTGCTCTGGTCGTTGAGACCATAGTTCAAAGGGCAATATATATATATATATATATATATATATATATATATATATATATGAATTATTGCGTATATCATAATAAACACATGAGAGTTTTGCTTTGCTTTTGGTCGTTACTCTTACAGACAACGACTCTTTTGTAGGTCATATTATAATTTGAATATATTTTTTAGTTTGTTGGTTTATTTCCCGTTGAAAACTTGGCAACGAAAATATCTGGATACTACGATCCGAACACAGCGAAACCAATTATAAAAGCTTTTTGAAGATCATATTGATAACTCAAGAAATATAAGACATTACAGACAAAAATTATAAATGAAATCTTTTTATTTAAATATACTTTATATAATTTAATTCAATTTTTTAACTTAAGGATTCTTTGCTTACAATTTGATGAAGGTTTTTACAATAATATACTATTTGTTATGATATATTTTTATCTAAATATACTTAACAACTACTAACCTTAAATTTTCAGGGAAAATTAAGGATATTACCGGAGTGGTTCAATAGCAAGCCTATTTAAAATGGCAAATTGACGCCATTTTCAATTATTTATACTGAGGGTCGGACCTAATACATATTACGTTGACCATAACATCAGGAAATGATATAATTTAATTATATAATTTATTAATTATAGTTCTTCATATTATTAATATGTTATATATTTTTTATTTAATATATCGTTAGTACCGTGTTTCATATGATTTTCGGTGTTTTAATGGCACGAAATTCAATTCTACCGTTGATTTTAGTTGTTTACAAAATTTTAACCTAAGATCAGACTTAAAATTTAAAATTCTGTATAAATAGAACTGAAAAGGATAAAATAAATAATTTTATTATATATTTAATTTTTCTTTTCAATAAAAAAAAAAGAAAGAGGTAAAAAATAATATTTTGTTCTACATTGAAAGTCAAGGTAAATAAGACCGTGTCTATTTAATGTGGTATATATGTAGACCCTCAATAAATAAATATCTGTGATTAAGTAATTAAGAATTAGTTTGGCGCCGATTTCATAAATCAAATTTCCAATTATGAATAAAATATTACGTTTTAACTTTTAGTGCCTTTTTTGAAGTAGGTCATCTGTTTTTATAAAAAAAAATTATTTTTGTATAGTGTATTGTATTAGACCAAGTTAATACTATACTGTTTGTTTAACTTCGTCTAAGCCATAGAATGTCTGATTATACTCTAAGATTTAAATTAGAAAATAAAAGAAGAAAGAAATCTTTAAATCCTTTGTAAACGAACTATGATAAGAACACTTTTGTACCTATAACTGCATATCAAATACATTTTGGGTATAAAAATATATGACACAAACGCCACCCAGCGAAAAGTTCATTGAACTAACATGTATGTTTGTGTGCTATATATGACGTTCTTGCCTCAAAGAAAATTGGCAACCGACGTGAAAGGTCGAGTTTCATTGTATAGCGATGAAAGGCAGGCAAAACTTCTTCGCCTATATCTTTTAAGGTGTATAAGTACTATATATATATATATATATATATATATATATATATATATATATATATATATATATATATATATATATATATATATATATATATATATATATATATATATATATATATATATATATATATATATATATATATATATATATATATATATATATATATATATATATATATATATATATATATATATATATATATATATATATATATATATATATATATATATATATATATATATATATATATATATATATATATATATATATATATATATATATATATATATATATATATATATATATATATATATATATATATATATATATATATATATATATATATATATATATATATATATATATATATGGCTCCTTCACCATTTTGTTTAGAAACGACCAAAAGATGACGCTATGTTTGTTTAAGGGCCAAGGAGCAATCTGCTACCGTTGTATCTACCCCGGAAAGGCTCATCAGGGAATTTTCTTGGGGGTCTCAGTATTAAAACCGAAGTACCCGAACTCTGAAACAAACCAGGTGTCATGTCGTTCGACTTTGAAAGTCGATTAGGGAAATAGGCAACCAGTGGCTCCATCTGTAGGTACTATGATGCAACAACTTTAGATGCGACCTACTTTGGGGCACAAAATGACACATCTGTGCAAAAATAGAAGAGAAACAGAAATATCGATTTATTTTATATAGCTGGTCATTTGCACTTTAATTTTCTTTAACTAATCATTTTATTTTTATAACGTTAATGCAGTGATAACAAAAAGTTCTTTTATAGACTTAAATTTATCTAAAAAACTATTTTTCATTAGCTTAAGTTATATTTCACACACAAATTGATAATAATGCTCTCGAGACTCTATTCGAAACTTTGAAGGAACAATCTAGTCAGACTCTAATCTCTGACAATGCTGGCTCTGTTGACCATTTGAGCACCATTTTCCCTTATTACTCCCCGTTAGAGGGAAATATAAAGGACGAATCTGCAATCTTGATGAGTTCTAGCGGTTGGCGTATAGTTAGTTGCATAACAAAAGATGTCATTTCTGTATTTAAATTACCCTTGCTGCGTTTCCGCACAGAAACTTGGAGTGGTGTTATTAAATTTAGTTTAAATGCTAATGTTCAACTTTTCGCTAACTTGCTAAAATACTGATTGTTGGTTTGCCCATTAATGCTCTTTACTAACACTTAATATGATTAAATAATGATGCTGTCAAAATTAAACAATCTACTTTAATGTAAAGGTAGGTAGCAAATATCAGTGTTTTTAGATAAGAGGTACGTGCCTGTTACCAAAATACTAGTTTCGCAATAGGCTGGTTTACTGGTCGGCTCTGCTCAATAAAAAATACTGATAGTTGATATTAACAAGGAACAATATTAAAGTGTGACGTTTTTATGAGAATACTTTTTTGTTGTCACCAAAACAATAATTCCTGTAAATTTATTTTTTTTATTTCTTTTTAAACTAGAAAAAAAAAGTTTTATTTGAATATTTGGGACTAGTAAGCATATGTATTTAAGACTAATGATAATATGTAATCAAAACTAGTAATGGCACGTATCCGAGAAAAGTAAGGGAATTAGTTAGCTGACATTTTTGCAAATTTCATTTTATGCTTATAAACTTGATTTCCGGTATCGAAATATTTAGGGCTAGCGAGTAGTGAGGGCACGTAATTAAAACTAGCATACCGAGTTATATAATATATTATTTATAATAAAATATAATAGGTATTTTGTTATTTTTTATTGTTTATTGAGTATATTTATTTTGTTTGAAAATAGGATGCTGTTTGTTTGTTCCGTTAATATATTTTTTCTTAAATATATATAAAAAGACCTAGGTACTTTACTTTTTTAAGAAAACTGGATGTATATATAATCTATGTAGCGTAGGAACATTTTTAACGTTATGTAAGTATTTTTAAGCCTAAAATAAAATTATGCTTTACATTTGCGAACTGCTTAAATACTAAACCTAATTCACGGACTTCATATTTCCGAATACGATATATATATATATAAATAAAATACCTGAGATCAGCGTTTCAGTCGGACCGAATATATTTGTAATTTGTATGCACTTGAATTTGCATCGTTGTTTAAATGAGAGTGTTAAGGAAAGACAGACAGATGCTAGTTGATTGACCCCCAAATAAAGAAATAGGGGAGGGCTTTTTTCTTGCTCTCGTTCCACGAGAGAAGCCGAAGCGCTTATTCGTTGAGTAAATGGTAATTTGTGCCCTCGTTTAAAACATTGAATAAATAATGTCTACGGGGCGTCTTGGCAAGCTGGTAAAAATACTAGAACGGAGCGGCACCCAATGTATTTGAAATCAAATACCTATTACAAGTTGTCCCTAGCTCGTACCTGTTACAGAATACTTGTGACGAGTGTTTCGTAGCACCTCTACTTTAATGTTATTTTATAGCTAATTAATTATGTATCTGACTGTATTAAAGTATAAAAATTCTGATTCACTTCAATTTTAAAAAAAATATATATATATATATATATATATATATATATATATATATATATAATGTATATGTATATATATATATATATATATATAATATATATATATATATATATATATATATATATATATATATATATATATATATATATATATATATATATATATATATATATATATATATATTAATTTTTTAAAATTGAAGTGAATCAGAATTTTTATACTTTAATACAGTCAGATACATAATTAATTAGCTATAAAATAACATTAAAGTAGAGGTGCTACGAAACACTCGTCACAAGTATTCTGTAACAGGTACGAGCTAGGGACAACTTGTAATAGGTATTTGATTTCAAATACATTGGGTGCCGCTCCGTTCTAGTATTTTTACCAGCTTGCCAAGACGCCCCGTAGACATTATTTATTCAATGTTTTAAACGAGGGCGCAAATTACCATTTACTCAACGAATAAGCGCTTCGGCTTCTCTCGTGGAACGAGAGCAAGAAAAAAGCCCTCCCCTATTTCTTTATTTGGGGGTCAATCAACTAGCATCTGTCTGTCTTTCCTTAACACTCTCATTTAAACAACGATGCAAATTCAAGTGCATACAAATTACAAATATATTCGGTCCGACTGAAACGCTGATCTCAGGTATTTTATTTATATATATATATCGTATTCGGAAATATGAAGTCCGTGAATTAGGTTTAGTATTTAAGCAGTTCGCAAATGTAAAGCATAATTTTATTTTAGGCTTAAAAATACTTACATAACGTTAAAAATGTTCCTACGCTACATAGATTATATATACATCCAGTTTTTTTAAAAAAGTAAAGTACCTAGGTCTTTTTATATATATTTAAGAAAAAATATATTAACGGAACAAACAAACAGCATCCTATTTTCAAACAAAATAAATATACTCAATAAACAATAAAAAATAACAAAATACCTATTATATTTTATTATAAATAATATATTATATAACTCGGTATGCTAGTTTTAATTACGTGCCCTCACTACTCGCTAGCCCTAAATATTTCGATACCGGAAATCAAGTTTATAAGCATAAAATGAAATTTGCAAAAATGTCAGCTAACTAATTCCCTTACTTTTCTCGGATACGTGCCATTACTAGTTTTGATTACATGTTATCATTAGTCTTAAATACATATGCTTACTAGTCCCAAATATTCAAATAAAACTTTTTTTTTCTAGTTTAAAAAGAAATAAAAAAAATAAATTTACAGGAATTATTGTTTTGGTGACAACAAAAAAGTATTCTCATAAAAACGTCACACTTTAATATTGTTCCTTGTTAATATCAACTATCAGTATTTTTTATTGAGCAGAGCCGACCAGTAAACCAGCCTATTGCGAAACTAGTATTTTGGTAACAGGCACGTACCTCTTATCTAAAAACACTGATATTTGCTACCTACCTTTACATTAAAGTAGATTGTTTAATTTTGACAGCATCATTATTTAATCATATTAAGTGTTAGTAAAGAGCATTAATGGGCAAACCAGCAATCAGTATTTTAGCAAGTTAGCGAAAAGTTGAACATTAGCATTTAAACTAAATTTAATAACACCACTCCAAGTTTCTGTGCGGAAACGCAGCAAGGGTAATTTAAATACAGAAATGACATCTTTTGTTATGCAACTAACTATACGCCAACCGCTAGAACTCATCAAGATTGCAGATTCGTCCTTTATATTTCCCTCTAAAGTAATAAGGGAAAATGGTGCTCAAATGGTCAACAGAGCCAGCATTGTCAGAGATTAGAGTCTGACTAGATTATTCCCTCAAAGTTTCGAATAGAGTCTCGAGAGCATTATTATCAATTTGTGTGTGAAATATAACTTAAGCTAATGAAAAATAGTTTTTTAGATAAATTTAAGTCTATAAAAGAACTTTTTGTTATCACTGCATTAACGTTATAAAAATAAAATGATTAGTTAAAGAAAATTAAAGTGCAAATGACCAGCTATATAAAATAAATCGATATTTCGGTTTCTCTTCTATTTTTGCACAGATGTGTCATTTTGTGCCCCAAAGTAGGTCGCATCTAAAGTTGTTGCATCATAGTACCTACAGATGGAGCCACTGGTTGCCTATTTCCCTAATCGACTTTCAAAGTCGAACGACATGACACCTGGTTTGTTTCAGAGTTCGGGTACTTCGGTTTTAATACTGAGACCCCCAAGAAAATTCCCTGATGAGCCTTTCCGGGGTAGATACAACGGTAGCAGATGGCTCCTTGGCCCTTAAACAAACATAGCGTCATCTTTTGGTCGTTTCTAAACAAAATGGTGAAGGAGCCAATTTATTGACCATTAGTTCTTTCGTTCTTTCATATATATATATATATATATATATATATATATATATATATATATATATATATATATATATATATATATATATATATATATATATATATATATATATATATATATATATATATATATATATATATATATATATATATATGCAAATAGTACTTATACACCTTAAACGATATAGGCGAAGAAGTTTTGCCTGCCTTTCATCGCTATACAATGAAACTCGACCTTTCACGTCGGTTGCCAATTTTCTTTGAGGCAAGAACGTCATATATAGCACACAAACATACATGTTAGTTCAATGAACTTTTCGCTGGGTGGCGTTTGTGTCATATATTTTTATACCCAAAATGTATTTGATATGCAGTTATAGGTACAAAAGTGTTCTTATCATAGTTCGTTTACAAAGGATTTAAAGATTTCTTTCTTCTTTTATTTTCTAATTTAAATCTTAGAGTATAATCAGACATTCTATGGCTTAGACGAAGTTAAACAAACAGTATAGTATTAACTTGGTCTAATACAATACACTATACAAAAATAATTTTTTTTTATAAAAACAGATGACCTACTTCAAAAAAGGCACTAAAAGTTAAAACGTAATATTTTATTCATAATTGGAAATTTGATTTATGAAATCGGCGCCAAACTAATTCTTAATTACTTAATCACAGATATTTATTTATTGAGGGTCTACATATATACCACATTAAATAGACACGGTCTTATTTACCTTGACTTTCAATGTAGAACAAAATATTATTTTTTACCTCTTTCTTTTTTTTTATTGAAAAGAAAAGTTAAATATATAATAAAATTATTTATTTTATCCTTTTCAGTTCTATTTATACAGAATTTTAAATTTTAAGTCTGATCTTAGGTTAAAATTTTGTAAACAACTAAAATCAACGGTAGAATTGAATTTCGTGCCATTAAAACACCGAAAATCATATGAAACACGATACTAACGATATATTAAATAAAAAATATATAACATATTAATAATATGAAGAACTATAATTAATAAATTATATAATTAAATTATATCATTTCCTGATGTTATGGTCAACGTAATATGTATTAGGTCCGACCCTCAGTATAAATAATTGAAAATGGCGTCAATTTGCCATTTTAAATAGGCTTGCTATTGAACCACTCCGGTAATATCCTTAATTTTCCCTGAAAATTTAAGGTTAGTAGTTGTTAAGTATATTTAGATAAAAATATATCATAACAAATAGTATATTATTGTAAAAACCTTCATCAAATTGTAAGCAAAGAATCCTTAAGTTAAAAAATTGAATTAAATTATATAAAGTATATTTAAATAAAAAGATATAAAAAAATAAAATTTCATATCTAATTTTTGTCTGTAATGTCTTATATTTCTTGAGTTATCAATATGATCTTCAAAAAGCTTTTATAATTGGTTTCGCTGTGTTCGGATCGTAGTATCCAGATATTTTCGTTGCCAAGTTTTCAACGGGAAATAAACCAACAAACTAAAAAATATATTCAAATTATAATATGACCTACAAAAGAGTCGTTGTCTGTAAGAGTAACGACCATAAGCAAAGCAAAACTCTCATGTGTTTATTATGATATACGCAATAATTCATATTTTTTTGGTCACTCAAATATTACATTAAGTTAATAAAAAAGTAATTAGATATTGCAGAATGGTAAAATTACTAGAAAATTTTGACCTTTTTAAAGTTTGTACTTACACTGAATAAAATTCACAGAAATATATCATAAAATATTGCAGGCCGAGTACACGGTCATGCAAACACAGATGTCATATATTGTATATCATATTTAATTAAATATGAAATCCAATTTATTGTTACATATCACAAAAATCATAATACAAATATATTTGTGAGTACTATAAAAAAAATGTTACACTACTTTATCAAGAAGATTCATAGTTTAAGAGAGTGTTCATAATTTGCTAGAAAAATTTTTCAGATTTTCACAACCATGGGGGAGGGTTGGCCAATAGTATTACCCAACGATCTCAATGTGAAATACAACCTTTGGTTGAGTTTACTGAGACAACTGCGGTTTTTTTATATTTTTTGTAGAACTCGATCTGCAAATAAATAAGAGCAGGTAAAAATTAAATAAACCTATTTGAATTAAAACTTTCCATAGTCCTGACAAAACTAATTAACATCTAATAAAACTACCCTTAAATAAAAGAAAATTCATCCAGTGCCTACGAAAAAAACTTAATTAAACATTGCTTGCGACTTTTCAATTTCAGTTCATTAAACAATGGCTAATAACAATTTTCATTTTACAATTCATATAAATGTTATACCTATCTTTACGTGGTATTGTGAAAATTGTATTTTTTCATTAAGCAAGTATAATTCAAAAAACCGTTCCACCCATATATATTTTATAAATTAATAAATGTACATATATAAGTGTAAGTATTAAATTTAATATTACTTTACTTAATAGTTCATGTTCTCTTTTGTAATATCGAATTTGGTGAAACATGATCTGAACAAACTCTCGAAGTATGTATTTACCTGCTCTTTTGTATCGATGTACCCATTCTTTAGGTATGGTCGTTAAAGACCCCCTTTTTGGTAAGGTCTGTTGCTACACATATACATATTTGTCCAGGCTGATCTAAAATGTTGAATTTACCTTAAAATATAATCAATCAACCCAAAAAAAAGCTCAAAATACAAAAAATAGCCACTATAGACACAGTCCTGAAACCCGAAATAATGGGAAATTTTATGTAATTATATTAAACTGATATATAACCAATTCATAAATATACAAAAAACGCCTAAAAACAGATAAAAATAAATTATAAATAATGTTTAAAACCAGAGAATAGCAATGGATATGCAATGTAAACATAATGACATGCGTGATGACCTAGCAAAGATGGCCAATGTATGCTAAATGGAAGTAGGCCATCCTGTATTGTTTATAATCGTTGGATTTAGCAATCGGTAGGTGTTTTCGTTGACACTAAATATGGTAACATTCCTACTCCAGGGTTGTGAGTGTTATGTAATAACCTCGACAACGAGTTCAAATTAAAGTCAATATTTTAATATAACACTAGACAGGCTGGAATATAAATAAGTCGTAGAATTTTAAAATTAAAATGCTACATTGCCCCTCTCCAAAAGAAAAAAAATTATAGGCTAGATAGCAGACATTATATTTTTTATGTGTATTGGTAAGCTAAATAAAAAATAAAAAAATATCTAGCTTAAACTTGAAATACTAACAAAATTTACAACAAATGCTAATCAATAGGTAGTTTTTGTTAATGCTTTTAGTTTTGATATCTAATGTGTATCATTCGTCTGCAGTGCAGGTCTTTATAGATATGTCACAAATTGGTTAAAGGTCATTATTTGGGAGGTCATAGTTGGGTAAATCGACTAAAATTAACAAAACAATAGGACATATAATACACTACGTGCAACGCAAAGACTTAAATTAGGGAAATTAAAACATATCGGAACTAACTGAATGAAATAATTAAATTACTAGCTGTTAACTGAAAACTATAAGTACATTTTATTACTTAACATAGTAATATTTAGAAATAAGGTAAGGTCTTAATAAGCACAAAAACTACTAATAATAGTTGTCATACAAGGAATGACAGAAGTAATAATAGTCAAATACCCTATTATGGTAAAGCAACTTCAAATATCAATACAGCACAATCCTTAGATGTGTGTAAAGTTTAATAAATATATGTATTACACACTATAAGCAATAAGATGCTTTAGCCCAGGATGAGTCATGATGAACAGATTTCTGTGAATAAGTTACACAAGCGAATCTTTTAAGGAGGTTGAATTTAACCATAACAAAAATATGTACCGAAAAATAATAAAACTCAAATATATATAATTATGACGAAGGTAAAAGGAAATAATAATTGATTTGGAACAATAGATAGGTACAAATCAAAAGGTAAATTTGTCCAAATCTAAACAAAGTAGGTTTTAGGTAAATCCTAAAACCAAGACTTTGGTAGAGGTAAAGTAACTGTTAAAGCTGTTATAACATTTTACATTAACATGCAAATAATAACTAACATAGAATAAGAGGGGTAATTTAGAAAATCTCTAAGGTAAAGTAAATATTAAACTAATATCTGAATTATGCAAATAATAGTTGAATAAGTTAGACAATTTACAAAATCCAAAAGGAAACTAATAACTGAACTACGCAAACAATAGTTAACATAAGATATGTAATAAAAAATATCAATAAGGTAAGATAAACAAAAAATATGCCGACCTAGTAAATTGAGAAGTCATTTTGAGAGAATAACATAAATGTTAAACTGTTGAGCTGAGTAACAATAAATAAAGAAATCTAGTTTTGAGATTTCTTTAGGATCCATGTTGTTGAAGATAACAAAGACAGTTATAAGCTAGGCCTCTGATAGAAACTAACAGGATACAATAAAGATATAACCGTTTAAGGACAAGGGTATACCGAAAAGTATTCTAACATATTTGTATTTAGAGCAAACAGACTCCCGATGGTCACCAGAATCTGCAGAAAAAGGTAAAAGATATTTTACGTGTAATTTTTGGGCGCCACACTTTATCACCTACATTAAACTTACATTTCTCTTAAGAAGATTATAGCAGTTTGAATTCTGACGAATTTCAACAAACAATTTTCGAAACTCTAACACATTTTTAGCGTAAGATGTAATAACTATAGGTAAAATTTCAACAGGTTGATATGTGAGAGAGTGATCATAATAATCACTAGACAAGGGAATGTGTCGACCAAACAAACTAGTTACTTTATGAACCGAAGTGTTCATAGTTTTTCTAATTTTAGAAACATGTAAGTTTCAATCTTCATGTTTAACTATGTAACATCTACTTGCATTAGTGACAGTTTTATTACTTCTTTCTACAAAATTATACTGAGGTAAATAAAACGGGGTGAACCACTGTTTGACCTTATGTTTTCACAGAGCTCTCGAATGTTATTAGTAGAAACACTTGTAGCATTATCACAAACAAAGATTTATGGAACTCCAAAGATAAGGAAAACATGATTTTCTAAACGTTCTACAGTTAAAGATGACTTGACATTTTTTAAATGAAAGACAAAAGTATATTTCGAAAACCAGATACTACAAGAAGCCATGTATTACCTTTCTTCGAACGAGGAAGTGGGCCAACAAAATCTCAAGAAATAATTAAATGTCCAGGTGAATTAACAACTTTTTCTTTTTCCATGGTGCCGATTTTGGGTAAATTAGTGTGTTTACGTGCTCCACACACTACATATTTCGAATAAAATTAGTGATATTTTACCACTAATTGGAGGAGTATGACAGGACTAAATAACTTAATTTCTTTGAGATTTAGGCATTGCAATTTTCCATTCCTGTTTGTTAAAAGTACAAGAGCTATTACTACAAAGTCGTTTCTGAATGCATCCGTTCTTAACACGCCATTGAGGATATTAGTCAGAATTTTTTATAATATTATCACGTTCTTCCTCGGGAATAAGCGTCCTTTATGTTTGATCACATAAATGAACTAATCTAACTAATTTTCTATAGAGATAATACTTTTAGTAATTTCTAGTTTTTCGTAATCAAATTTATATATATAAGATTCCATACCGATCTGACTACCTGGTTGTTTAGTTTTTTTTTAAGGTTTAGTCAAAATAATTTCATCATACCACTACTATCGTACAAATATTTATGACTATGAGGAGATAAAATAGAGTAGGTAAGCCATGGATATATAAAGATTATAAGATAGAGATTTTATAAATAGAAATGATAAAAAAAATAAAGTTATTTGACATGACATTTGAAACCTACAAGAAAAATTATGAGGCAAATATAATAAAAACTTAAAGAAAAACAACAGAGGTTAAATTATTTGTTTAAATATAAATTATTAAAAATTATACCAAACAAACAGTTTCTTACACCTATTAAGAAGGTTTAAGAATTAAGCAAAATCACCTAAAAAGAGAAATTCCTCGCTCTAACCTGTTAAAATCAAGAGGAGTTCCTCAAAACACCAAGCATGAGGAAATTTGGCCGACTTGGAGAAATATCCTCTTAAGGATTTACCGGATAAACTTGGATTCTACTACCCCAAGTCGGATACCGAGACCTGTGGTCGGTAGCAGAAAAACAAAACTGTACCAGAAAAAAGGTAGTACTCGCCATTACTAAAAAGTCATTGAAAAAATAGGGATATAGATCAACATTAAATGAATGATTGACTAAGCTGTCAGTCATGTAGAAGTTTTAATTTAATTACCACGAAAAAAACATGAGCACGTAGAATGACGGAAGCCACGAGACCGCCTGAATAAGACAAGTCACAGCTTAGAGGAAATCGCATTCTCACATATAACCCAAAATTACACATGTCAACAATACATCCAGACAAAATTTAATCAATTATCTCCATAAAACATATCCGAAAATATGGTGAAACCCCCTATATGAGTGCAGCATTTTAGTGGGTTCAAATGGTCTTGTTGAGAGTAAGTATTTCTGATTTTACGATTTTTTCAAATTTTAAAAGAAAGTTTATGCCTTATAGTACAGATTGAAAAAATAAAGTGTACGGATGAAGCACTTTTGACTCAGAAAAAAAATAAAAACTGACCAAATTTTCAAAACATGGCAATTCAAAAACTCCTTAATATGGTATCAAAAATAAAAGCACCCTTACAGCGTTGCCGAGTCAACTTACATTTTTTGATTTATGATGTGAATATTTTAAACTTAACTCTACGTTGCCAGTGATTGA
This sequence comes from Kuschelorhynchus macadamiae, assembly GCA_030620095.1. Taxonomy (NCBI): domain Eukaryota; kingdom Metazoa; phylum Arthropoda; class Insecta; order Coleoptera; family Curculionidae; genus Kuschelorhynchus; species Kuschelorhynchus macadamiae. The sequence goes on from JAUTXW010000206.1 coordinate 653,917, forward strand.
GCTGTACCATTTCTCATGTTGTGGCTTTAATGAGGATGCCTTCGGCACCTAACCCGGTACCGATTTACCGACTATTTGAAGGTTGGTTGGTAGCTCCGTTGGCAGCTTTTATTCTGTACGGAGCCTAACCTGATGGTAATCTTTTACTGTTTAACCTTGTGTTCTTTATGACAGCGTTTCCACTATGCATCAAAATGTTAATAATAACCCTTATAAACACTAATGAAATCTTCGCTGGCAAAATGAAATTAAATTTGGCAACATTAATACCTGAATTAGATGAAATACTCGATTAATCATTAATTGTCAAATATCAGTTAATTTTCTGTTAAAGTATTTTTTAGTGGAATAACGTCAACATATTTTGTTGATAGACTTCTAATCTTAATTCTTTAAAAACCTAAATTAAAAAACATTATATTCATTATCGTTCATCCGCAAATTTATTTGCTAAAATGTGTTTATTTCGAGGAAAGCTTTACAGTAAATCCAAAGAGAGTGAGAAAATTAAAAATACCTAAAGCCGGTTCAAAAAATGATAAATAGCATTGAATAATCGATTCGAGATCGAAGAAAAAGGATAGCAGTATAATAATAACAATGAAGCTGGATGTACATACAACTATAGAACAGAATGGACAAGGAATACTTCTTAGTAAAGCTGTTATTGCTTATATGGCTAAAAACTAGGTATCAATATTAAATTATCGATTTAACAGTTTTTATGTTTATGTTTTGAATATTCTGTGAACTTTACCGGACCAAAACGCATCTATTATGTCATATTACTTCTTCGAGCTGGCTCATTATTCTCATAACATAAAAGCCGATCATCTCAGTTCTTATTTATCCAATTACAGCTTCCATGTTGTGTGCAGTATGTTTTAGTTAATGGGGATAAAAGCAATTATTTACTAATAGATCAAGGAGAACCGCAGGGCTCGGTTCTTGGGCCATCGATTGACCTTATTTATTCTAATGATGATTTTTCACTTGGAGCAAACCTCAAAAGATATTGTTGAGGTTGTGTCGCATACCGATGGATGACACAAATATTGTCGTTGTAAAGTGTAGCTATATTATGGTCCCAAAAAAACTGGCCGAGCCAGAACAAAACTAAATTTATTGTATTTTCAAACAGTAAGCAAAGCCATTTGTACAAATTGTAAATTGTCGATAATTGTCTCATGTAATCATCTAATTCTTGTCTAACGCTGGGGCTAAATGTTGAAGAAAATTTACGATGGCTGTATCAGGCTGATACAGTTAACTAAATTCTTGATCTAATTACTGCAGTTAAGATGTTCTTTCATCGATATATTATTTTAACAAGAAGCAAGTTCGGACTGCAAAGACTATTTTCACTTCAAAAGTACGTAATTCGGATTATATTTGACTATCTTAAAATTTTCAAAATGTGTGTTTTTGTCTAACAGAATATACACCTTTTTCGATCAAAGCGCACTTTACACAACTACAATACCAAAAATAAAGAATTGTTAAAGCCTGTTTCTCACAAGAAAACGTTTTTCCAAAAAATCATAGTTTATAATGAATGCAAATTTTTTAATAAACTAAACACGCTGCTACTGTGAGTATTTTTAAAGGCAAACTGTAGTCTTCTTATTGAAATGAATTGTTATACCTTACTCAAGAGCTCCCTTGAGTTAAATGGTTTATGCTGAGCGCCTTGTTTTTTTTTAATTCTTATATTTTGTTTGTCATTATTTTTTACTATATGACGTGTATATATTTATTTACACAAATTAGTGTTATAATTGTAGGTTTGACGTTTTCTTCAATTATGTATTTTGTATGTTCACTTGTATTCCTGTGGTTGTATTTAATACTGACGGGATTATACGAAGTCAATACAGAAAAAAAACGAAAAAGATAATGGAAAAAAAAGAACTATTGTGTATAAAGAAATGATCTAACGATGCTACATGTTTTCAAAAAGCCGATTTATGGATATTCCTGTGAATGTCTACATTAAGTCCTGATTGAGCCAAATGCGGTGTAAACGTTGTTGGGGTGAGACCTGTTACCGATATGACGAGAGGAACAATGATGACTCTCCTGTTTCCACAGCCTTTTTACTCCCATTGCCAAGTCGGTGTATTTGGCGATATTCTCATTGTATTTCGCTTGGATGTTTTCGTCTCGGGGACAGCAATTATTATTATTAATATTATTAATTTTATTATTATTATTATTATTATTATTGTGATACTTTTCGTGAAATCCATTTTGTGGAGCCCTTCGAAAAGCCAGTGCTGCCAATAAATTGTATATGACTCCTTGAGATAATGTGCCTTTTTATTATAACACAAAATGTGGTCAGATATTCATATTACTAATATTAAAAATAATTTTATGATTAACAATATTATAAAAATTGTTATTATTATATGCTTTAATATTTTTCAGAAACAAGCATTTTGGAATTCTAATGACGCATGTTACAAGGAACTCAGATTAAACTCTGTAATTTAAACATAGCCCCTATTTAAATTTTAGTGACATCTTTATCGACCTGTCTAATTCACGAACAAGAAGTGAGATTAGTAGAAGAGAATTATCCTGTCTTAAAACTTTAGTTTAATACCAGACAGTTTGAGATAAAGCGCGATATAACGCACCAAAGGCTAATGGGCTATTGGATAATACCAATGACACACTGTCTTGTGAAAATAGAACAAGAAATTTAGATTAATTTTACTTTTAAGTGTGATTTTTTCTTGAAAAGTAGTAAACAATGTATAATTATGACAAATAAAGTATTTGTGATATTTATGAGCAGCTCAACTATAAATTCGATTAAAGCTCAGAATTCAAGTGTATGTCACGATAGTACAATGGTGAAAGTCATAGCGTTTAAATGTCTTCAAAACGGCCAAGGCCATACCGTTATTTAAGAAAGGTGATAAACGATGGTTAAAAATTATCGACCAATCTCAGCATCTCAGTATTAAACTTTGTCTCAAAGATTCTTGAAGAATTAGTTTTTGACCAGATGTCATCACTTGTCAATTAGAATGAATTGCCAACATGGTTTCAGAAAGGATAAACGTACGAAGTTAGCGGTACTGCATTCTTGAGCAGCTCTATAGATATCTGCAAGAAAGAAATAAAAGTGTTAGTCTCTTTATGGATTTAAGCAAAATATTCGGTTTAATTGTCCATCCATTGCTAATCTGTAATTTTGGTGAACGGATATAGTCATATTTCAAAGATTGGGATCAAGTTGTAGCTATTGTTGATGTGAGATCTAACAAATTAATAGTCAAGTTAGAGATATCCCAAGGATCTATGTTGGCGCCCCTGCTATTCTAGATATCCGTCGATAACCTGCCTACGGTTATTGCAGATCCCAATTATCTTACTATGTTTGTGATAATAACTCATATATTTGATCAAAAATGTCCATATGTCAAGAGGTTGCAATAGGTGTTGATTTCTTTCGAACAGTGGTTTTTAAATACCAGGCTTATACTCAATTATAAAAATACAGGATGCATTCTTTTCTCGCCTAGGACATCGGTGGTAAGGGGAAGTTTTCTAAAAAAAGCTAAGACTGAATATCTTAGTTCTCTGTTACTTAAGTAACACAGGCAATAATTTTGATCTTTTATATTGATATTGAATTAACTGAGACTCTCAGATAACGGAATTATGCAAAAAATTGTCAATTGTATGTTTGTATTATAATGTTTGTGTAAAGATATCGTTGAATTAAATGTTAGATTAAAGTATGGAATATTATTCTTGGAGTCAGCTTCACGCAAGAAAGACTTCTTGTATTAGAAAAAAGGGCATTAGGGAATATTGCCAATGTCAGACTAAGACATTCATGCGAAGTCTTCAAAAAGTATAGTCTTTTTACTGTACCTATATATATATATATATATATATATATATATATATATATATATATATATATATATATATATATATATATATATATATATATATATATATATATATATATATATATATATATATATATATATATATATATATATATATATATATATATATATATATATATATATATATATATATATATATATATATATATATATATATATATATATCTAATGAAACAAAATTTCGGGTATGCGGTCTGTGACTATAAAAACACTCTTTTGGTTTTTTAATTCTCTATATTTCGTCAATTTTTTGTCGACTTCATCCGGAGAAAGCTAAAATACAATTTAAAAAAAATTTAATTAAAATTTCTTGTTAATGAAAACATTAAATAAAAGATTACTTACAAAACTTAGAGTTAGTCCAATGTATATATAAAATAGTGGACGTTTTGTTGACGTCAAGCCTGAACAGAGCGGTACAGTTATTCTAAATATTAAAACGAAGATTTTCTTTGCAACTTATTCACAAATACAATAAAAACAAATCTGTATAATTAAAAAAAAAACCTTACAAAAACAAACAATAGGAATAAAATAACTTTGTTAGTATTAACAGTAAAATCAATATGATACAGTGTGGAAACAAAACATTTAAAAACACAATTAAATTAATGTTAATATATTACAGTATATATTGCTCAATTGATTGGTATCAGTTTTGTAGTTGACAACACGGTTATTGCTATGAAAAACCGAATAACCCATATTTGTCATGAGAGCTTGTTGAAAACCAATTTGAGAAAGTTGTTTGATATTTTTATCAATAATGGGTATCCTAAACATATTCTGAAAAAATTAATTTATAATTCTAATATGTTTGATGGCCCTACTGAAGAATCTGTCCAACAATTTAAGTATAAAAAACTCCCATTTGTAAATAACTTAACCCATTCAATTATTTCGATTTTTAAAAACTTCCCACACATTAAAATAGTTAAATATAATTTTCTCAATAACTCTAACTTATTTTCAAAAGTTAAAGATAAAACACCCTTACTATATAACAGCAATGTAGTTTATGAGTTGTCTTGTTTAGGATGCCAAGGATGTTATATTGGGCAAACGTCCCAATGGTTAAAACAACATGTTACCCAACACAAGAGCGATTGTCGTTTGGGAAAAAACACTTGTGCTGTTGTTGAACATCATCAAAACACTGGACACCATTTTGATTATACCAATGTTAAAATTTTGGAACACATTAACAAAAGAAAAAACTGTGTCAACTACAAAACTGATACCAATCAATTGAGCAATATATACTGTAATATATTAAGATTAATTTAATTGTGTTTTTAAATGTTTTGTTTCCACACTGTATCATATTGATTTTACTGTTAACACTGACAAAGTCATTTTAATCCTATTGTTTGTTTTTGTAAGGTTTTTTTTAATTATACATATTTGTTTTTATTGTATTTGTGAATAAGTTGCAAAGAAAATCATCATTTTAATATTTAGAATAACTGTACCGCTCTGTTCAGGCTTGACGTCAACAAAACGTCCACTATTTTATATATACAATGGACTAACTCTAAGTTTTGTAAGTAATCTTTTATTTAATGTTTTCATTAACAAGAAATTTTAATTGAATTTTTTTTTAAATTGTATTTTAGCTTTCTCCTGATGAAGTCGACAAAAAATTGACGAAATATAGAGAATTAAAAAACCAAAAGAGTGTTTTTATAGTCACAGACCGCATACCCGAAATTTTGTTTTATTAGATTTATTACAGTACGGTCCACGAATTGTCAACTTGGTTTCATAAAGGATAAATGTACGAAGTCAGCGGACTGCAATTTCTTGAGCAGCTCTATAGATATCTGCAGGAGGGAAATAAAAGTGTTAGTCTCTTTATGAACTTAAGTAAAACATTTAATTTAATTGTTCATCCATCGCTAATTTGTAAATTAAATCAATAAAGGTTTAGAGGCAAATTTGGTGAACGGATAAATCCTATTTCAAAGATAGGGGTCAAGTTGTAGATATTGGTGATGTGAGATCTAACAAATTAATAGTCAAGTTAGGAATATCGCAAGGATCTATACTGGCGCCCCTGTTATTCTTGATTTCTGTCAATAACCTGCCTGTGGATGTTGAAGATCCCAATTATCTTACTATGTTTGTGATGATAACTTATACTTGATCAGAAATATCCATATGTCAAGAGATTGCAGTAGGTGGTGATTGTTTCCAACCAGTAGCTTTTAGATAACAGGCTTATTCTCAATTATAAAAATACAGGGTCCATTCTTTTCTCACCTAAGACATTGGTGATAGCTGAAAGTTTTCTAATAAAAACTAAGACTGAATATCTTAGTTCTCTGTTACTTAAGTAACACAGACAATACTTTTGGGCTTTTATATTGATAATGCATTAAACTGGAAATATCAGATAACGGAATTATGCAAAAAACTGTCAATTGTATGTTTTGTATTATAATGTCGCCTTAAAGATATCGTTAAATTGAAAGTTAGATTATCCTATTAATTTGTATCACGCTTAAAGTATGGAATATTATTCTTGGAGTCAGCTTCACTTCTTGTATTACTAGAAAGGGCATTAAAGAATATTGCCAATGTCAGACTAAGACATTTATGCAGAGGTCTTCAAAAGTAGAAAATATATAACGCGGCAAAAACTAGTATATTTGGGATGACCCCTAAAGCAATGGAATTTGGCTAACCATAGACACGTGTTTCTGACTTAAGGTCTTCATCAGTACAGTCAACTAGTTGAAAGACGAGTACAACTAGCGTCAAAATGAATACACAGAACAATACCAGAGTCACCAACAGAAGCAAAACCGACATTTGTGATTACCAAGAGAACATCTCTCCAGACTTGATACTCTATTTACCACGGAGCAGCATATAGCCACCTGTGGCGAAACTCATAACCCAAGACCAGTAAATCAAAAGTAGAAAGTGTATAACGCAGCAAGAACTAGTTTATAGTATGGATTCTTTGGGATGACCGCTAAGGCAATGGAATTTGCTAACCATAGACACGTGTTTCTGACTTAAGGTCTGTTATTGTTTTGTGAATTCAGTTTGGCGCTAGTTGTACTCGTCTTTCAACTAGTCGACTGTACTGATGAAGACCTGAAGTCAGAAGCACGTGTCTATGGTTAGCCAAATTGCATACGAACCCAGTCGCATATATGAGACTGTCTTCAGTCTCTATTCGGACGCGAGAAAGAAAGCTTCGAAAATGCCAAATGCGATTTTGGCGAAACGTCAGCAAAACTGTTCTTTTCAGAACGACAGTAGTGAACGGATGTACACCCGGAATGAAAACACATTGTATTTTTCCATCCGTGAAGGAGTAAAAATCAACATATATATATATATATATATATATATATATATATATATATATATATATATATATATATATATATATATATATATATATATATATATATATATATATATATACATTTTAATAATTTTGTAACTATCAGGGTTATTCAAAACTATAATACCAGGCACAATGATAATTTGGTTATCTCGAATCATAAATATTTTCGAACATAATCGCCATTATATGGGTATGCTTTTATTTAACACGGTCCCACTAAATATTAGAAACAAGAACCATCCTTCATTTAAAAACTATAATCTTCAGAAGTTTTTTATTTGATATCGATTGCTCTAGGTTCTAAGTAACATTTGCAAAATTGTATAGTAAAATAAGTATATATATTATCAGTTCAATACTATTTGATCGGAACTCTTGGCCGTATGATGCATTTGTGTCATTGAGGCTCTTTGTTGAAATTTTCTATATCATGTATTTTATTTAGTCTTTGGAAATAAAAGTTTATTTATTTATTTAAAACAACGTGCTTATATATTACTTACCTGTAGCAAGGTAAGCCTTGCTTACTAATCACTGAGGTTCACAGAGTCAATGCAACTCAGTAAAGGTGGCCAAATACTAGGTTGAGGTCTGGGATAGGTTTGCTGAAAATATTATTATTCCGTTCAAAAATAAGGCTTCTCCATTTTTTTCTCGAGTGCTGATATTTGCGTATAATTTTGCTATGTTAGAATATTTTTTATTATAACTGATTTCTGCGTCTAGGGAAGGCTGATTTGTATCAGAGACAGATAATACTTTGAATATACCATCCATCCAATGTTAAATAAATTAACTCTAAATGAATCCCAACTTTGTATTTTATTCCCTAAATGTGAGATCTATTGAGATATCTCCGGGTAACACAACGCCTGGACCTGAAGCTGTTGGCCGCGCGCAATGCTCAGAGTTGTTAGTCCGCAATGTACTGCATCCGGTCAATTGTTATTGTTAAGTTTGTTCATGGCTAAACATCATTTTTGTATTGTATTTCTAAAGAAGTAGAAAAAACGTGGAAAATCCCAAATGTGATTTTGGCGAAACGTCAGCAAAACTGTCCTTTCAGAATGGCAGTAGTAAACGGACGTACATCTGAAATAAAAACACATTATATTTGAAAGGTCGAAATTCTAGAAATATCTTGGTGAAAAACTCATTGTTTAAAAGTAGCAACTATAGAAAGATTTGTATACCAAGTACTTGAGCTGTAGTTTTTAGCAAAACTTTGACCATAAAACAAACTCCTATTTTCTTGTATGTAAATACCTTTTATGCCCACAAATAAAAATGGAACATTATTGTCAATTACCCTATTTTTGTCAAATTGTCTACATAAGAAAGAGCTAGGAAATGCATCAGTTAAAAGAAATGAGAAACACATATTTATAAAAAACATCTAGGGTGATGATTCTAGTGATTAAAAAGAGACACTAAGAAACAAAAAATGTAGATAAATTCAGTTGTAGTTCTTCCGCAAACTTTGGCCTTGTAGTAACACTATTGTTAACACTCTGACGAAATCCAAAATTCGACAAATAACACGATTGGTATCAAAGAGATGAGATATCAGTTACAAAATATTTAAACTTTTGTAAACATTTCTTTGTTCTCTTACTTGTATACCTCCTTGCAAAAAAAAATTACTTTCTGTCAAGTAAATCTCCTTTCAAAATAAACTGCTCGAATTCAGCAGCCACTCACAAAGTAGTCGCGACAAAGATTTCGAAGGATTACTCTCTGTAGAAAACCGCGGGCGTAAATTTGATCATTTGTTCGAAGCTGACGTAAATTTGCAGTTGCGGTCCCAAAGTTTTAGTTTAAAATTCACCATCAACTTTTGTGCAAAGCCATTTCATAGATTTAGTAATTATCTTGATTGGATTTAAATTTTAAAAATGCTAGGAAAACAAACGTTATTTTATTGTTTATTTAGGTATAGCAAATCCATTTCAATATCATATTTTTTCTCTCATAGGAGGGATTAATGTTCTTAGTGAATAAATTCAGAAATCACCTTAATAGTTACAATCTCGATATTTTTATCATCTGGTTTAACGACTTGTAAAATTATTATTTTTTTACAACATACTTCGGTTCAAACATGAAAACGTACACATTAAAAAGATATAACCTACTGTATTTTTACTAAAAAGAGATAAAAACAAAATATAATTTTTTCGATGTATTATTTTGCTTAAATAAGGTTTTCCTCTTGGAGAAGACGAATAATGGCATAAAGGTAGAGTAGGTAGCGTAGCTGCGTACTAAATAATAAAATAATCGATTTTATTAGGTTAACTTGCCATAATGTAAGAAATACAGGGAGAACGAAAAAATCATCTAGAGATATAGCTTCAGTTTTAGCGTGTCTATCAATAAGCTGTTTATCGTCTGTTAAAAATATTAAAATATTACTAAACGTTAATAACGCCTTTAAAATTAAAATACGGCATATACGCAAAACATAATATATAAGATGACCAAACAATATCGAATTTCTCAAAAGTCTCTCAGGCATAAATTGTTTAAATAATATTTTTAGCTTTAAAATCATTTCGACAAAAAAACATGTATGTCTTATTTTATTAAGTTCTTGCAATTTAGAAAAAGTAATTTACTATACTTTAAAGACTATTGCTGTTTTCGACATACATTGAATAGAAAACTCGTTCACCTATTGGATTGAAACTTCCACTAGTACTACTAAATGTATTTAACTACATATCCAATTAAAACCATAAATCATTTAGACAAATTGCTATGTCCCCTGATAATCTAGATCAATTGAGATAAGAAAACTAAATCCTATACAGGCCAAGCAAAGTTTGCCGTAAACCATACTGTTTTATTATATTATTCTTCGTAGAAATCGGGTATAACACGACATTGTCGATTGTATGTTTAAGAATATGATAGCAACTTTCCTTAATAGTTTTTATTAAACTTTTTAGCATAAAAAATTATTTTTGTAGCATTTTTGAACAGTTTCTCGTTTAGAGAGTAGGTCTATAATTTTATAATATTTAGTAATAATTAAATATGAATTACATATAATTTTTAGGTATATTGAATTTCTGCTTAAATAACAAACTGCTATTATCGTCCCGTCTGTAACGTTGGTGTCATGTAAAACAAAAATATATTTTATATATACCTTATTTTTTCCAATGTTAGTCAGGAAGCGTTTGTTTATGTGATTACATTTTGTGTCTTTGCACTACACGGGGTTTGCTAGCCTATGGTAGTAAATGGATCATTGCGCCAGCGCCATTGCGGGACAAGATCCCTATAGGGATCCTGGTATCCTTGTTGTGACGTTGGAGTATGAAACCAAAAAAATATATTAACAAACTGCTATTATAGTAAAATAATTTACAGAATGTGAAGAAGACGACATTTTAATGACTGGCATAATTTTAAAATTCAAATATAGTTTTCTGTTTGGATTTTAGTGTGCAGAATATTATTGCTTAGTCTCATATCAAATTGAAGGACTAAGCTGTGGAAAAGTTGATTCTACGAGGGGTGAGTACATTATTAGAACATGGAAGTCAAAAAGAAATGCACGCTTTAAGTCCGGTAGGTGACTTATTACAGTACGAGTTGTTTTAAGGACCAGGTGACGCAGGAACCAAGACTGGAATATAAACGAATGCTATAATAACACCTAACAGATGTATATCTTATGCTATTTTATTTCGTACTATCTTTATAACTTTTTTTTAAAATGAATAAAAAGTTATGTAGCTATTGTTTTTTTATAGCTAATTATGATTGTCTTTTGCTTGATAGTGTCAAATAAGTAAAACCAAATATTTTATTTCTTATATTTTTAAGTAAGGAAATTCAAAGTTAAAACTGACATATTAATAACGTGGTAGCAACACATTATGGTATCAGATACTGTTCTATTTACCGGCATGCAAACCAGTACAGGGTAACATTTACTAGACGGTATGGGATAAATTACTGTAATCTATTACGAGCCCGTATCTATGATAATTACCTGTCAGGTAGGACTGTAGCTAACTAACAAAACTCATAAGATACCCGAAGAAATAAAGGTAGGCTGCTACTTAAACAACAATAAACGTTGCTAGGACAAGAGTTCTACTATCTTACGTTGTCAAAAAATATTCTAAGCAAGTTTCTTTTTTGATCGTATATTAAGTATTTTAAAACATAAAAATCGGTAAATTTCCATTACCCGGAACATCCCTCATTATGAATATTTTCTTTTATTAGGAAGAGTGAAGTGTAAACCCATTTAGTTCAGTACATAGTTATTTAGGAACACAAACAAACATTTTTATTGGACGCTATTTTGTTCGAATATACTGGATCCCTACCAATCTGTTACCAGTTTCTACCTAGTCCATACTTGATTTTACAGTTTATCTCTATATCACACTTAATGCTTGCACAAAATTTGCAATTAATCTAATAAGTAATTTTTTCAGAATGATTTTTTTAAATATTTTATTAGGCTGCCATTTTGTTTTGATATCTTATATTCATACCAAAATATTACCAGTTCATTCTTTTGTAACACTTTTTTTTGCAAAATTTGAGGTAAGTTGGATATTTAGTTTTTTTAGTAATAATCATTTAACGTTTCACTAGGTCATCATCTGATTCCGTCACATTGGATATTTACCAAAATGATACCATGTCATCCCCATATGAGCCTTAATGTTTGACTAAAATTTGAAGTCAATCTGATAAGTACTTTTTTTTAAGCTATGCCGCGAACTGACAGACAGACCGATAAAGCGACAGGTGGACCAACGGAATTGATAGAACATATTTTTTTTCATCTAGGGACGCAAACATGCGAAGATATGTAAAACATGCTAGGGTGATTTTTCAGACAGGTGGACCGACGGAATTGATAGAACATATTTTTTGGCATCTAGGGACGCAAACATGCGAAGATATGTAAAACATGCTAGGGTTTTCAGATTACAAAAAATTTATTTGGCCACAATTTTGTTCTACCATCTTGAATTAGTATCACAGTTTCATCTTTATACTGCAATTAGTTATGGTACACAATTTGAAATCAGTTCATTAAGTAGTTTTTTTAAGCTGAATTTCTAATTATTTTATTAAGCCGTCGTTTTATTCCGCTGTCTTGTATTCGTACCAAAATGCTACCAGTTGATTCCTACATAGCACTTGATGTTTGTGCAAAGTGGATAATTAGTGTTTAAGTAATAATTTTTTAACGCTTCATTTGGCTGGCACCTTGTTCCGGCATATTGGATTTTTACCAAAATATTACCAGGTCATTCCGATATGAGCATTCGTTTTTCACTAACATTTTAAGTCAATCTGATGAGTAGTTTTTAAGCCTTGCCGCGAACTGACAGACAGACAGACAAACCGACAGAAGGACCGATAGACTTGATAAACCATATCCTTTGGCATCTAGGGATGCCTACAAAATTTTATTTGGCCGCAATTTTGTTCCGCCATCTTGAATTAGTACCCCACTTTTACTAGTTCACCTTTATACTACAATTAGCTATGGCACACAATTTAAAATCAGATCATTAAGTAGTTTTTTCAGGCTTCTTTAAATATTTTATTAAGCCACCATTTTATTCCGCCATCTCGGATTCGTACCAAAATCAGTTGATTCCTACATAATATTTGATTTTTGTGCAAAATTTAAGATAAATTAGTACTATTTTTTACCAAAATGTTACCAGGGCATCTCCATATGACCCTTTATTTTTAACCAAAATTTGAAGTCAATCGGCTAAGTAGTTTTTTAGCCTAACTTAATATCTTGTCAGTTACTGAAATAGCACAAACCATTAAATTTGTTTGTTCTGCTAGGCGACGTCATTGCTTTCTTATAATTAGTTTTTTCTTTTAAGGCGGGTGTACAGGAAAGCAACTGAGCATAGGTGCTGTATCTCTAATGACCATCTCTATTTACTACGGAATATAAAACCAGTCTAAATTCGACAAAACAAATGTCGAGATCGGTTCTTCATAAAACGCGAATTTCTCGCGATTCTCGAAGACAAACAATTACATAGTTATGTCAAAGTTTACTGAATATAATATAAGTTCCCGCACTTCGACGAAAATTCCGATCTACCTATACCATTCCCCTCGCCGCAGCTGGTTCTCGGCAGTCCACCGTTTTCAGTTGTGCGAGGCGCTGGTGTGTACACAGTGGATTTTGTTTACGATTAACATATTGTCGGTTGTTTGTACGTGGTAGACCAATAAAATGCCCGTCGAATATTGTTCTGTGGATAGTTGTTTTTCAAAACGTGGAGGTGGATTATCGTTTTTTCGCTGTCCAAAGGATGAACCAAGGTAGACACCTACCTATTTTGGAATATAAAATTATAACATTATAATTTTATAATTTGTAAATTTTAAAAATATTAAAAAATATATGAATATCCTTTGTATAGTACCCATTTTTTTGGTATTTAAATTGAAATATAATATCTCTGCAGATGTCAAGCTTGGAAGTCGAATTTAGGGTTTACTGGGGACCACAAATATGCAGGCATTAATTCTGAGTTGTCCTATCAAAAAAAATTAGGATTTGCAGCCGTTATTTTACGGACGAAAACTTTATGTCACCTTTAAAGCAACGCCTCCAGTACAATGCGATTCCCACATTATACCTATTCAAAAAGTAGCTAAAATTTGGGGGTAATATCTCCAGTATGTCTGATTTTTCCGGAAAAAATCCGAAAAACTAGTTTGTAAGGAATTTGTTTCATAAATAGTGTATGAGCGCTACTGGTTTTAAAAATCCCAGCCGAAGACGAAGATTTTTACTTCCCTCGTAAAAGGGAAGTATTGTAATCAGAAAAATCACCCTCCGAGATTTTTTCAGATATTTACGTTTCAGGGGGTCTCTAGATACCGACAAACATGTTTTCTCCATTCCGTCGGTCTCTGGCCGTTCCCGGTATAACTAGAAAACTAGGTACTTATCCCATTGACTTCAAATTTTGGTCAAAAATTAATGGTCATTATGAGTTAATCTGGTAACATTTTGGTCAAAATCCAAAATGGCTGTAAAAATGGCGGCCTAGTAAAATGTTAAAAAAATATTACTACAAAAATACACCTCAAATTTTGCACAAAGTGTTACGTAGTAATCGACGGGTAGCATTTTGGTACGAATCCGAGATGGCGTAACAAAATGGCGACCTAATAAAATATTTAAGTTAGAATTAATTTTGGTTTAGAAGTTAACTCTTAAAATTGTGGAACGAATATAAGATGGCGAAACAAAATGGCGGTTAAATTATTACTTCTATATCTCTAAGAGATGGAAAACTATAATATCGGCAAAAAGAAATTTTTTTTTTCGCTAAATTGATTTAAAACGACCCAAAAAGTGTAAAAACATAATTTCGGCGAAATCTATTTTCTGTCTGTCTGTTAGTTTATGTGATAAATTTCCAAGGAATAATTGTGCTATCGAGTTTAAATTTGGTATTTAGGTAGTAATCAATATGGTATTGTGTAAAATCGGTTGAGAAGAAGGGGGTGAAGTGAAGGATTAATTGATAAAAAAAAACAACAATTTTTTGTTAATAATTCTGTAATTTGCCTTTTTATGGGTTTTGGGGTACTCAGATTTGAATCATAACACTTTGGTAAATAATAAGGGATAAGGGAAATAATAAATATAAAAGAGTTTTGTGTTGTTCTTGCAGCAAGAACAAGACAAGAACAAGAAATTTGCAAGAGTTTTGTGAAACACTACATATGCAACTTAAGTCCAATTCGAAAAAAATGTCTATCAGCAAAATTCACTTCAGCTCACAATTCACAAAGCCATAGCAAACCAAACTTCTTTTCTTTTTTAATCAGACACCCAGTGCATTTGTTGCATTTTGGAAAGTTTATTCGGAAAGCAGTTGGGTAATATCATATTTTATCCTATATTTACTTATACATAGTTTCATTGGTTTCCAGGTTGTCCATGCATATTTCAGAATGTGTACTCTTTAGCACCCTGTATAAGCTAAACCAAAAAATATGGTGTTTTCGAATTGGCCTTTTTAATAAGCTTAACAAAATAAAACGAATATACTCTGTGTCTTGTTAAAAATAGAAAGATTGGTTTGCTACGGTTTTGTGAGCTACCCCGTATGATCAAAGTCATGTTTAAATTACGCACCTCATGGATCGCATAGAAAGTCCTTAAGACACTATGTCCATTTTCAAACACCAACCGGGATGTACTCTGTTATAAACAAATAATATTAAGAACTCATTTCTTACACTGTTATAACTTTTATAGTTTACCAATAAAAAAACTTAAAACAAAAAGGAACATGCTTTTGTATTACCGGTTTAATTTATCTAAAACTTCTACTCTCCATTAAAAATCAATATTCCAGGAAGGGAAATATTTACGTATTCGGACACCAGAAAGTACCTTTCGTAAACGTTAGAAAAATCCCGGCTATTGCATTGACATGGCAATGCTTGTTATAAACATATAATATTATACCATTTATAAATAAAACAATGTAAAAAATGGTGATGCTTTTCGACTGTGATATTTTTCTTTCCTCCATCTCGTACGAATAGTCACGTCCATAGAACGGATTTTTTAAACATCACATTAATTTCCTTAAATTTTTATCTAAATTAATGACTGTCGGATACTAGTAATAAATATTAAACTTTATTACTATTATTATTTTACAATTGAACACCGCCTGACATCGCCTTCCCCACAATATGCAACTGAGGAGAAAACGATTACATTTTTTATTTTATTGCTCTAATCTCCCCTGGAAGTTTTTTGTTCAAGGCGGCATGGGCTTGGTCCCAGTCGGCTATATTATATTCAGTAAACTTGGTTATGTTCCTTTACTAAATACCCAGTTATTTGCACATTAGATATATCTTTTGTTTGGCATTTGTACTACCTTATTGAATTTTGTTATTGAGGCGGCAAAATGCTATCGGAATCTTCTGGCAAAACTAAATAAATCCACATATGTCTATTTATGATAAACGTATTTCTTGGTATTATCTATTTTATATTAAAGCTGCTGTTTATATTATGTTCTTTAAAATCTCTATGTTGCCTACATTAGGGAAGCAGAATATGATTTATTTAAAATAGCATAAAAATAAAATTAATTCGATCTTAATTTAAACTAGACCTAGCATAGAGGGGTTTTCTATATAAAATAGGTGTGATCCCCATTTAGCAAATATTTAATTTTACTTTATATACGTAAAAATATGGATCAGTTACATAAAATATTTCTTAAAGACTTATTAGCTTAATATTTTTTAATAACGTTATCACGTCCCAAAACATTAAATCAAAATTAGGGCATATTAAAAGTAAAATGTTAAAAATTGCTATGTTTCCACTTGATTTACTTCAAAAAGCAATAAGTAACGAATTTAAATTTCGGAAAAAATTCAAAAATTAGCTGAAGGGTCTAGCGCGAAACTTAAATAATGATAGCTCATTTGAAAGCCTAATTTGCTAAATTAATATTTGAAATTGTAATCGCTAAATAAAATTTGAAAGAATTTGCTTGATCAGAAAGTTTTTCACCGAACAAAAATAAATCTTTTGAGGCAAATTTGCTGAAGAGAAGCAAAGTTTAATACGAATAGCGCATTTGCAAAACTTTTTTAATATATAATCATCCCAGATTTATTAAAATGGCCATTAAAATTCAACGCCATCAGAATAGAGAATGAGAAATTTTCCATTTTAAAATTAAGATATTTTAGGTGTTGATGACGCCTTGTGTATCTAATATATTTAGGAGTAACACTTAAATTTTATGTTTTTTTTTGTTATCAGAAAAAAATAAAAACTGATTTATTCTGTGTTTTGATTGGTTTTCAATCATTTCTTGATTAAAATCGTATAAATTTCTGAAAAATAAAATTGTATTTTTTATCATTTTAAAGTTTCTAGAACACAAAAAAACATATTTCAAAAATTAATTATTTTTATTTTTTTTATAGAAAATAAGATTTTGTCACTATGTAGAGTAGCTCAACCGCATGAGGCAGTGCCCCGAAAATGAAAAAATAATTAAAAATGGTAAAATACCTCAAATTGAAATACAAAGTTTTATAAAATCAAATTTTGATTATGTGTGTTCGTAAACAAAATATGCGTTACTTGAAAACGATAAAACTGATTCCTTTCAAATTTGCACCACATAGATTTTTTGATTCTTGAACCAGTTTGGAAAATATTTTTCTAAAGACTGATGATTCTTGGGAATGTGGTCCAAAATTTATAGACCTACAGCTTTTGATGACTAGTGGATATTTAATGTTTGCTTGTTTGTATTAGCAGGAAGTTTCGATTACTTACGCAAAACTTTTAAAAAAATTAGTGCTGTCATTAAAACATCCATTCAAAAGACATCACGGCACATATAGATGTAAAAAAATTAAAACACATACACTAACGTGAACAAAATACAAGTAGCTACTGAAACCATGGTAGTTAAGAGCATTATTTGTTATCTGCATTATCGAAAGAAATAAATATTTGGGAAGGAGCATTTTGTTTTTTTTCCCTTTTCCTTCTATTTTATTTGGTTTTATTAGGCAACAATAAGTTAGGAATGCAAGTAATAGGGGATGAGATAATATTATTTGCTGGTTACATAGCTTAGGAATTTTTTAGGATGTTAAAATATATTTCGTTTAAGTTATGTCTGATTTGTCGTTTACGGAATGTACGTTTTTATTTATTTGAATCATTTTATGGAATTCTCGTTTTCTTTAGTGTATTTTGGTCTTAAGAATTTTGATATTTTCAAAATCAAAATAGTGATCTAAATTTTCTTCGTGATTTTGAAGGGCAGTCCTGTTTTTTTCTGTTATATTTGTGCCCGTTTATCCTATTTTGGAGATAATGACTCGTCTAGCCTATATAAACAGAAGGGCAGTCTTTGCATCGAATTTGATATATTACACTAGATCTCTTTTGTAGGGATTTGACTTTTTAGTTTGCTGTAGTTATTATTAAGCAAATTGTAGCCTTTGTGGCAACTAAACGTATTTTTTGAAAATCCTTTTGAAAATTATTTAACAATCCTGAAAAATAAGGTAACGGTACGAAATTTGCAGAGTTTTTGTCGTTTCGATCTTTATTATTTGGCGTATTTAAATGTGTTTCAAGTTTACTTTTAAATATTGAGCCGACTAATTTTTTGGGATAAGCGTTTTGTGCGAGAGCTTTTTTTTTGCCTTTTTGATAGCTTAAAATTTATTAGTTATTGCATCAGCTGACCATTCTCGCCACGCGGCACGTATGTATACCGACAAGTCGTAAATAGTTTTTCTGCAAGTGGTTGTTGCTCTATGTTATTTGTTTATTGTTTAGGCGTTTTATTGTTTGAGTAGTGAAATAGTGAGTTATAAAGGTAAGTACTAATGTTTAGGTGTTGCTTTTGCTCCAGATCTTTTAAAAATATTAGGAAATGCTTTTTACATCAGCGTTTTCACAGGTGTAGCTGTAAAAATTTTGTTTGCCCGCATAACGACTGCCAAATTTGTCCAAAAGAGTATACAGCAAATGGAAAACTTGTCTAGTATTTATTTCTCAAAAAAAAATTGCTCTTGATAAAAGTTGGTGTTTGAACAAAAAATAGTTTTGACATTAAAATTTTAGTTCAGATAAACAGGGTGTTCAAAAAATAGTAAAAAGTGGATTTAGGAAATTAGTAATTTCAAAAAATACAATTTTTGTAAAGGCCACAAAAAGTTAAATAAAGCTTTTTCATAATGGTTATAATTAAGGAGATATTTAAGGTCAACCATCCAAAAATTTTTTTTTTTTTGATTTTTCAAGATGCGCATATCTTCTGAACTACGAACAATAGTAAAAAACATAATTTAAATTTCATTTATTCATTTTTTTACCTTTAAAATTTTTATTTTTTGAACTTTTAATTTTTGAATTATAGTGTTTTGTATTTTTTGAACGCCCTGTATATCTGACCTGCAGTTTAATACAATCAAAACTATTTTTTAACGCTTCAATTTTTATTGAGGATCATATTTTCTGGGAAATGAATTATAAAATTTTTTATTTGTGTTCCATACTTTTTTGGATACACTGTCAAATGTAATATGTACTCTATTGTACAAAAAATGTCAACATTTTATGGAACGCCGTTTTACTTTTTAGTCATACGAGTCTTTGATACCAAATTTAATTGCAAAACATATAAATGATGCTACCTGCATACAATTTTTATTCGTTTTATTTCTTCCGATATGGAATTTTTGGGGATAGCGATTTTACCGAATGACATTGTTATGATAAGCAATTTCTTTGCAGACCATTTCAATTGATACCACAAAAAAGTAGTTGTTCATCCTGTTTTAACACGTATAAAGCCTACTTAAAATTTCTATATACATGCGTCTTTCCTTAGTTATTGCATTTCATCAAATCGATGTTAATAAAAATTGGTATGAAATAAATGCCATATACAAAAATCTGTTTAAATATTTAATAGATTGATTCTTATTAAAATGTAATTGCTTCAACCTGGATCGCATTAAATTAATATTAATACAGAAAACATTAGAATGCAATAACGACTTTGTGGAGATTAATTTATTTCAACTGTCTGAAGGCAAATCTGATTTAAGAAGTCATGTAATAAAAAAAATTAATTTATTTTTATCGCATATCAAAAAAAATTAAAGCATCTTTTACGATATCATTTTTTTTAAATATCAATTCCATTAACACCCTAAAAATGTAAATAGAATAATGCTCATTATTTTGATTTTGATAGTCGTTTATCTGTTATTAAAATACTTGGAATATACATTTGAATAAATAAATAAAAGTTAATACGAGATTTAATTGTATAAGAGTTGTGGAATTTAAATGATTAGCGGGTATAAGGTAACGGGTTTTATTTAATATACATTGTTTTGATTTCGAATTTTTATTAATGTCGATTCTTGTGAATATCAATTTTCATTGAATGCAGCCACCTTGTTTCAATTTTAATTATCGGACGTGGAGCGATCTAGTGAAAAGTAGGGACAACAAGAGCAGAAATCTGTAATTTTTTAATACACGAATTTCTGGCTAGGCATGCGTATGAAGATTTAAATGTGCATCTAAAATTAACCGACTGTGTTGTGCATGACGTCATGACGAGTCGGATGCGAATAATGAAAAACATATTCGTAAGTAATCAATGACAGTTGAAACGTAATTAATTTTTGTTCGATTGGGAATACTTAGTTATTAAATCATTGGGCAATACGATATACACCCCTGTAAACTAAAACGAAGAACGTATCTAGCTCCCAACATCCTATTCCAAAACAAGCTATTCTACAATCCTTTGATGATTTCCTGGTTAAATCTACAATCAGTCATATATGGTAGAACAATAACAACGATTTTTGACTTAGTGTTTATATTTATATTAGAATAAAGAAAACAAGGTTTTGAATTTCCCAACTATAATTCACAGATTTCCACACACTGTAATTTGTAATAGTAAATTGCAATTTCTCCTGGAAGCTGTGTGCCGGCGACATGCTCTACTGCAGATTTTTTGGCTTCTTAAAAGCGATTTAAAGTAGGCTGACCAGATTTTTTTAAAATGAAAAGAGTGCATTTTGACCAAATGTAAAAATAGGTACCAGCGTATAATAATTAAGTAAAGTCTTGTCACTTTCGCAGAATTCAATGACCTACAATAATAATTATAATACACATAACAATATGGACTAAAAATAACAAAAATAATTAGAAAATGGCACCAGATTTCGCAAAATAGAGATCATTTGTCCCAGATTTCTCAAACTAGAGTCGTATTTATGTAAATAGTAAGAGTACCACCTTACATGGACCTGAAAAAGAGAACATTCCTCTTAAAAAAAGTATATCTGGTCACCCTATTTAAAGCAAACTGTAGTAAGCTTATATAGGTATATCACTATACTTTTATTTACACTATTTATTTGATAATTAGGACACTATTTTCATGTTTGTCTCCCTTGTTTAATATATGAGTAATTATTATAATTTATAGGTATGTGCACTTCACTTTCAAAGCTGCGTGTCTGTCAAGATACGAATTTACAAAAATGAACATATCTACCCAGTGTGTATTTAGAATGCCGTCTTAGAGGGGGAGGCAAACATTTGATAACTAAAAAAAAGTTCTAGGTTCTTGTTGGAACAACATAAGCATGAAGACTACAAAAAACAATGTTTTCAATGTTTGTGAGGTAAAAGTCCTGAAATGCTTTATATAATGTAATTTTTGCTTGGGTTATTAGCTCGGGGGGAAGGGAGTGCGGGGTGCATTTGTCTCCTGCATCTACCCAAACCCGAAATTGTCGTATGTTGGAATGCAGAACATGTTATATTGAAGAATACCCCAAAATAAAAACATAGCATGCATGCCTATTAGCTTGGTAATGTTGTTCACAAGGTGTCTTTGGTCAAAACACAAGTGTAATCTACAAAGCTGATTTTTTTTTCTATTTTTAGTTCTTATATTCTGGTACTCACGCACATATTATGGATGTAAGCCAGGATGTAAATCTAACTGTAATAACGGTAAATATTCAAAGCAACGTGTACCCTTCTTGTCATGTAGAGATACTAGAGAATCTTTGGATACGAATCCACGACGTGGTGATTTCTGTCTGGATTCAAACCTGGACTCATATGTAGCTACATATAGTATATGTTGAACCTAAATACAGGGTGTTACTAAAAGTCATAATGTAATTTTAGGGGTAGTTTTTACATCCAAAATTATGACTAAAAGTTCCAATAGACATGTGTAGAAATGCTTTGTTTTAGAGATACAGGGTGTCGAAGATTTTGTTTTTTTTTTAGTTTATATAATCCACCTTTCAAACTTTTAGAGAGAATTTATTAAAATTTGATACACCGTGAATTGTAACCAATACTTACCTACGAAAACAGTATGTACACTCAGATTGAAAATCAACTTAATTATTGAGAAACGTTCGACAAAACTAACGATGTATCACGTTTAATGTTTGAACAGTAGATTTAAGATTTTTCCATAAAAGACAATGTGTTAGGGAGACACAGAAAACCAGAATCTCGCCAAATTCATAAAGGATAATTTTAAGTACCCTAAATGAGTGCATTACATCATTGGTTTTTAGAAGTCAGGGGCTTTTAGAAAACAAAATAAAAAATGCAGGTCTATTTAAAAAAAAATAAGTTGATCTGACCGCGAAGAAGAAACGTCGAATTTCAAATCTATGTGCACCATCTTGTTTATAATGAAAAGTAGCTATAAAGATATAAAATTTTATTTTGTGATATCTCTTCAAACGCAGCCTGAAAAAAATAAAATGCATATTGCTGATTTTACGTACGTCTATCCTCGGAGGTAGTCAGAATTGTCTAACTTTGTCAACTACTTATTATTCGATGTTAAATTGTGCAACTTTGCCCTATTTAAACCAACATTGTATCTCTTACGGTTTCCAAGATCTCAATGCTTGTACCTCGAATTTGTAACACCCTGTATATGTTTGCGTGTTTTTTATTCGTTTGTATTGTATATGTAATTCTCACATTGAATGCTATTTTTTTATTAATTTTTATTTCTTATTCTAGAGTGCTGTGATTTGGCAAAAACTATTAACTTACCTCCAAGAAGCCTGGGAAAAATAAAATTATCTGTCTATTCACTAAACATCTTTTATACCCATTTAAATATTAGTTGAACGATTTTTTTATAAAAACTCATTTTTTTAATGTCGCTCTTCGGGTTAGCCTTTGCGAGTAATATAAAGGTAAGTAAGTCAATAAAGGCATAATATTCCTCATTTAAAAAACAAAAGTTAGTAGCAGAAATTCGGAACAAAAAGAAGACATGGCAACACTGTTAGAGTAATATAAAACATAAAACAAAATTGGTAAAAACCCAAAGTGGAGGTGCTACAGATAGAACGTTTAAACGCGCATTTTCAGATTTCAGAACATAAAAATAGCTAAGGATAAAAAATAATAAAAATACAAAACTGAGGATCTTTTCTTTTTTTGTCAAAACTTCGCCTAGCCCAGATGAGCCCCAACCATCGTAGGTAGTTAACTCGGGCTTGTTGCTTCTAGAAAAGCAGCCTCTATAACGCAACATACGAGTCCCCTTTTAATACTCATTGTTTAGAAAATTATAATTAACACCACGATACACTTACAACGGTATGCCCACGCCCCTCTCTTCAGCATTCAGCAAGAAAATGAAATTGAAGTTTACAAATATCAGATTATCTAAAGTGCTCATCGTGAGGATTCGTGAAATTTATTTTGATTAAAATAATTAATTAATTTAAAACGAAAGTTAAGAATGCTGCAAGTAAAATAATTCCAGGGGAAACTTCCATTCATATTTTGTAACATTTGTTACTTGAGTTGCTGCACTAGTGCCGTCTATTGACATTTTTAGTTTTTACGTGCAATTGAAAAATACAAACCAGGTTCAACCAAATACAGGTAGCTAAAACCATATTGTTCTATTTTTATAGTAAATATATCCTAAATTACTATTTTTTTAGTTATCTTAACAGCTTGACGGTAAGCAACAATCCACATTTTTGAAAATGTATTATTTTGGAAATTTGAAATATCCAATGTCGGTCACTCTTGTTTTTCGATTATAATTTCAATCTCGATTTCTACTGCCTGCAACTGCACAGGTAGGACATAATAAACCGTATTGAAAATTAAATCTATAGATTCAAAATAATTAGTTTAATAATTTTACAAACATTTTATTAAAGCGCAACTTCTACAAACGTTTTCAAATGGCAATGCATTACGGCCTATTTGACTCCCAAACGCTGTACATCGATGTGACGTACTTGCGCATGAAAGACGAGTTTGAATTCGATCCCTATCATGGTTTTATGGCACAAATGATATTAAAAAATCAGCAAGCAAGATTATTAGAATGGAATCGAAAACTAATGAAGTTGGCTCATACTTCAGAATACCAGACCAAAGGGGCTCCAGAATTTTACAAAACCTTTTTGGCGCGAAGACTTCTCTTTCGTATGACGACACATTCGCAAATTAATTTGAGTTATCGAACGCACTCATGTAAACACATTATATTTCTTTTGGGAGGCTATAGATGACGAAACTTCCGATAATAAAAATAGTGATGGGAAGTCTGGATCTTTTTAAAGATGCGGGTCAACGGATCTGGGTCAGTTTAAAGACCCGGATCTCGGATCTCTTTAAATTCATTAAACTAGGCGGACCATATTCGTCATATTGGGCATTGGGTAGGTATGTATGCGTAGCTTGATTTATCTAAAAACTTTTTAGGCATGCAACATTGGTTTTATAGACAGCATTGTCCGTACATTTTTTTAATTTTTCGCGAGTTTTTTGTTTACAAACTTGTATGTGATTTGCAGGGAAACTTTTTAAGTGAAATAGTGTATTAATTTTTTTTCAAGATTTTTTCAGAAAATTTTTCCTATATACTCCGGGAGATTAAATGTAGAAATCTAATAGGTTCGCAACTTCCAAAGATATATATGTTTTCCCGTTAGGATTAATATGCTTATGCCTTGATTTTATTCTTCAATTCCCTTTTTATACTCTTTTTAGAAATAAAAGTAGCAATGGTCGGCCCGTACGGCACCTTATGTTGTTCCTTTGTGTTTGTTTGCCTGTCCAAAGTAATAAGTACATAATTTTTAAAGATATTATACTTTTAACACACAAGGCTTAAGAGTCTTGCTATAGTGGTTTTTAAATTGAAGTTTTTTATGTTTCCGTTTGTATTTATTTATTTATTTACTGTTTTATTAATTTTTTTCTCAGAAAATAAATTTTACAGACATGAACTATGGTTTGACTTGTTATATTTAGATTTTTAACATTAATTATATTTCTTTTTAATAACTATCATCCTATTATCATCACTAATTATAGGCCATCTAAACTTCAATATACACATCTCACTAAAAAAGTAGAAATTTAAATCTAATCTCTAATCCACACAAATAAAGTTCTAAAAGACTGTATAAGATGATTTACGAAGTCAACAAACCAACCAACCCCAAATTTTTACGTGAGATTCTGGCTATACAGAAGTTCATATTTGGTGGCAATCAGCATTCAACAAGTTAATGACCAACCGACCCATCCACCCTATCATCCCGCTCTTCTTATCAATCAGACCGGTTCGAAAATCACGCTATATCTGTCGTCGGTTCCGCGGCTTAACTCCCGACCCGAGACTTACAAACATAGACCATAGAACCATAGACAAACACAACTGAACGCTTCATTTTGATTTGTCTCTATTTCAAAGATCCGTGATCCGGTTCGCATTATTTTCAAGACCCGGCTCCCGTGGGTCAGTATAAAGATCCGGATCTCAGATCCGGATCAGTCGTGAACGACACATCTGTAAATAAAAATGCATTCGAGGGGCTTGTATTCAATCGAAATTGATATCAATGGAAATTGGTTTCAATGAAAGTAGATAATCATAGAAATTGTTGTAAATGAAAATACCATTCGAAAAATTGATAACCGGTTATATTGTTTCCCACAGAATACTACAAAGGTATTCGTTAAATATTGGATAAATATTGATATCAACAAATTTATAAGTAAAAAAAAATGCATTGTAATTATAATAATATAATGAAATTTGAAGTAATTTTGTAAAGACCCATCCAAATATCCTGAGATACATTTTAATAGCTAAATCAAATTAATTGGTAGTTAAAAATATATATGAAGGCTTAAGCTCTGGATGTTCCAAGGGTTCAGTTAAAATTACATTTTTATTGTAATATTATAAAATAAATTGCCATAATGAAGTCCCATTCAATTTAAATTAATACGGGGCATATAGCAGACTAAAAAGTAAAACGGCATTCCATAACCTTTCTTATTAAAACAGCCCATCTCAAAAGCAATTTTTTTTTAGAGGATGGAGAGAACTTCATTTTTCAAGTATATATGGAAGATGAGATGATAACTGAAGGACCAGACTTATATAGCGTTTTCATATCTGCATTTTCTCTATACTTTGTATTACACTTGCAGTATCCAGGTCAAATTAGTTGTTTTTTTGAAATTTATGCAAAGATACTCTTTTGGAATTCATCCCGAAAGTGGAACCAGAAGTAAAAAAAAAGTAGCAAAAATAAAATAATAAATTTTATTAACAAAATCTGTAAATAGATTAAGTCATAAAAAGAAAATAAATTGGGGCCATTTATTTTTTTTTAAATCCACTTTAAAAAACAGGGTGTTTGAGTCAGTATTATCGATAAAATAAATGATCTCCTAGACGATCTCTTTATACCTAAGCTTTCGACGAAAAAAAATTTTACTCATATATATATATATATATATATATATATATATATATATATATATATATATATATATATTATACTTTTAAAATTAAGACGGTACTATCCACAGTTTTCTGGCTCAAGAGAAACTCTTTAACTTTTTGGAATCGAGAAATACAATGAAAAAATAGTAGTTTTCATTAAGATATTTTTTAAGTTTTCTTTAGATACGCTAAAATTTGTTTACGTCATAATATTTTTATCAAATTCGGTCAGACGGAATTATTATACCTAAAGTACGAAAGCTATTCGTTCGATTTTAAGTTTCTTTTACGACTTTTAATACATCGTTTTTATATAAACAGTGTAGTTCGCTCTAAAATATGTTCGCTTTTAGTTTCATGTTACCACTCCAAAAAAAAATGGTTAAAACATCTCAAAGAAAACCAATATTTTTTTAGTTTATTTAAATAAAAATATCTTTGCCACTCGATTTTTTGAAATAACCTTTAATGTAGCTATCGTTTTTTGTTAAGAATTGTTAGAGCAACATGAGTTAGATATGATCAGAATACTCCCTTAATTTTAAGCCGTAGTGTACAGTTGCAGAATTGTCTAACACTGCATATATAATCATTTTCTTCAATAAATTTCATTAATAAACTTAGTACCTATATATAACTTTTTTTGTTAAGAAGTTTGTGATTTATTTTGCAGGGCAGGTCATCTTATACTACTGGGCCTATATATTTAAGGAAAATGAAACTTTCTTTGTATGTTGTTTTTTGTTAATAAACGTTTATACATTTATACTCTTTTTTAATTGAATTTAATTAAGAATAAAGGAATTTAACGAAGTATAGGGGACAGGCCTTTGATTATATTTTTTCCATCCTTTACCTGCTCTAATGTTAGTTTAAGAAATCAAAATTTGTATTTTGTATGCAATTTTTTAATTCCAACATTAAGGACGGCAAAAAGCTGGTGGAAATATAATGAATGCGGTCCTGAATTAGTAAATTACATACACCAGGAAGGAAATTCACCCGGTTATACAGTAATTTTACATGTC
Source organism: Kuschelorhynchus macadamiae (assembly GCA_030620095.1). Lineage (NCBI taxonomy): Eukaryota > Metazoa > Arthropoda > Insecta > Coleoptera > Curculionidae > Kuschelorhynchus > Kuschelorhynchus macadamiae. The sequence goes on from JAUTXW010000206.1 coordinate 681,638, forward strand.
TGTATAAGTAAAGTTACAGCAGAAATATTGAGATCTACTTGCTTGATAATGTAATTTTAGAACAAGTTCTTGTCATTTTACATTAAACCTTAAGTAAAACTACTGAAACGTATGTACGTATTTAAAAAAATTGCCACAATATCTCGAAACACGCCAAATTTATTTTGTTTTTATTTAGATTTAGATATAAAAGTCTTAGACCTACCTCTAAATTCTACATGGGCGTCAATGTTTTACTTATGGCATAATACAATAACAAACATTACGTTGATTGGTATCTTGAATATTACAGAAATAAAGCAATTCACAAATTGCAAAATGTCATAATTCTTAAAATATCGCGCAGCTTTTAAAAACGGATACCGAAAAAGATCCGAAATATTTGCTTAACCCTTATAGGATTAAACCAGACAAATGTCCTCTCTGTTTTCTCTTAATTGAAATTAAATTACTGTAAGAGGATCGTTGTGTTGCCTTGTCAAAATGATAAATGATCACAGCTAATTAAATATAGATTTGTTTCAAAATAATCTAATTAACTAACATATCTTCTGTAGCGGCCTGTTACTAATGCATTTTTTAATTCCATCGTAATAAATTCTTACTTCTTCACGGCATCTGCTTGATGAATGTATTCTGCGAAAATATAATAAAGTTTCTAATTTAACCGTTTTTAGAAAGAGTATTATAATGGAAAAAAGTTTAATTCTTTATAAAATAAAAAGTGCTATTTTATAGTAAAAAAGAAAAATAAAAACAAACAGTATCAAACTGTTTAAGACTAATATAGTTTTATAGTGTTCTGTGTAAAAATGTTGGTAAAACTTTCCATATTTATAATATTCGCTTTCTGTATTTAGTTGGTAGATATTTTTCCGATTTTTTTTATTTTGGAATTAGAGTTGCTGCAGAACCGTGAGTTATGTTTTTTGTGAATTTTTAATCTACTAAGCCTATTTCTAAGATAGAATGGTGTTCTTGACTTAAAGCTAACTGCTATGCATTATAAAAAGTTTACCTGTTGTAATAAAATTATTAGATGTTTGTAATATTGCATTATGATAAATTATCAAAATAAATTGCTACTCAGAGTTGGTGGAGTATTAGCTTTTTTAAGATAAATTTGAAGTCAAATATTACTAAAATAAAATGGAGCCTGTATGCGTTTAACATATTCTATTTTTTACATATTTTAATGTGTCACTTTTCAAAACTGCTTGACGTTTTGAAACGTCTAACTTTTCATAACTAGTTACAAAAAGTAAGATTTGTCGTAACTGATGATGAAAAGTTCGTTACATTAGTTAAACAAATAAAAAATAAACTAGTTATCACACTTGATAATATAATTTGCACAATTTTCTCTACCCCTCTTGGGACTTTTAAATTATATTCCGACATTATTTACCGTAAAAAACGTAAAATATTAAACTGCTTTTACCCGTTTGGTTGTCACTAAATAATGTGATAATAATGTTAATCAATGAAATCAAACAAAGTGAACTATGGATACATATATCTCAATTCTCAAAGTATACAGTGAAGACATAAAGTTCATAGCCCCCCGTCTAACTTATGAACCGCTCGGTATATGGCAATGAAATTTGGAAAGATAATATATGAGCAAATTCTCCATTTAAATCGACAACTTTAAATGTCAAGAAGACAGCTCGGCGCAGTTTCGAAACTTTTTTTATGGAAGGGGTGGGGGGAGGTCGAGTGATACATCGTGTTAAAGGTCATTTTATATTTAATTAAAAAAAAACCTAGGAAGCCCAAAACTAGCAAAAACGTGAAAATTTAGGTCGTAGCTGAAATGGTCGTAAATCTTAAACAATGTACTAAACAAGTAGCTGAGACATGCATTATTTCGCGTTCGTCCATTATCAACATTTTAAAATCGAATGAATTGCATCTTTATAAAATGAAAATTGTCCATGAATTAATCGAATATGACTCTGACTGGCGATTAGAGTTTTGCGAGATTATGGCAGAAAGGATCACAGCAAATCCCAATTATCTGCGCCCTATTGGTTTTAGTGACGAGATCACCTTTTTCTTAAATGGAAAAATCAACTTATAGATATTGGAGTGATGAAGATCCCCATTTTTTTCACGAAGCGGTGAGCGGGTATTTTGGTCCCATATTTTTGGAAGTAAATTTAAACGACCCCACATATCTTCAATACCTGCAGGATAATATCACTCCACTAATTGAATATGTTATTGCTCACATAAGTTTTACGTGAGTTCCACTTTGGCATTAGGTCTCAACAGGACAGTGCCCTGCCACATTATTTTAGAGACACTAGAAATAACTTGGATGCAACCTATTCGAATAGATCGATTGGCCGCCGAGGTCCGAGAGAGTGGCCAGCTCCCTCGCCAGATCTAACACCTTTTGATTATTTTCTATGGGGCTACGTAAAATCTCAGATTTTCAAAATGGCTCCGGATTCTCTGGACAAATTGCGTGAACGTAGCATTGACTTGTGTGCAGGAATAAACCCTGAAACCCTCCATAATGTAAGGGAAGAATTCACTAACAGGATGTTTATTTTTCAAGAGGTGCAAGGCGGACATTTACAACATCTTTTTTTAAAATGAAGATTTGACGTTTTCTTTTTCTGCTTGTTTCAGTTTCTTAATATTCGTTTTATCAGTTTTTTATTAATTGTTATACTGTCTTAACGAGATATTTATCGTTACATTTTCTGCTTTACTTAGTATGGAGTATTGACATTGGTAAAAATTATTACAAAAATTATAATAATGATTCCATTACGAAGCATTCTTATTGGTCATTATTTCAGAACTACTGAATTAAATATTTTCAAAATCGGGGGTTAAATTAAGAATAAAAATACTTTCAAAACCTTTTATCATTTAAGCCCTCCTTCCATAAAAAAAGTTTCCAAACTGCGCCCAGTTGTCTTCTTGACATTTAAAGCTGTCATTTTTTTTTCAAAAAATGGAGAATTTGCTCATATATTATCGTTCAAAATTTAGTTGTAAAGTTTAATATACCGAGCAATTCAAAAGTTAGACGAGGGTCGACGGACTTTATGTCCTCACTGTATGGGTGTGATATGTTTTCTGTTTAATTTAATTATTATTTTTAATGTTACGAAACGATTTTTTTGTAACTCGTATTACTTTTCAGGAAATTGCTACGCTCGTTCCGTAGAAATTGAGTCGTTACATAGAATATCATTTTCTGTATGTGGTTACATAAATAGCTATTCTAAATTAGTAAGGAGATTTTTTATACAGGGTGTATAAGAAAACCATGTCTTTTCCTGCATTTATGACTTTCGGGTTTCTACAAAAATATTTCAAATTTTTCCTTAATTAAACAGAAAACATATCACACCCATACAGTGAGGACATAAAGTCCGTCGACCCTCGTCTAACTTTTGAATTGCTCGGTATATTAAACTTTACAACTAAATTTTGATAAAACAGACTTCTCAATTTTTGAAAAAAAAAAAACAATTACCACATTTAAGGATTTAAGGACAAAGTTTCTACTAAAATATAAGACATTACTCTTAAAATAGTTTTCTTTTTATTTTCAAACCCAAGCCTTCACTGTTTACTGCATCGTTATAAGATTTAATCCAAATACCGCAAAACGTCCTAAAAAGATATCATCTTTTAACCGTTTTCAAAAAATGAAGGTTAGGTTTTCGACCTGTATGTGGGTATGTGTGCATGTCAGTGAATTTCTTTGCACTACTGAATCGATTTGAAAGAGGTTTTCACAATACTGTAAAGCAATATTCCAGGGTAGCCTTAGTACCAAGAATAGCTCTCTTAGTTATAAGCCGCATGCACAATAATAGAAAATGTGCGGAAAAGCATGTATGTCTGACCGACTCACCCCAAGAAAATTTAATTTAAAGAAATGAATTTGAAATCGTAAAATACGAACATTTTTAGGTACCGTTAGTATAGTTTGGAAACAGTGCAGAAAAAAGAAAAATTCGTTAGTATAATTTATTAAAGTTTCAAATAAAAATGAAATAAACCTAAGCATAAAAATATAATAAAAACTAATTTTAATATGAAGAATACAAAAAATGAAAATAAAACCTACTTCAAAAATAGCACTGAAAAGTAAAAAGTAACATTTTCAGCGACATTGAAAATGAATGCCACTAATATCAAATGAATAGCTTTGCTTCGTATTCTGTTTTCTGGATGTAGTAGTTTGATAGTTCATAAGTCAAATCTTTAGGGTCGTTCAAAATGACCTTTTTTACTATTTAGTGTTCTTTTGAAGTCGGCTTTACTTTTTCATTTTTTTTAATAATATTTTTTATCTATAGACTAGGATTCGTCTAGCGATTTCCAAAGACAGGATTGCCTGCCCGAGGCTGAATCGATTTGACGGTAAAGGACTATTTACCAGCAAGTACGATTCGTAAGAGCAGACAACAAATGCTTTTTTATTTATTGCCAGATTATTTTGAAGGATTGTTTCAGTTAATTAAAGTTAAAAAACTACTCAATGGTTGGTAATTCCATAAGGCACTAGTTAGGTATTTTTAAATACTATTTGTGAACTGGTAATTTTTTTTTATTGATTTTAAATGTGTTAAATAAGTATATTTTTAAAAAAACATTAAAACTCAACATTTCCTAAAACCAATTGTGAATGGATTCACTTTGAATAAAAATATGTAAGCTAACAGTATAATGAAATATCTTAAATGTGTAACTTTCATTCCCTCATTCATACGCCATTTTAAAAAAGAAAATATATTTTATATTTAGCAACAAATATAATGTGTTCTCACTTATCATGGATTATTTTAAACGATTTTACTTCCACAACGTTGTTTCTCCTATCTTCGCAGATGGACACTAAAGTTATGCTGCTTTACTCTACTTAACCTTCAATGGTACATAGCAAATACCCTGCAAATCATGATACTAACCTTTAGCTTTTAAGACTTAACTTCCTAACAGGGTTATATTAACTTACGTTTGACCTCTGTCGGTACAAACAAAACAGATTAATATAAGTACGAATTAATAAATACCCTATTTTTGAGGGTGCAAAAAAATAAAACTTGTTTCTTTAAAGTTGATTTGCATTATTACTTAATAATACTATATAACACAAACAATAAATGTACAAACTTTAGATTGGCCGTAAAAGAAGATAATCACTTTGGTTGTTACTAACACTTGACTTTTACTGTATAAGACAACATTATACGCCATTTATAGGCTCGAAGCTAAGGCAACATTTGCACCTCTATCACAAACACAACGCGTACTGTGTAAAACAAATTAAAGAAAATAAGCAGTTGCGTAACAACAAATATATCGCATGTGAAAAACAAGGTCTTCAAATGCCTTTATCAGAATTGCGAGTTGTAGCTCGGTACTATTTAAAACTTGAATCTTTTCGGAGGTTGTCTTTCCCTTTCCCTGTCCATTGTATCTTTTTGCGCGGTCAACTCGTTTTAGGAAAGGAGATCAGAATCTGCTTTTCCAGAATGATAAAGGGCTATATGGAGTGACAAAAAAACAAAGATGCAAACATAATTTGTTGTCTTCAACTGATCTATAAGTAGAGCGAAGGGAAAAAGGATAAAAGATGCTTGATAAATTTGAGGAAAAAAGAAAGAAATAATGCTTGCTTTTTATGGGACGGATATTCTTGTAATACTCCTCCACCTTATATCGGTTTTAAGTTAACATTATGTTTGGAATAGGTAGTTCTTGAAAGTATCTAAAGCCGATGTGTGAACAACATGAAATGGCGGTATTAGGAAAACATAGAAAAGTTTTTATATAGGTGATTTATATCTGAAAATCTTTGTCCAAATTATTTTTAGAGAAAAATGCCTTTTAGAGTCTAGGTAAAAAGTTTTTTTCATAGAAATGAGGTTTCTCGGAAAATTTTTTTCCGTCTTAAATCAATAGGTTGAGGAATGCTACGCGTTAAAGCTTGTTTTGCTGACGTATTAGATAAATATTTAATCCATATAAGGCGAAAAATTTTATTTAGATTGGGTTTTGATGTACCAGGTGTGCATATAATTAGATTAAAGACGATAAATACTCTTAGGAGTTTGAGAACAGCGTTTCCCGAACGTCGACTTTGGTTCGACTGTCTATAAGCCTTAGTTACGCTACTGGCCACCAGGGATATATTTGGGTTCATATTACGACGAAACTAGTAAGTGATACGGCTAATTTATGAAATAGTCTTCTGAAATCTTTATTCGAAACGGACTTTGTTAAAACAAGTATTTATCATCTGTGCTTTGTAAATACCCTATACCCCTTAGCTGTTTTTTAACGAAGCATAAATTCTAGTTCTCTTCTAGAAACACAATAAGTACTTTATGATCTGAAAACAATTTAGCAGTTTTTTCAAAAAGTTCATCCTAGGCATAGATACTTTTATTTGGTTAATTTTTTTAAATGCTGGCACGCACATAATGATACCTCGTTTGGTTTTAATTTACCCTAAAAAGATAGCGATATACTAATTATGAGCAGCAGTTTATTTAAATTCTAGAAAATGATGGAAGAATCACTTTAGGTCAATAAAGTATAGTATTATTTTGTATAAAATATAAGCTGAATATTTAAAATTCCTACGATAACATTTTTTTGGCAAAAACCATTTACAAATTTCTGTTCCTCTCAAAAAGAAGTACCTTCTACCCCATTTTTTTTTCCTAACAAAACAGGCTCAATTTCTAATGATGTATTTTGCATTTGAATACTTTGTTGTAAAACACAATTATTGCTACCTTTTATTACAAAATATTCTATATGATAGTAGTATCGGTTTGTCTCACATTGTACACCTTAACATAAAATGACAAAATAAATCCACACTTTTAAATGTACTTTACGCCACAGTAAATGCTGTTAAAGCTTACTTTCTACTCTCTCATTTTCAGCTGCTAAAGCAAAGCTAAACTTGACCCGTAAATTTATCGAAATTGGGGGCATTAATGAACATGATGATTTGAAAATCTGGTTTCAAGCTATTCGAATATATCATTGTGTTTTTGCCGTTTAAGCCTTGTGTACTCTCGTGAGACCGCCAACACGAGATTTTAAAGCCAGAGAATAAAATTCATGTAAAACGTTCGTTCTAGTTATTTACATGTAAACACGTTTGCTATGTAACCACGAGGACGAATCGAGTTGAGTTTGCTAACACACATAATGGGGTTTTTATTTGAGAAAATATTGACGTTAGTTGACTACGCCAAAAAAAAATTAAACTAAATCACGAGGCAGCAATAAAATATGTTAAATCTACAAATATTTTGTTACAAAATAAAAACAAATGGTTATAATTACAACATACTTGGTGATCACAAAATTAAGTACCTACGCCCCTTTTTGCTTTGATAAAATATCAATTTAAAATAATCTAATATGATACTAAGTGTCAACTGTTAACCCATGATAGTATTGTTTACTATTGGTCAAACTTTTATGTTAAACCTACAGTATTTCTTTATATTTTGATAAAAAATAAATTCAATCAATATTCGTTACTCAGCTGTCATAAAATATAAGCAATTATTTAAAAAAGATGTCCCAATTATAAACAAACAAACAATTACTTAAAAGAGTAAACTCGTAGAACTCAAACGGCTAAACAATTTTAAATGGATGAGAGTGCAAAAGACCTGTACTATCCTCGCGAATATTACCAACCAATTATACACAGATTTAACAAAAATCTATTATGGCGGAATTGAGGGGCCATTTTGTGCAGCATGAATCATTATTTTCTTCTCCACCGTGGTTTTAAATTAAAGAGCACGTTAAGAATTTAAATGTATACATATGTATATATCCTATACAGGTTGCCCGAAATACATAAGCGGTCAGATTTTTTTTGATTTTCTTTTAATACTGTATTTTGTCATAATTCTAAATTTGGATTAGAAATTGTGTAGCTACAGTAAAATATTTCATTATTTCGCTCAGATTGCCACATTATCATAAGTTTTGATTTCCAATTTGAGCTTGAAGACAATAATTAAAAATGGCGGTTACCAACCTACTTTCAAATTTATTTGTTTTATCCCCGCCAATGATGACGTTTTAAATTAGTGCACACGTGGAAAAAAGTGCTATTTTAGATAGACAAAAATCTGGTCTTCTTGAAAAATTGTGTAACTTTGTGGTAATTAATGTCATTGGGTCACGTAGAATTAAAGAAATACAATTTAACTTATATGTATTTAACAAGCAAAACCACACCAGAGTCACCACCAGAAGCAGAACATCCGAAATCTTCGCCGGAATATATATTATATTATTATCATATATAATAATGTCACTGTAAATAAAATAGGCGGATTGTAAGGTTAATTCAATATCTATTAAAAATTCTTTGAGGGATATATCTGTAAATATTTTAATTGTATTCAATTTTTTCTCATAGTGTCTTAAGCTAGTTGTGTACAGATATAATAAATATATTAGACGTGATATAATTATATGTTTTCAGGCAAAATGATGTTTTCGATTTTTCCTTTAAAATTCCATAAATATATAATATATAAGTGTTCGTTTGGTTTGTGATGTTGCTTCGTTGAATGGTGATTGAAACTGTACGATCGGTGTCTACTAGACTTAAGGAACATGAAAGTTTTGCACAGTAGAACTGTGCAAAACTCACCCTGTAAATATTTTGTGTAATACAAATTAATGAGAAATGTGGTCAAAAACATTCAGCATCTAAAATTTCAAAGCGAGGCAAGTCGCCCATAGGGGATTAAAACCTTTTCAGGTTGGTTCTCCAACACGCGATACCTTTAGAAACAACAAAATTAGTAGCGCTTTTCTGCAAAACATATTTGCGCAAGAAGAACTGTGCTAAACTCACCCTATAAATATTTTGTGTAATAAATATTAATAAGAAATGTGGACAAAGGACTTTGCCTGGTCAATAAAATAGGGTGAAAATTTTAGACGTCTGCCTACGCGTAATTTGCGTGTTTTTGTGACCTAAAATTCATATAATATTCTCTTAAAATCTTTATATGTTTGGTTTTCTGATAATCTGCGTTCGAGTGAATAAAATCTACGGATCGCCAAATCGCGTAAATCTGAAAAAATGATAAATTACGTCAAAATATCACTGAAACTATTTATCTACCATGCTCGCCGCCTTTGTGCACTTTTTTTAAATATTTGTTCACACAAGCTCTCATTGGGACAAAGAGACTTGATATTAGAGTCTTCATCAACTTCCCAATATAATGTTAAAGTTGATTCCAAACTAATTTCTGACGGTTTACATAATAATGAGGTTGTTTGCCGTGTACTTGGTGAATTAAACTTTCCCATTAAAATACATCCGAAAATATTGTTTAACGCATACGTTTCATTCGCATTTTTATAAATACTGCCACTTAAAAGAAAGGAATAATTCCATCTTGTTAGGTTATTTATTAATGTAGCCAAGATACGAATCTTTTTAATCAGATTAAGTTAAAAACGTAATCTCAAAAGCGGCAAATGATACCGTTTTAACTTTCTTTTCAATTAAAACCAAGTCATTTGGATTTGCCGTATTTTAGCTACGATTCCAGAAAAGTCGTGGACTACTTTAATAAAATTAGCAAGTTTTGCGTCATTTTTGGAGGAAACATTTTTATAAGCTGTATTTAAAACATGTCATATAATTTTGAAAGAACTACTAGAATTTGTTTTACGTTTTTTTTTTTACATTAAGTATAAAAATTATAAAAAATCTGAAAGAGTACTGACAGTATTTAAAACAAAAGGAGTGTGTTATTCTTTTAATTTTCCTCATAAAAAGAAAGCATTTAAATTACAATTACCTTCCGATATTTTTTCAGATCTCCACTTTCAGGGTCGGTAGATGCCAAAAATTCTGTTTTCCCGGTTCTATCGTCCTGCTTGTTCACGGTATTGCTAGAAAACTGCTTAATGAATTGACCTTATACTTTTCACAAAAATTAAGAGTGATATAGAGATGTACTGAGCTATTATTATGGTATAGGTTCAATAGGTCGGAATGAAGTGGCGCCCTTAAAAAATGTTTAAAAAATCAGATTTTGGATGGTTTTATATTATGATAATCCATAATGATACAGCTTAAGTTTTCAAAGTAAAGCTTTTAGATTTGAGTCTCTAAATTATACCAGTGTAAGTTAAAATTTCCATATAGTAATTTTAAATGATAAATAATGGATGTATATTAGAAATGTTTTAAGAGGGGGTTCTAATAGGCAAATTAAACGTTAAGATATCTATAGCTTGATGTAAATTCGGCTGCGACTCTTAAGAATTTGAATATTCTGTATATATGTGTTTCTCTGTTGTACGTGTTATAATTATTGCTGTTCAGTTATAAATTAAGATTAATAAATATCAATGTATTTTAGGGTAAAAAAGAAAAATATCATAAAAATCGTATATAATTTTACTAAGAGACAATCAAAATGTTTTCTAATGAATGGTGACTAATATCAATTCTTGCGAAATAGCAGAAAAATATTTGTTTTCTTTCTTAATAGAGTATTGGCATTTCTAAATTTGTGTATTTGCCCTCCTACGTCGTTTTTTTTTAATTTCTTTACATGCCGGTAGGGAAGTTTAAGAACTGTCTTCCACCTAAAACATGACCTGCTACCTCACTTTGTTTAAGGTTCTAATAGCGAAAAACTATGTCTATTAACGGAACAAAAATATTTTTTATAATTCTTATTAGTTCACCCTGCAATGAACTCCCCAGAAATGACAGATTACAGTTGGCAAGTGATATTTCTCATTGACAGCTGACGTTAACAGTGGTACCAGAGTGGAAGAGAGAAAGACCTAGGAAAGGTGCTTGTGACTGACGTCAGATTGAAGCACTGCCAAGTAAAGTTATACCTAATAAGGTGAAATAGAAATTAACTGGTAAAAGTTTGGTACTATTCCAATATGTCGAAACAAAATGGAGGGCATAATTAAAGTTTCAAAAAATCAGTATAAAAAGGTACTTTCAGGTTTTAAGTTATATTTCTATTTTATGTTTGGTGCGTGACAGTTGCCTTCAGTCTTGTTGGTATTAATGTGGCAATTTTTATCTTCATTCTAAATAACAGAGTGGTTCTGAAAATTCGAAAATGCTTAATATAAAATGGATTTTCTTTTTGTATTATGATAATTAAATACCTAATTACAACGAGTGGGGCAATCAAACAATTTGTCAATAATCCGAAGCAGTATTATGGAGCAGGGGCTAAAAAATTGGGTAAACCTAACAAATGTATTGAAAACTAAAATTAGGAAATCTTTAGACCAACCACAAAAATTCGCATCCAAAAACACACCATAAATGTAAACTCCTCAACAAAAATTCCAAAACGTGTGATGAAGATTGACCACGAAAGATGCCAATTTTTCATTTGAGGTTTTCATCTCCTTGTATTTTCTATTCGTATATATGTAGAATATAGAAAATGCTAAAAAGTTTAAAATTTGTTTGCTGCAGGTGAGCCCTCTACTATATTATTTGGTTCTTAAAGCCTTTTAGTTCTTTCTTCCATTAAAGTCCGAGGTTAGAATTTCAAATGCAATTTTTTATCAAGTAAATCTTAATTTAATTTTCTACGTATATCGCCTTGAGGTTGTTTTTACGTACCATGTCTAATGGTTGATAAAATATAGTTTGCTATCTTGTTTAAGAATAATAAGATATTTTTTATTTATATTCGGTTTTCTAAGAAACTTAGCACCATGCCATTTAGTTATGTTTTTCGATACCTTCTAACTATCAGGATACAACTACTTAACTATGTGTGCTAGTTTATAATTTTTCCTCGGGTGTAAAAAGTATTTTACTTTTCGAACCGGTCTGGAAAACACTGAAATAGGGGTGAAAAATGTTACTTATTGCATGCACATAGAAAAAAAACTTGTATGGTAATTTCGTGAAAATTGCTTTTAAAACACTCATAAATTGTGAAACTTGCTTCCTTCATTCCGCAGTCCACAAAATCTACTGGTTTTATGGAGCTCGTGTGCAGCATTCTCAAGAATTGGTTCAATTTTACAGTTTAAACTCTCGTCAGTCTTCTGTTTTAAATACTTTTATAATTAATTTTGTGGACACAGGATTGGATGTCGAGAAGTTGTGGAAACAAGATCTCTTAAAGTTGCTCTACTTTGTTAGTTTTTCTAAGGTAACTTAAAAGAACAGGTGTATTATAATATTCAGTAATTTGCAAGAATTCCAAGAAATAGTTATTGCCTGCCTGTGTGTGATGCATGAAATACCGTAAAAAGCTCTTAAGGATTTTTTTCTGTAGATTTCATTAGACAAATTTAAAGATGGACATGTTTGAAGTCTTGTGAAATTAACCTAAAAATAACAGGTTTTCATAAAATCAGAACACTCTGAAAATAGAACTATGACAAACGCAGATATTTTGTCTTTTATATGTCCCTGAAACAAGTTAAAACACGTCATAGGGTAACATATAGTTGAATATCTGAACTTATGTCTCTCAAACATTCTAAAAAAATAAACGACTTTTTCCTAAAAAATTCGGGACTTAAATCATGGTCAGAACTTTAGAAAGAAATCGCCCTAGCCCGGGAAGGGTCTATTTATACTTATTGAACAGCTCTGAAACCGTAAACAAACAAAATTTGATCATATGCGCAAAAGTGAATACTGTTTACTTGCAATCCGTAGTTGTTAAACGTTGAATTGAAGCTTAGACTTAAAAACTTGATAAAACATATTCACAAATTAGCTTTACTTCTATTTTTATAGCTATACTTTTTACATAACCGTTGCTTTTCTATTTCTCTTTCAAAATTAAAAATGAACAGAAATTAATCGGAAGAGTTATCGAAAATACAAAATAATAGAACAATAGCTGTTAAATTTACCGTAAAAAAATCTATGTAAACATGAAAACAGCATTTTACAAAGCGTTTCAATTTTAATTGCTTTTTGTGCGCAAAAAATAATTTTTGATAACATGCGAACAGATTTAATTCTGCTTGAATAGTAAATATTTAAAACCCGTTCCAGTTAAAAGTTGTACAAATATGAACTAAAAACGATCTACCGCTAACATGATTTTTTTTCGTTGATTTTTGGTTTAGCAGCATAATATTTTTTCACGTCCGAGTAACTTTCATTCATATACATAGAAGATCATTTTTGGAATCTAGTTGGGCAGAAATTATTTTTTTTTGCATCGAGCTGTGAGAGATAATTTTTGTTAAACAATACTTTTATGACCCGCAAAGGCAAAAAGCAAGGAACCGCCATAAAGTTAACATATTTGTCAAGCAGCATATAATGCAAAATGGCAACTCACAGAGAACACTTATTCGCTCTTCAAATAATGTTACATTTTACATAAATAACGTAACAAAGAAGAAGTGAGTGTTAATAATTGGTAGTTACTTACCGCTATTAAATTTGTATTAAAATACAGTCAAAACTAAGTAATTAATGTGACATTAAGCAAATAGTCAAAGACCTGGTTGCGGAATTTGTTATGTTTTAATATTTTTATTACTCGCCGAATGCCACCACTGTTATGATTTAATAATTTTAGTATTTTGTATTAGCACTGGTAGTAAATGTAAACACTTCAACTTGTTTCAAATCTCTCTATTATCTTCGGTGCAAGAGGGACACTTCTTACTTCTAACAAATCTTTACTCTTACTGTGTCTACTGACTTAATTCTACTGACAATATAGTACTGACATAATGACTGACCTGCTCTATATTGACTACCTAGAACTTATTTTTATATGAATTCCCTAATTTGAGATGCAGTGGCGTATCTGTAAAATTGATTAAAAAAGGTGTCTATAAAAGTAATTTGGGGAGTATTTGCTACGCCACTGCTTACTGTACTACAATGGTTTCTTTTAATGTTTTTATAGCTGAACCTTCCCAAGCTTTATCGACATAGTGTAAATGAGTTTATGATAGGTTTTTTCGGGTATAATAATATTTGGGGCGGAAGAAGGTGCATAAAATAGAATTTGAAGTAGAATTTAAAATACATATTGTTTACTTAGAATTTCCCTTGCAATCAACGACCATTAAAGCAGCTTTTGTCGGAAGGTTCCGCCGAAATATAATGTATGTCTAAATATTGCATTTACGTGTCAAACTATCTCTAGACTAATGAATATATAATACTTAAGACACACAAATAAAATGACTATAAAATAATGGGGTCACAACACCTCCCCCCTAAATGAGAGATTTTATAATAATGAAATTGTTAGAAAATTTCGTTCCTGAGTTAAAATATAAATTATGATACAAAATATACATCCTTGTAATTGATACTAATATTTAACAAAAGTATTATGTTCGAAATGATTTTACAAAATTTGCTATGAACTATGTTCTTATTCTATATTATACTAACCTATATAATATTGAAAACTGTTTTTTTTTATATAATAATTAGGCATTCTAAATCTACTTAGATTCTACTAAAGAAATTTATTACTTATAATAAAACATAATATTATTACTTATCTAATTGATCGTCTTGAGGACGTGTGACCAATAGCTCTGCGAGGCGTGTGACCAATAGCTCTGCGAGAAGTTTCACTAGTATACTGAGCTATATATCTATTACTTCTCGGGGATGGTTCAATGGTTTGATTTACCCTTACGCAAATATTTGGTATTATTCCACAACAGGAAGTTTTTCTTATACATTTTGAATATATTTTGTAAACAATAAATAATAATACAACAACAGATACAATGTAAGCTAAAACAGAACCAGAAATATTATATGTGGACAAAAAATTATTTTTTTCAAGATTTTCTGTTAGCTTTTCTACGTCGTCTAGTTTATGGCTAGCGATGTTCAGTTCAGGAATGTGCTTTGAAAGAGTCTTATAATTTTCGTTTATTAAAATTTTTGTCAGGTTAATGTTATTATTTTTTATTTTTTCATAACATTCCTCACTAATTTCTAATGGCGGAACAAACTCACTAAATATTTTCGACTGAAAGGCATTACCGTGAGACACGAGCATCGTTGAAACACTATACGCTTTACACTGTTTTCCTATGGTGACACTGCCGCAATTTTTTAAAATAACGTCTATTGGTTTATTTTGATTAATACATAAAATGGTTAATGATTCAGGGCAAGGCACTGCAAACAGCCAAGTATTAGTTGTAAGTAACTGAATAAAGATACCTCTATTAGAATTTAATATATGTTTTTCGCATACTTCTGGAATTTTATTTGTTACTTGAAGTAACTTCATTTCACAGTTTTCCACTAAATGAGCCAATGAAACTGGTTTTTGTTGCTGACAAATCATTTTATCATCCGTTATTTTTATAAATTTATTATATTCGAGATCAGAGAAAGTTATGAACTGCTGTTTTGTTTCGTCTATTGCAATGTATTTAGAAGATGGTTGAATCATTGAAGTAGGTAAATTAGGAGTATGGCCAAATAAAAGTTCAAAAGGTGAAAAGTGGGTTGCAGTATGCGGAGTTGTATTATAAGTAAATGTTGCAAATGGAATCCAGCTATCCCAGTCTTCCTGACTATCTTTGATAAAATGTCTTAAATACTCCTCTAAGACTCTATGAGAACGTTCTAAAGCTCCGTTGGATTCTGGATGATAACTAGTAGTTTGAACCTTTTTTTATTTTTAAAAGTTTGCAAGTATTTTTAAAGATTTCACTTAAAAAATTTGAACCTTGATCGGTAATTAGAGTTTCAGGTAGTCCATATAGACAAATTATTTTCGTTACGAAGTAATAAGCTACTGTTGAGGCTTCTTGATTTTTTATAGGGACATTAATATTATACTTTGTCAGGTCATCTTGGAAGGTAAGAATATATTTGTTACCTGCTTCCGTTTCAGGTAAGGGACCAACAACATCGAGAAAACATCTTTCAAAAGGTTTAGTCGCGGTTGAAGTTATGACCATTGGCATTTTTGTTTTTCGCTATAATTTGTTTTTTTGACAAGATTCACATTTTTTTATAAATCTTTTTACGTCTTTTTTCATGCCTCTCCAGGTATAAAATTGGGATAATTTTTTATGTGTACGGGCAATTCCTTGATGACCGCCTAAAGGATAGTTGTGGAATTATTCTAATAAGGTTTCCTTTTCAGATTCAGAGGGTTTTATTAAATTATTATTGTAAACGGTTATATCTACATTAGAGTTTTTAAAAATATATCTTATCATGGGATAAATAATTTCCCATTTTACTAACGGGTTGTAATGATATTTAATAAATGACAATTTAAGTTTTTTGTTACTTACAAGATTTTTTAACTTTAGTAGACAAGACCATATATTTTCATAATTTGTGTCATTTAACATATTTTCATTATTATTGAGTAAAAATATATTACAGTCGTTGTTTTGGTACTGAGAGACGGAAGGTATTTTTAAATCGTTTTGAACGTTGTATGATGCAAGAAATTGTTTAATCTGATTATTTTGTTCCAAAATATTAAATTGCTCTTTGTTAAAAAATTTGGGAAAAAATAATATTATAGGATCTGAATTATTTATCTGAAATAAATTAGCGTTGTTTTCTTTTAATTTTGTGTTAATAACAATATGTGTTTGCAGATAATTTAAAAATTTTTGATAATCTGTTATCATGTCAGCGTTTACCGTTTTAATCATTCTACTTAAGGCATCAGCATTTGTATTTAACTTTCCGGCCTTATAAATAATTTCGAAATTGTATTCTTCCAATTTTAACCTAAATCTTGTAAGACGCGACCCAGGGTCTTTTATGTTAAATACATAAAGTAAAGGTAAAAGGTCGAAAATGTCTAACTGCCCAAACAATTGCCGCTAATTCTTTCTCTGTCGTTGAGTAGTTTTGTTCGGCTTTATTAAGAGTTCTACTAGCATAAGCTATAGGTCGATCATTATTAACTTTTCCTTCTGATAAAATTGCACCAATCGCATAATTACTTGCGTCGGTAGTTATAATGAATTCTTTTGAAAAATCTGGGTACTGTAGTACAGGAGGAGAAGTAATGTTATTTTTAAGCGTTTGAAATGAAATATCACAAGCATGGTCCCATTTAAATTCCGTATCTTTCTTGAGCAATTTGGTAAGAGGTTTTGAAATTTTCGCAAAATCCTTTATAAATTTTCGATAATATCCGACAAGCCCTAAACATGATTTTACCTCTTTTTGATTTACTGGTTGAGGAAACTGTAAAACACATTCTACTTTTGAAGGATCAGGTTTGATGCCATAATCTGTTATAATGTGACCTAGATACAAATATTCTTTTCTTAAAAATTCACATTTTAATGGTTGAAGCTTTAAATTATGCTCCCGAAACCGTTCAAATACCTCAATTAACCTTTTATTATGTTCTTTTAAATTATTAGCATAAATTACGACATCATCTAAATAAATAAAACATTTTATGCCACTAAGACCGCTTAAGACCGCATTCATTAACCTCTGAAAGGTTGCCGGAGCTCCTTTTAGGCCAAAAGGCATCCTATTGTAAACAAAATGCCCCGTAGAAGTACTAAAAGCTGTCTTATTTTTATCATTTTCGTCCATTTGAACCTGATGAAATCCATTGGCTAAATCTAAAGTTGTAAAATAATGCGATTTTCCTAATTGGTCTAAAATATCTGTAATATTAGGTAATAGAAATGCATCCCCTGCAGTTATTTCATTAATTTTTCTAAAATCTACGACCACGAGAAATTTAGGTAAACCTGATGAATCAGTTTTTTAGGAACTACTAATAAGGGACTATTCCAAGGACTGTAAGACGGAGAAATTATTCCATCCTTTAACATTGCATCGGTTTGTTCTTTTATAACCTCCCGAAGTTGAAAAGGTAATCTATAGGGTTTAATATTAATAGGTCCCTTAGTAGGGTCTGTAGAAATTTTATGTTTTATTGTGTTTGTACAAGAGAGTTTATCACCTTCTAAATAAAAAATATCGATAAAATTTTCACAAATTTCTAGAAGTGAGTAGTTTTCTCGACATTTAATCCTTCTAAGTTGAGAGAATGTTTCAATTTTTCTAAACGTTCAAAGTAATTTATATTCGTGTTATTTTCAATATTATTATTATTATAACTAAGCTCTATAATGTCAAATTCACCTTTAGTGATAGGTTGTACGTTAACTCTGGGTAACGCAATTGTTAAGGGTTCATTAGATATATTTAAAATACTAATTAAACATTTATGATTATGTACTTTGGTCAAAGAAGAACCTATATAGAGATTTTCAGCAAGTTGTTTCGATTTTACGATACCTTCAGTACCTGAAACGTTGGCCAAAGCATAAGTTATCATTTCACATCTTGGGGGTATAGTCGTTAAAGTCTCTGAAGGCAAAATCTTAAAGCAATTGTCCTCAAAATAAACAGTTTCTTCTTCATAATTAATTTTAGTTTTATATTTTTGCAAAAAATCGCGGCCTAAAATTCCGTCATTTTTTATAGGAATGCTATCTGGTACGATATGAAAAGGATGAATTAATATTTTATTATCTTTTAATTGGATTGTTACATTATATAGACCTTTCGTAAAAACCGGTTCTTTACTTATACCTTTTAGTTCAATAATACAGTTTTGATCTAGCTTTGAATAGTTTTGTAAAATCGACTCCTTTAATAAACAAACATCAGTCCCTGTATCTAACAAAATTTGCAATTCTGACTTTTTAGTGCCCAATGAAGTTATTTCAATTATATCTAACTGTTTACAATTATTAGAGAATAATACTGACTTAGGAGACATATTATTTCAATTATTACGAGTTGGTTTGATTTTAATATGTTCTAGTGTATTATTATTATTTGAACAGCTACTATTTATACTGATTGAACTTTTTACGAAGCGCTTGGCGGGCTGTTCACAACCAAGGCTTCGTTGTCGTTTCCCGAAAATTCTTGGACAGATGTAGTTGGTTGTGGAGGAGAAATACTAAGATTGTGTTGGAGGCTACTGGGGGGTAGAGACGTTATAGTTTGTATTTGATGAGAATTATTGACAGGTTCATTATTATAGTTAGGATGGTATCGTCGCTGTTGTTGAGGTATCTCTGAAAGCATTTGAGGTCTGTTTGAACTACGGGGATTGGTATAATTTTGACGATAATTGTTCCCATTATAATTATTGTTAAAATTTCGTGAATTTGTATTTTGATTGTAATTATGATTATCGTTTCCCCTGTAAGAAAAATTACTTCTAGCATTAATAGGTTGTTCCCCGTTATAATTTTGCCCATTTGAAGAATTTGCGTTAAAATGTTGTTGTGGACTGAAGCTTTGATAATTAGGATTATTAAAATTATTTCTTCCCATATTTTGTGCATATTGTATAAGTTGCCTACATTGAGAAGTTATATGATTATTTTTATGACAGAACATACACAAAAGTTTAGGATTTTGGTTATTAAAATTTCTATTTTCCTGACCCACAAAACCTACATTCTTAAAATTTGAATTTTTTGCTCTAACGTTGTTTTCGAGTTCCATTTCGATTGCTAATGATAATGCCCTGTCTAAATCTGTTGTGTTTTCAGCAATTACTCGAATTTGTATTTTTTCATCATTTAGCCCTTGTCTAAACGTGTTTACTAAAATTGCCTCTAAATTTTCTATTAATACCTTAGCAGAATTATGTTCATAATTTAAATGACAAGTTTCTTTATATTTATTATGGAGGTATCTTAATCTATCTCCATATTCTGTAACGGTTTCCCTAAAGTTTTGTTTTATATTCATTATTTGAGTTAAAAAATGAGAAGGCGGTCTTTTATCCGTAAACTGTTCTAAAAGAAAATCTCAAATTTCGTCCCAATTTAAAAATTCTTTATATTGTGTCACCTCTTGAGCTTTACCTTTTAATCTAGTACCAAAAATTAATTTAGCTAATTTATTTTTTTCATTTTCTTTCACAATATGCATTACTGCGTCACAGTTTTTTAGAAAAAATTGAAGAGAATTTCCATCGCCGTAGCCGTCAAATGAATTTATTAAATTTAATACATCAATTGCATCTTTTCCTTCAGCCATTTTTTTGTTTGTTAAAATTATAAAGATTAAATACTAATAAAAATTTTGGGTAAAAATTTAAATATAGATAAGTTATACGGTCGATTATTCAATTACTTTTTCAACACACAACGTATTTGCAGTACCTTTCACAAAATAAATATATCTATATAATTTCAAAAATGCATAACATATAAAAAAAAAACAAATAGTGTCACCACAACAGGAAAATAAAAGAAAAAAACTTACAGCTTCATCCTTAGTTAGCTGGAACATAAGGCGAATTTCCTCGTTTTCTTTCTTCTTCTCGAAACTTGTTGCGTACTGGGCGCTCCTCCAAGTCTGTTGAAACTTCCTGTCTTTGGTATACCGATGTGGTTTAACTGGTGTGATTCCTGCTGCGTTCTAGGCGCTCCTTCAGAAAACACGGGGTAGTATATCCAGATCCGCTGCCACCAATGTTATGTTTTAATATTTTTATTACTCGCCGAATGCCACCACTGTTATGATTTAATAATTTTAGTATTTTGTATTAGCACTGGTAGTAAATGTAAACACTTCAACTTGTTTCAAATCTCTCTATTATCTTCTGTACAAGAGGGACACTTCTTACTTCTAACAAATCTTTACTCTTACTGTGTCTACTGACTTAATTCTACTGACAATATAGTACTGACATAATGACTGACCTGCTCTATATTGACTACCTAGAACTTATTTTTATATGAATTCCCTAATTTGAGATGCAGTGGCGTATCTGTAAAATTGATTAAAAAAGGTGTCTATAAAAGTATTTTGGGGAGTATTTGCTACGCCACTGCTTACTGTACTACAATGGTTTCGTTTAATGTTTTTATAGCTGAACCTTCCCAAGCTTTATCGACATAGTGTAAATGAGTTTATGATAGGTTTTTTCGGGTATAATAATATTTGGGGCGGAAGAACGTGCATAAAATAGAATTTGAAGTAGAATTTAAAATACATATTGTTTACTTAGAATTTCCATTGCAATAAACGACCATTAAAGCAGCTTTTGTCGGAAGGTTCCGCCGAAATATAATGTATGTCTAAATATTGCATTTACGTGTCAAACTATCTCTAGACTAATGAATATATAATACTTAAGACTATTCACAAATAAAATGACTATAAAATAATGGGGTCACAACAAATTGTCCGCCGACGAATCGCCGTTTCTTAGTAAGCTGTTTAAAAAGCTATCTACAAATCAGGCAAACAGCTGTTTAAAAGAGATGGACATTCTTGAATCGAAACTTGAAATACTGCAGCAGGATAGTAAACAACGACATTTTGCATTTATGGTATAATAGAAAACCCTGAGAAAAAACTTCGACTGATAGTAATAAAAGTACTAAAGAACACTTTAAATGTTAAAAATGAAGTCAACGTTCTATGTAAGAGAGTTGGTAGACATACAAATTAATCCCAATCTCATTATTGTTAAATTTGATAGCTGTAACACTATAATTTGCATTAAAAAAAAAGTAAAGTCACCCGCACACCGTGAGCCACATTCACCTCAATCTCATTTTATTACTCGTTTTTGATTAAGTAGGCTGTGAAGTGTCTAAATTCAACCACATTTGTTTTGTCAGCTTCCATGGTTACGCGTAGTAATGCAGCCAACATCAAACACAATCACAAGTTCTTTTGTGCACCTGTAAAAAATGTATAGGAAGTTTGTGAAAGTTAAGAAAAATTAAACTTAAGTCTTGTATTTGAGATTAAGCATTGCTGAACTATTTGCCCGGTAAGGTAAAATGAGCTGATGGATTTCGAATATTCCTTATATAAAGCATTTCATCCACTTTTTGATAGCGATATCTCAACAGGTTAGCAGAGCTCCAGTATGGGGTACATTTATTTAATTTCCTTTGATCTTTTACATTATTTTGCAATAAAATATATTTGCCGATACACGCTGTGCTAGGGCACAAGCCATATTTTCGTGTAATCTTTCTAAGGTTAAAGGGCTTATATTGGAAACTGTGTGTTTAAAAAAAAAGATGTTTTTTTGGAATAGGCATAAATAGAATTTTATTTAATTAAAAAATACATACATTTTTTAATAATTAACATTATTTAAAAAAATTTTTGTTTTTATTGCGTCGGCTTGTACAACTTGACATCGCTTCTACCAAACCTATAATAACATAGAAACTTACCTGCCACTAAGCAACACCATTAACTTTCTTAGATACCAGAGTTCATGAGATCAAAGTAAAAGCAATTTTCGAAATTGGAATGGATAGATCAACCAACAAAAATACCACTTTGTTCGCAATATGTCAAAAGTGTATGAGAGAAAACAAATTCAAAATTGAATATTTGTCAAAAAATTCTTCAACGTAATTCCGGAAAAAGTGGTTAGCAGTTAGATGACCTAAAAGAGCATTTTTAGAAAAAAAATAAAAATTAGTTGAACCATTCCGTCACTTTACCATGTGTTGAGAAAAAACACAACAAAACTAAAAGGTTAACGGTTAAATACAAATGAACTGAAACATTACGTGAATGTGATACAGACGAATTACTGAATATGAAAACAGAAGGAAAATCAGTTAAAGCTAAACAATTTTCAAGGTTATCTGATGTTCCCGTAACAAAGAAGCTGTAAAATTGTACATCAGTTGACTAACGAAAGAGCACTAGCTTTAATTGTAGATGCTAGACTTTCCAAAAATCAATATCAACATCTTCGAGACACCGCTAACGAGAAAAATGCAGATTTATACCCCTCCTACAATAATGCCCGAGAAGCTAAAAAATTGTATAACCCATAGACTTTATAGACCTTTTTAGCTTTTCACATATTGCGTAATGAAGTTAGTAACAAAGCAATAAATCTTTTGAAATGGATCTATAACAATTGTACTAAACTTGCGTAAAAAGAAGAGAGTGACTGATGGGGGGCAGTTGCCAGGGGGGGCAACTGCCAACGCCCTGTATCCGCTCCTGCACGTGTAGGGTAAAAGCACAAAATAGAATTACAGAAACAACTACGTCGCTGGCTAATACCAAAACCCGTACTAAGTTATACAGCTGGCTCCTTACTTTCGTTGGAGGCAATAATATTAATACATTTTTATTTCACCTTATACCAACGCCATGCAAAGCCGCAGGAACCATAATATATTTTAGTCAAACGAAGAAATCGATATCGCTATTTTTAGAGCTGATCAGGCGGTCATAGACTAGCGAGCCAGGCGCATCGACTTCAACCCGGATCTGTTGCAGAATTGAATCAGTAAACAGGTTATTCTCGAAAATCACCCTTTTCTGCAATTCGTTGCTTTGTGATGCAGGTCAGGAAACTGCTTGATAAACGATGACGGTGTGAGATTTCGTTATTTTTAAATAGTAGCGCATAATAAAAATATTTATTTCAACAGTTAATTTGGTACGCTCCCTTGTCTTTCAAGTTTTTGCGATCTAAAGCATATTAACTTGCGTCGCCACAGCACCTTCAGCTAATTATGAGGACTCGATATTAAGTTCATCACGCTGCTTCTACCGCTAGTCGAGGAAAACTGTAGCTCACTTTACCAAAGCATTGAGCACAACAAGAGGTTTAGTTAATAAATTATATATTTCATAAAACGAGGTTTGCATTTTATACCTACTGCAAATAGTAGTATACCAGCCACTCCTAACATGGGATCAGACACTGTCAACATGCCTCTCCTTCATGAAGTCAGACTCTTCCACTCAAGAAGTTTCATAAGCTTATTTGCTCAGCCGGTAATCCTTGAGAGGACCGCCAATTTTTTAGTCGCTTTTTACGACAGGTAGGTTATACTTTGGGCCTATTTTTCACCGGGACTGACATGAGGTTTGAATAGCAATATCTTTTTGCTCGTATAGCAGTCCATATTTTATAAAATTAATAAATATGTGGGTTGTATTTAGGAGAAGTATTACGATCTCAAAAATTGTCGTAGGGTATAAGTTATTCTTTGGAAATTTTAGAGCCCTAAAACACAGAAGACAACACTTTAGATGGGTATTCTTAGGCACACAATAATTTAAGAATGGTCAAAATTCGGTTAATTTGAACCATTCATTATAGTGTGATTTACGGATTTATTTTTCTTCAAAACTATGTTATATTTTTAACAATGCTCCACAAGCTGTTATATATGGGTTGGTATATCTTTTTTCATGGCAATGCTGTCTAATGTTTGGTTAATAGAAATTCATCGATTTCATGTCTATCATAGATATAATTTTTTTTTTTCAGGTATGATGTCCCATATAATATTAATAATAACGGTAAATTAAATTAACTAATATAATTCTGATGAGTGCCACATGTTTGTTTATTTTTTGAAAGCCGCAGAGCTAAGGGCATCGGTTTTCACCCTTCCAGGTATTTAGAGATCTTTACATTTTAGTGTTCGTAAATGCCGAAAAACGTGTCGATCAGTCCGTTCGTGGTATATCCAAAAAA
This sequence comes from Kuschelorhynchus macadamiae, assembly GCA_030620095.1. Classification (NCBI taxonomy): domain Eukaryota; kingdom Metazoa; phylum Arthropoda; class Insecta; order Coleoptera; family Curculionidae; genus Kuschelorhynchus; species Kuschelorhynchus macadamiae. The sequence continues at coordinate 706,156 of JAUTXW010000206.1, forward strand.
TTACTTACCAATAATCTTCAAAATTTAGTTAAAAATAAAGGGCTATATTGGAATGAAACCGTAACATTTGGCGGGCTAATAAATTGTAAAAAAAAACTACTTACTCTATTGCGACTCAAATATTGTTCTAAAATTATGGATAATATAGGAATAAATCGCTAAAATGTTGGTACGCATTTAAGATGCCCAAAACAAAAGTAAGAATTTAATAAAATTAGCCTCTAAAACTACTTATTCGATTGATTTAAACAACAGGGCAGCAAAACTAATGAAAAGTGGTTTCCGCTAAATTTCATATATTTTTATATTTCATTTGACCTATCACACTCTTAAAAATTTGGAAGTGTAAACTACTTCGGATGATTAGGAGAGCCGCTAAACGGCGCTAAATTTTAATTAATTAAATATGGAAATTTAGTTATAATTCGGTATGTTATTGTTACTGTTTTCCAATTTAAGCTAAAAAGACAGGTATGAGAGCCAGATATTGAATAAAAGAACAGTTAAATAAATAAATTACCTATTTCATATGCACCTAGTCTTATAAAAGTTAGATAATTTTAAGTCCAGATAGATGGCCCTCTGTAAAATGTATACTATAAAGGCAAAAGTTCGCAGAATATTATTTTGTTAATATATACCAACATCATAACAAGGACTCTACGATCCTTGTACAGAGCATGTCCTGCAATGCCGCAGACGCAATGATTCAGTTTAATTAAACGGCGATCGCGATTTCTAGCGATAGACTAGCGGCAATAACATAAAATGGGATATAAAAACTACTCCGTTGACTAATACAAGAACGGGCATCAAATTACATTGTTAACTCCTCACTTACGTTGGGAACAATAATGTAAATATATTTTATTTTACGTTAAGGCGACACATGGCAGCCTGCTGAGCTTTAAAAAGAGTAAAATGTCGATGGTGATTTGATCGATGGGCCTGCGGCATTGCAGGATATGTTCCAGATAAAGATCAAAGTGTCCTTGTTATGACGTTGATGTAACGTGAAATAAAATATATCAACAGTATTGCTTCCAACGTAAGGAGTCAGCAGTGTAATTCAATGCAGGTCGTACTATTAGACAGTGGAGTAGTTTTTTCTGTGATAATATTCTATGGCGACCTAAGGAGCTCTAAACCGAGCGAAAACTAAAATGGATCATTGCGCATGCGGTATTACAGGACATGTTTCAGACAAGAATCGTGGTCTCCTTGTTATGACGTTGGTGTAATCTGAAATAAAATGTAATAACATTATTGCTCCCAAAGTAACTCAGCAGTCAACAGTGTACTTCAATGCTGATGGTAGTATCAGCCAGTGGAGTAGTTCTTTCTGTGATTCTATTTTGGGCCTTTGCCCTACGTGGGGCTCTCTATTATGACGTTAGTGTAATGTAAAATATAATATATCAACATTATTGCTCCCAACGTAAGTAAGTAACAGTATAATTCAATGCCAGTCGTGGTATTAGCTGAGTAATTGTTACTGTAGCTTTACCGTACGCGGGATTCGTTAATTTACAGCGGCTTGGTGAGCTCTAAAAACAGCGAAATCGCGATCGTCATTTCACTAAAATGGATCATTAGCACATGTTTCAGACAAGATCGTAGTGTCTATTTTATGACGTTGGTGTAACATGAAATAAAATATAATATTACCATTATTGCTTGCAGCATAAGTCAGGAGTTAATAGTGTAATTCCTTGCTTGTGGTTGTGTTATTAGTCAGCGAAGTAGTTGTATTTTGCTGTTTGAAAAGAAAAACCACGGGAAAACAGAAATAATATTGTTCTCGTATAGGATGATCGAAAACTTTGTTTTTCATGATTGGTAACGTACACCCAATAATATTTTGATTCTTTGCCAGCCCTCTTACGAAGAAACCTCAGATACTCCACTGCAAATCTATATTGTTTGTTTTAAGATATCTTAATTTATTTTTAGCAGATAATATGTCGCAGTTTATGAGAGAATGCTTCCATCTTTGCGCCTCTGCTGCAATTTTTCAGTGTAATAAAATTAAGTATTTTTCAAAGGATTACATTTAATACTTTAATTTAACCTGTGAGACTTTTGTACAAATGCTATATGGCCGAACAAGAAAACAACCTAACAAATCAAGTGTGTCCGGGAGCAACCTGTAAGATTTTGGTACGAATCTGACACCAAAATGACGTCAGTCTGAAAACTACTTATTGGATAGCCTTCAAATTTTACACAAATATCAAGTTGCCTCTAAGGATGAATTGGTAACAATTTCGTATGAATCCAAGATAGCGAAACAAAATAGCTGCCAAGCAAAATTTTAAAAAAATCATCGTTAATACCTTTTTATTCAACTGACGTGACAAATTTTGCACCAAAATTAGATCTGATATGGATATTTTTTGATCAAATTCTGGTCGAATTCAATTATTTTATTCAATTTTCTAAATTCAAATTCTAAATTTTGGATATGGATCTCATATAGCGGAACAAAATTGCGGTCTATTAAAATCCTTGAGACAAAATCGGGAAATTGACTTTACCTGGAACTTCCATATGAATCGATCCGTTCATAAAGAAAAGTGAAGCATCTTGTATTAAGTAATATGTACAGTTAGTGCATCTACAAATTATTTTTAGTTCTATAAATTGTAACGAGGGAAGTTCCAGGTAAAGTCAATTTACAGATTTTTTATAATCACATTATGAGGTAGCCATTTTTTGAGATTTTGTATTTTCACGTATTCACCAAATAATTTGTGGTTTTTCTGCAATTTGTAAGTCAAGGATAAGTAGTCTTTAGATATAACGCGAATAGAGAAACAAACTGACGGACAGATAGACAGACAGACTGACATACAGACAAAGAAATAAGTAAACTGACCGAAGAACTGGGAAAACATTTTTTTGACATCCAGGAACGCCGAAATATCTCCTTTTTCTCCACTTCTCTTACCAAAAAACTTCAGGAACCCCATTGCAAATCTATATTATTTGTCTTAAGACATTAATTTTTTTTAGCATATAATATATCACAGTTTATGAGAGACTACTCCCAACATTGGGCTTCCGCTGCAATTTTTCAGTGTAATGAAATTACGCATTTTTCAAAAGATTACATTTAGTGCTTTAATTTATTAACTGGTATTAGAGTACAACTTGAAATTTAATGTTTTCAGGTAAAATATTTGTTGTGAAAGAAAGTATACATATTTCATTCATAATTGTCTTTAACTGCTTTTACAGTCTCTATCCACTTATCTTAGGTTTTTGGTGTATAGATTAATAAATAAACATTTTAATTTATTGAGAAACACATAATAAACAAATAGAAAACCATATTTTTTAACAGCTACTACTTATAAAATTATGAATTAAAAAAAATATAATAAATATTTTTTAAATTGATGATGCTGATTTATAAAGAAAGGTTTTAAAACTTTTTGTCAATAATACTAATACTAAAATTACAAATAAAAAAAAAATATTTTGGATGTTTAGTGCCCAATATTTTAAAAAAGGTTTTAGTACTACAAACTTAATGTTTGCATTTTTAAATTTTTTTTTAGTTTGGATTTATTCATTCTTCATAGTTTATCTTCTTATTCGTATAAGATGTTTGCCAATTTTTAGCCATTTAGGTTCTATCGAAATGAAATAGGATGCTACTCTTTGAAGAGAGAGAGAGAGAGAGAGAAAGAGAGATGTTTCTAGAGCTAACTTGAAAATATAAACTTGTATAGAAAAATAGAACCGACTATAAAAAAAAGCACTAAAATGTAAAAAATAATGTTTTGTTTCATATTTAGCATTTGATTTATGAATTCATATATACCTAACACATTAAATAGACCAGGTTATAATTCCTTTGACACCGACTTCATAAATCAAATTTTCAATGTGGAATAAAATATTATTTTTTACTTTTTAGTGCTTTTTTAAAGTCGGTTCTATTTTTTATAAAAAATTTTACTTCATCCTTTTTAGTTCTATTTACACACAGTTTTAGATTTTAAATCCTTAACTTGGCTTAACATTTTGAGCCTCCGTTATAAAATAAGTAACTAGCTGCTGGGTCCATTGCATATAAAATTTTGACAGAATCACCGTATTAATATTATAAAAATTGTCAGAATTTAAAAATAAAATTAAAAGTTATGCCATTTAAAACCCCCCAAAATCATATGAAACACGGTATTAGCATGCATACTATTTTTCCTCATTATGTGGTAAATCCAATATATATTGGCTTTGGCGCTCGCTATAAATAATTAAAAATGGCGTCATTTGCAATTTTTACATTTTTCTAGTAAGCTTGTTATGGGACTAGAACGGTAATATCTTGAATATTCCCTGAAAATTTCACTTAAAATAGTCAAACCATCACGGAGCAATAGATGTACATACATAAAAAATAAATAGGGTCAAATTGATGACCTGCTTCTTCTTGTACTCGATTAAAAAAGTAAGTGTTAAGTCCCAAAAATTTGGAAAAAAATGTGTACGATCAGATGTATGATTTTTTTATAAATAATAACTTTATTCTTGACAGGATCATAAGTTTATGTGTACCAAATTAAAGTATTACGGTTTTGATAACAAGGGGAAGTCAATTTAATAACTTCGTTTCTTAACAATCGCTCTCAGAAAATATCAGTAAATAATATGTGCTCAGATACGATTAATATCTTTTTAGGTGTACCGCAGGGCTTAGTATTGTGTCTCCTGCTATTTGTTTTGTATACCTCCGATATGCTTCTACCAAATTTTGTCAAGCAACTGCATATGCAGATGATACTCAACTTTATTGTAGTTTTTATGTAACTAACGTTGAAGAAGCAGTAGACATATTAACTCCGATTTAGAAAACTTGTGATATATTTCCGAGATCAGAATCTTAAATTATACTCAGAAAAATCGAAATTACGGTGCATATCTAATAAAATAAACAAGCAATTCCTAAAAAATAATGTAAATGTCATACTGGGAGGCATTACTCTGCCATACGCAGGTACTGCGAAAAGTTTGATTGTAACGGTGGACGAGGAGCTCCGTTTTAAACAACACGTAGAAAACATAAATAAAAAGGCATTTACATCTCTTAAGCTCATTTCTAATAGTCGCCAATTTCTAGATTGTAAATTAAAATGGATTCTCTGCGATAGTCTGGTTCTATGTCCTTACTCATATTACGATTTTGTTTATATGCCATGTCTAGTGGTAAATGAAAAAAATAGAATACAAAAAATGCAAAATTTTTGTAGACTTATCTATGGAATATGAAAATTTGATCACATATCTAATAAAATTAAAGAATGCAATTGGCTTATATGGGGAATTGGCGTACTCACCATCTGGGCAACTTTGTGTACAAACTGCTTACTACTCAAAACTCCTTAAATAATCTCAAGAAAAAGTTTATCCCCAGAAGCAATGTCCACAGTAGAAATAAAAATATGTTTGCAATGCTAGGGCATAGATCGGCAGTATTTCGGAGATATTTGTCTTATAATGCCATAATGTTATATAATTCTATCCCTGAGGAATTTACAATTTTTAAAATATTTAGGTTTCGTTCTAATTTATTAAACCAACAATGATAACGTAAACAAAGATTACTCTTGCTGCTGTCGGTATTGCATGGGATCGGTCGAGGTATGAAATGTACACGTAATTTCAATAAAATTTACTTTGTCGAAAATTTGATTGTCTAACAAATGTGATTACTAATAAACCTAATAACATAACAATATGTGCCAACTTAGAGGCTTAACCACGGTGAAGTTGTGGTTGAGTGAGAGTAGCTAATTTAAGCTAAACTTCGCCATACTCATTTCGGTTTATCCTCTTGTAACAAATATATCTTCATATGTATTGTCTTTTAAAACTCTTAATGTAAAATTCTATACCATTCCTAATAACTTTTATTATTGTTATTGTTATTATTATTATTTTGTTTGCCGTAATTTATTGTTTACCACATACAACCAAACTAATACCATTTTTTGATAGACACATATCTGAAATTAAAAATTAACCTATTAAACAATTATTCCTTCCATGTCAAATAAAACAATCTCAAATACGTAACGAGGTAGAAATGGATTATTAAAAATCACATTAAAAAATTGTTTTACCCCTTTTAAATTAAATAATAAATACAAATGATATTCCGAGAAAAAAAACGAAATTTGTCAATTATTTAACATGTAACCTGTACCAATGAGGAAAGCATGCAGCCACATGCAATGTTTTCCATTTTACCCTAAAGGCACACAGGTCAAAACAACTATCTCAAGAGCAGCGTAAATATGCTATTTAAGGCACTAAATTGAATATTTATCTTAATCACGCATTTAATTTAGGAACGTTTAAAGCAAAGAAGGTAAAGCCACTACATGATTGATCTGCTTCTTTTAAAGTGGAAGTCGATTATGACTATTGGTTTCTTGTTGATCTCTGAATTTTAACCTGAAGTAGGAGGAATACTAATGTACTTTCTGCTGATCTAAAGAAACGGTTTAGTAACGAAAACTTTAAAATTAAGTATGTTGAAACTATTAGTCAAAAAAGAATGTAGTTGTTGTTGCTCTATATAGTATAAAAAAGCTTTTTACTAAAAGCAATTAAGTTATTATACGTAATTTTAATATTGCTTAATTTTGTCAATTAAATTAGCAATTCATAAAAGGGAAAGTTTTGGTTCAATTTTTAAATTCATTCGGTTTAATGATATTCAAACAGGGATCTTTTAGACTTAGTGCTTAGCAATTCAAACTACTGTGTCGTAACTAGATGTACTAGTCCATTAATCAGTGAGCAAATAGATCGTCAAACTTTATACATTACTGATGTAAGATGCATCCGAGAAACAAGGGAGTGTTTAATAAATTTTAAGAAAGTAATTTTTTTACAGTTGTATACGTAGATACGAAACATTAGGCATACCATTATGTCAAAATGTCCTCCGCAGTCATGACCCACTCAGCGAAAAATAAAATGTGTTGTTTTTTGGCACAAAAATAAAATAGTTTTATGAAGTGTTATACATCATAAGAAATAAAAAAATATTCTTTTTAATTAAGCGAAAAAACAAAATGCCCACCATAACAAAAAAAAAGAAGTTAATGATGGTATATCAGAACGAAATCTTTATAATTAAAAACTAAATACACGAATGCATCGCGCGCAAAAAGTTGCTCTAATAATGTGTTTACAGATTTTAAAAATATTTTGGAATAAAAAAATATAGCATTTTCAAAGCGGTGTTCAATAGGTGATTAAATGCCTACTAAAACAATTTTCCCAATCCAGCTAACCTAATCTAACCAATGTTCTATTTCTTATAGTTTCCAAGATACCCATACATCTATACCCAATTTGGACCACTCTGTACAATTGTTATGTTGTTATTTACTATATTTAATTTATTTCTTAGCATTGTGCTTTGTTTGGAGATAAAGTTGAAGACAAGGGCATATGGAAGGACACACCAACTTTAACAAGTTAGCTAAATATAGTAATCGAAAAGTTCAAATCCGAACTTATTTGGAATTTATTAAGAACAAATATATGCAATGCTACGCATCAGCGACTCCACCAATTGCTATGAGTTTGACTTTAATAAAAAAAAGACGCTTAAATAAGGTGATATGAATATAAATCACACCCAATATTTAACTGTCTGTTAAAACCTTTTATAATGATAATCAAGACAGCCTTAAATAACATTTCATAATGGAAAAATCGTAGAGGTGTTGGATTAATTAAACGTAATAGGTCAAAATTGATTTATGTATTATAGAAACTATAGAAGATATTTTTTTATAATTAATTAAAATCTATTATCTATATTATTACTTTCTTATATTTTTTGTTGATTATTGCTCACTTGGATTGCCTGATAATTTCGACTAAATTTAAGGATCTGGTCTTATAAAACTAGATTTCAATATTGATTTCGGTAAGGAGATTCACATTCTATAAATCATCTAGTATAAAAAAATTAAAAAACAAATACTTTTAAATTAAAACACAACTCAAATGCAGGGTAAAAATTATAGGACAAAAACTAACGTTTTGAGGAGGTTATATATTTATAAGCACATTTGTAAAATTTGATGTTAAGTCGTTATTACATATGAGTAGTCCGTTAGAACATAAAAAATATTCTTCATTTTCAAAGAAAATAGAAAAGGGGATAAAGTCACTTCATTGCCTAGATAAATATCTTCGGGTTTGACAACAAATAGATCCTAAAATCGCAATTTTACAAGATTTTATATAAAATTCAGTACAAATTATTAGCCAATTGACTATTCTCGTGTTTATATTTTTCATTCTACCTAACCTGCATGAAGTCCTTTAAAATATACATATCATCCCGCAAATATACCACATTTTATATGTTGCAAATTTCGAAATCCTGCAATATACAGTTTGGCTTTAGTACATTCATCACGTATCTTGGCACGATGTCTGTAAATATCCAGCAGTATTATATCGCATTTCAAATGCATTACATTCAGCTAGCGTGATACTGACAAAAGTCCCAATTCATACGAATTGAACGCCAAAAACTTTCTGTAAGTATTCTACTTCCGTTAGGAAAATTCAATTAAAAAATCGGAATATTTCGTGGAGCCGGAACTTCCCTAGACATATCCTTTTATTTTGAATAGTAAAGAAAGGTTTATTTGATTTTTTTTTAATTTTGATTAGAAGATTAGAAGTGTTTTAGCTACGAAATTGTATCGAAATATTTTTAACTATTAAGAATACTGGATTATTATTGCGTATGAAGGGTAAGCATTTAAATAAATTAAAGACAAATTAAAATTTAAATTAAATAAATTAGAAACCTGAACATGTAAAACGAAGGGCTTCACATTTCATGCCCAGAGATCGGTCTGGGTAACTTTTATATTAGACACACAAAGGACCACTAAAAAAAGATAACATATCGTCAAAAATAACGAAAATTAAATATTGATATTTATATTTCTTTAAAAAACGTATAATTGTATTAGTACACTCGCATCATCTAAAGCTAAAGTCTCGGGGAGCCAGATTAGAAGGAAAAATGTATTATTTAAGAGTATATTTATAAGCATATTGGTGTGCAGCTGATGTAATCTACAATTAAAGAATATGTGATTTAAATCACTGTATTCTCCACATGTGCATTAAGGGTCTCCCTTTATATCAATTTTATATAAATGACTAAGAAATCTTGCGTCGTGATGAAGTTTTATGCGGCTTATTGAAGAAGATTTTTCTAGGGATTGATTTACTATAATACCAGTATTTTATTAGGATACTCTGATGCACTTTGTAGAAAAAGGTATTGGTTTCGTGGCCATAATTTTGCCATTGTTGATGCCATTTTTTGTAAATGTTCTTAGAAATATAAGTAGAATAAGTAATGATAATATGATTATTAAAAAATCTGTACTTTTTAAATGGGCCGTTTTTTCTAAATGATCTTCTGTTTTCGTTACTTATTACTTATTACTTATTCTGGAACGCGCTTTAGTCTATAAAACCCAAATTTCGAAATTTTTCATATTTGCTTCACGAATAAAGTCTAAAATTTCTACAATAAATGCATTGGGTTACAAAAAGGATGTATAATAAAATATTGAAAGGTTATTTAAAACTGACTGCGGGTCTGTGCAAATGAGTATATTTTTATGGTTGTTGGATAAAGCTCATTTGATAGCATGGTAAATAGCTGCGGCTTCAGCTGTAAATATACTTAAGTTAGGATTCAACGAAAGTGAAGTGAAAAGCTGCACATAACAAATTCCTGGTTTTTGAGCGGTTAGTGTAGACAATTGTGGGTTTATTAAAATTGATATTGTAATCGCATAATGCTTCTAATATTTGTTGTGTACCAATAACATCCAATGGATATGCTGGTCTATGTATTTTTGGGATCGCAAAATAGTTTTAAAGTGTATATTGTATAGACATTTGTAATTGGTTACGTAATTTAGAAGATCGAAATTTTTACCTCTTCGAAGCTAGCTGCTGGGGGAGGAGAATTCTTATTTGACCAATATGAACTAGTAAGGTATAAAATGAAAATATTGTAGATTTTGTTTAATAATAAAGTATCCTTCAAGTTACATTTAAGAATACATTTACATTCAAAATGTTCTTTTTTATATGAAAGAGGAGTCTCAAGTGACTCTGCCAAAACGCAAGTATTTGAAGGAGATCTCATAACTCCTAAACATATACGCAATATCTTAAATTGCAACCTGTCGATTTTTTTCAGCTGCGTATTACTAGCGGAACCATAAAAAAGGCTGCCATAGTCAATTATTGATCTTATATCGACCTTATAAAAAAGGAGTGCTGTCTACTGACAGGTTCCCCAGGAAAAACTACAAACCTGGCGAAGAAAGTTAATGGCCTTTTTGGCTCTGCTGATAATGTGAGTGATTTGATCAGCCCAAAGAAGTTTAGTGTCCAGTATAGTGTTCTTATATTCTTTAACGGGTTTGGGTGCTTTTGTGGATTCAGGACAACAAATGAAACCTCCTTTTATTTAGAAAATGCCGACGTTTCGACCTTTACTAAGTCTTTATCAAGGCTGGAAAAGAAATTACCACATTATAAATGTTATATTTCCTTTTAGGAGGCAGCACACAAGGAACGACAATAACAACAGTGACTATATACGTTCGTAAGACGTCCTATAAAATTAATAAATTAAGATGGTTTAGGTTAAACAAAAAAATATCAAAAAAATAACTGTCAAGCGCTATTACAGAACAACTTAAATGTTAAAATAAAATTAAAACACTCATCACAAAATCGGTAAAAACCAAAAAGAAAAAATCAGTGGATGCAATTTCGTCACCTCTTCTCTCCTCAGTTCTTTTTATTTCTATACAGTGTAAATGTTAATGATAGATAATGAAATGAGTTTAATTACTATTATTTTACTATTAATTACTATATATTTTTTGTATCAATAAGTGTAGATCCACGTTTTCGTAAGCGTTTTTAACATCTGCAAAATGTATTCCTGTGCACTCATTTTCTGTCGGGCCAGTTTGGATATTGGAGACAAGGTGAGCAATAGCTTCTATTGTACCCCAACCAGGCTTAAAACTATACTGATTTTGAGGTAATAAACGACTATGAAGCAGTCAGTGTTCTATCCTAAATTTAATAAGACGCTCGTAGGTTTTTGTAACACATAACATTAGGCCTATATGAATCGGTATAACCCGGAACTTTATTAGGTTTGAGAAACAGAATAAGAATGCTACTTTTAAGCTCACTGGGTATATAAGATTTTAACCACATGTTGTTAAAAAGATCAGGAAGAAGACGCTTAGCGGAGTAACCAAGATTTTGTATTATGTATTATTTGTCCAGGGGATATATTCTCTCTTTTTTTATTTATCGATCTAATTCTTCCTAAATGTATTTGACACAAATTTTTCATTATCCCAGTTACGCTCATTTAGAGATGAGAATATATCGACATGTACCGATGGAGGTGTTAAACTGATATGTATGCGTTTGACCACGTCTTCATCAAGATATATTCTTTGTAAGCCTTGAGAAATATTAATTAAATAATTTTCTCAGTGAGTTTTGGCCTTTTCTTTAAATTTACATTTAGCAGATGTCAGTACATATATAAATTGTGATTTATTTTACTTTTGTAGACAAAAAGAAAGGATTCAGGAGAGGAGTTTATAGATTAGTTTTACCGAATTTTTCTGAATTTACCTCAAAAAGTATCCCTCCTTTCATCTATAAAAGTGAAAGACAACACAATTTATATATGTAATTACTAAATTACTCTATGCAAAACTAAATAGGATTATACTTCACTATTCCTAATAAAAGAAGGGATTAATAAATAACAAGGCAAGTTCCGGATGAAGAAAAGATATTGTCTTTTATATTGTTTTGCAAACATCTAGTAGGTAGCCATTTGGTTTTGCTATTTTGAATTCGTACAAAAATTTTACTAGTGTATCCCTATAATATCTTTAGATATTATGACAATAGGCAATACTAGTTCGTTTGTATAAAATAAACATTAGTTGGTAACGGCAAAAAACCACTATTTTCCCATAAATGTGTTCCGTAGACAATAGAAAATAGACAAAATCTGTTAATATGAAAATAAGAATTACTCTAAATTACTAGAACCTCAAAACAATTGTATTTCTCTTGGAAAGGATATATTTAGTGCTGATCTAATGAATTTGTTAAAGCATTATTTTTTTCCGACTAGATATTTTAAATATCATGTATTTTAATATTTATTTAATTGAATAAATTTATATCTCACATAATATGATCTAATTTTATTTTACCAACCGTACATTTAAAATTAAAAAGGTGTTTTACATCCAAGTATTTTTATGTGCTTATCATAGCGCAACCTTTGGTATTAAAATCCGCGGGGTCATATTAGTCTGGGAGCGGAGTGTACTGGTACTGGAACCCCATGTTAAACACGTTAGCATAGAGACCTCTATTACATACATTTTCAATAAAAATGCTTAATTTTCTTCGTTATTCTTTTGCGTCATGTTCCCGATTGATTACCGTTACATTGTAAGGAACATTATTAACGATATTTGTAAAAGATCTATTTAGGAATAATATATACATTTGATCAGTATAGATTACACTTAGACCTAAGGTTATAAAACATTTCTAAAGTATTATGTGATCACACCTAAAATTTCGGTTCAACCGAAAGTAGCGAAATTTTTAAAATTTGTAAGTTGTAACCGGCATCATGATCCGGAATTAAAAAAAAATGTGCTTGTATTCTATATTTTGCGGCACCCTGTATTTACGCGTTCAAACATGATTTTGAATACGGTACATAAAATAATATAAAACGTAACAGGATTTCAAATTAAGAAATCAAGATTTCGATATATATATATATATATTTTTTTTTTGCTTTGTGTTCTTTGACCTTTTTTTTCAATATATATTTATCCTAATTTTTCTTGGTTTGAGGTCAATACATTAACAACAAAATTAGTACATATTTTTAAACATATATTTCGTTTCTAAGGTGACGTTTCGACCATAGTTTTGGTCTTTTTCAAACCTAAAATTTGTTTAGCACTATTTTTTTAAGTTTATAAAGTATTAAAAATTTAGGACTTACCATATAACGTAAAATAGTTGACTAAAAAGTATACATAATCTACATATCTGACATATACTACACATATTTAATTTACATTTTACAAATATTGTGGACGTTTATTACAGACAAATTACAAGCGACTGAGCGAACACTGTTATAGTAAAGATATATACAATTTATTTAGGTTCTTTATGTCTTTTTTGTCATTTATGGCGTTTTTGTTTTTTTGAATTTCAGCCATCTCAAAAAATTCTCTTTTTTCAACTGAGGTTCGGATTTTAATACTTTCACTTGTTCGTAGTTGAAAGTATGTTTTTTGGACATCTCATGGTGTGTTAATGCGGTGCTGTTCTTTTTATCATATTTGTGACTTTTCAGTCTATTTTCTAAGTATTGGCTTGTTTGTCCAATATAAACACCGTTACAATTATTGCAAGGGATCTGATAGACTATATTGCTTTTTTTATTAATTGGCGTTTTCGATTTTAAGTTGCTGAAGTTCTTTGATAATAAGTTATAGGCTTTGTGACTTGTCGTGATGTTATATTTTTTAAAAAGGTTTTGAAATTGCTGGGATAAACCATTTATGAAAGGCAGAGAAATGTATTTTGTTTTAGGTAGATTTGATGTAATAATGGCATTTTCAGAATTATAATATTTATGTATTCTGCTTTTGAATAATTTATTTACTAATTTTTTAGGGTATTGATTTAGAGTTAATGCTGCTTTAGCCTTTTTAATTGCTCGTTCTCTGAATTCAGAGTCGGACAGCTTAATTGCCCGATCTGCCAGACCAATAATTACAGATTTTTTTTGAGACATTGGGTGACAGGAGCTGAAATTTAGGTATCGAGAGGACCAAGTTTGTTTTGTGTACCATTCCGTTTTAATTTTATTTCCTATATGATGTAATGTTAGGTCTAAAAAATTGATTTTGTTGTTCTCTTCGCTTTCAATTGTAAATTGTAGTCTTTTATGGTATTGATTAAATTGCTTTAAAATAATTTCTGTTTGGCCAGATGGGATTGCAGTAATACAATCATCGACATAACGATAAAAAAATGGTATATTAAATTCCACATTACTTAGAACAGTCTCCTCTAAATCTTCCATAACTATTTGGGCAACGACGCTTGATATAGATGCTCCCATAGCACAACCTTCTATTTGTTTATATAACTGATTTTCGTATATGAAATATGTAGAATTTAGTGTTAATTCTACTGCTTTAAGAAATTCATCTTGAGGAATATCTGTGTATTTTTTTATTTCAGACCATTTCTTTTTAATTATTCTGGTAGCCAATGAGATTGGAACGCTGGTATACAGGGAAACAACATCAAGCGATATCAGTTGGTAATTTTCCGGAATTTCTAACTGTTTTAATTTTTCTTTAAATTGATAGGAGTCTTTGATATAGTAATTATTTTTATGTACAATATTTTTTAAGATTTTTTTTAGAAAATTTGATAGTGGTGTAAACGGGGATTGAATGCATGAGACAATTGGCCGTAATGGGATATTTTTTTTATGTAGTTTAGGCAATCCGTAAATTTTGGGTGGTACACTATTGCGAATTTTTAGTTTTTTAGCAGTGTCGGGTGATATAAAAAGTTTTTTTTCCCAAGAGTTAACTAATTCATTATTTCTTTTTTGATACTGGTTTGTGGGATCTTGTTTAATTTTTTTATATGTTTGAATGAAATATTAAATGACACTAAAACATATAAAAAAATTAAACAAGATCCCACAAACCAGTATCAAAAAAGAAATAATGAATTAGTTAACTCTTGGGAAAAAAATCTTTTTATATCACCCGACACTGCTAAAAAACTAAAAATCCGCAATAGTGTACCACCCAAAATTTACGGATTGCCTAAACTACATAAAGAAAATATCCCATTACGGCCAATTGTCTCATGCATTCAATCCCCGTTTACACCACTATCAAATTTTCTAAAAAAAATCTTAAAAAATATTGTACATAAAAATAATTACTATATCAAAGACTCCTATCAATTTAAAGAAAAATTAAAACAGTTAGAAATTCCGGAAAATTACCAACTGATATCGCTTGATGTTGTTTCCCTGTATACCAGCGTTCCAATCTCATTGGCTACCAGAATAATTAAAAAGAAATGGTCTGAAATAAAAAAATACACAGATATTCCTCAAGATGAATTTCTTAAAGCAGTAGAATTAACACTAAATTCTACATATTTCATATACGAAAATCAGTTATATAAACAAATAGAAGGTTGTGCTATGGGAGCATCTATATCAAGCGTCGTTGCCCAAATAGTTATGGAAGATTTAGAGGAGACTGTTCTAAGTAATGTGGAATTTAATATACCATTTTTTTATCGTTATGTCGATGATTGTATTACTGCAATCCCATCTGGACAAACAGAAATTATTTTAAAGCAATTTAATCAATACCATAAAAGACTACAATTTACAATTGAAAGCGAAGAGAACAACAAAATCAATTTTTTAGACCTAACATTACATCATATAGGAAATAAAATTAAAACGGAATGGTACACAAAACAAACTTGGTCCTCTCGATACCTAAATTTCAGCTCCTGTCACCCAATGTCTCAAAAAAAATCTGTAATTATTGGTCTGGCAGATCGGGCAATTAAGCTGTCCGACTCTGAATTCAGAGAACGAGCAATTAAAAAGGCTAAAGCAGCATTAACTCTAAATCAATACCCTAAAAAATTAGTAAATAAATTATTCAAAAGCAGAATACATAAATATTATAATTCTGAAAATGCCATTATTACATCAAATCTACCTTAAACAAAATACATTTCTCTGCCTTTCATAAATGGTTTATCCCAGCAATTTCAAAACCTTTTTAAAAAATATAACATCACGACAAGTCACAAAGCCTATAACTTATTATCAAAGAACTTCAGCAACTTAAAATCGAAAACGCCAATTAATAAAAAAAGCAATATAGTCTATCAGATCCCTTGCAATAATTGTAACGGTGTTTATATTGGACAAACAAGCCAATACTTAGAAAATAGACTGAAAAGTCACAAATATGATAAAAAGAACAGCACCGCATTAACACACCATGAGATGTCCAAAAAACATACTTTCAACTACGAACAAGTGAAAGTATTAAAATCCGAACCTCAGTTGAAAAAAAGAGAATTTTTTGAGATGGCTGAAATTCAAAAAAACAAAAACGCCATAAATGACAAAAAAGACATAAACAACCTAAATAAATTGTATATATCTTTACTATAACAGTGTTCGCTCAGTCGCTTGTAATTTGTCTGTAATAAACGTCCACAATATTTGTAAAATGTAAATTAAATATGTGTAGTATATGTCAGATATGTAGATTATGTATATTTTTTAGTCAACTATTTTACGTTCTATGGTAAGTCCTAAATTTTTAATACTTTATAAACTTAAAAAAATAGTGCTAAACAAATTTTAGGTTTGAAAAAGACCAAAACTATGGTCGAAACGTCACCTTAGAAACGAAATATATGTTTAAAAATATGTACTAATTTTGTTGTTAATGTATTGACCTCAAACCAAGAAAAATTAGGATATATATATATATATATATATATATATATATATATATATATATATATATATATATATATATATATATATATATATATATATATATATATATATATATATATATATATATATATATATCTTAGAATCTTCAAGTTTGCCAAGTTTGCGTTACATAAAAGGTAACAAAGATGGCGGCTAAAGACATTTATGAACATTGCTCCGATAATTTTGTTGCAAATTCAAAGTCAGTAAAGTGTTTTATGTGTAAAAATAAGTTCCACTTAATGTGTGTATCCATTAAAGACTCGTGGAATAAAGTTATAAGTGATAGTGACAATATTTATTGGTTTTGTGATAAATGTAAAAATAACATCGCCGTAGAACCCAAATCAGCTGATTTGGACACGGACAGTACCGACTTTCTAATTCTTCACAGCAAATTTGAGGGCCTAAAACGTGAACAGGTCTTACTTAAAAAGCTATTAGAAGACTTGGAATACTCTAACGTAATCCAGAGAAGGCTTATAAGTGAGTATGAAGAAAAAATACAACGTCAAAGTCCTGGGAAAGACAATACAATAAAAACATCAATAGTGCTGCGGCAGCAGATTGCGCCAGCGGAGATTTCCGTCGAACACAACCTGAACCACACAAATCAGCAACCAACTATACATACTCCAATGCTGCCAACCGACGGAAAATTATTGCGGATGATAAAGGATCTCATTCTAGGTTAAGAAAACCGAATAATAATAATAACAAAACGCAAAGACATATTATGTTTGAGCTATTACTGTAAAGCAATGAGAATGTACTGATTGTGGGAGACTTTAATTTACCGTCATATATTGAGAGCTGTAATGATAAAGCTTTATTACTACAAGAGTTCTTGAATGTTAACAACCTAACTCAATTTTATAATGTAAAAAATTTTATGGGTAGATTGTTATATTTAGTTATAACAAATATACAAATTCATGACATTTGTAGGTCTGAAGAACCACTTGTACAGGAAGACGCATATCACCCTGCATTGAGTTTTGATGCTCGTTTAAAGCTTTCAAAGGAAAATGTTAACATTACAAAAAAAATTGCGTAAGATTTTCCTAAAGGTAACTATATTCACTTGT
Organism: Kuschelorhynchus macadamiae; assembly: GCA_030620095.1. Taxonomy (NCBI): domain Eukaryota; kingdom Metazoa; phylum Arthropoda; class Insecta; order Coleoptera; family Curculionidae; genus Kuschelorhynchus; species Kuschelorhynchus macadamiae. The sequence goes on from JAUTXW010000206.1 coordinate 723,982, forward strand.
ATCACTCTGCGAGAGATTGTGATTGGTCATATGTGACGACGTGTGAAGACGTTAATTGTGGTTTAGATAAATTCTACGAAAATATGTATAGTCTTTTTGATATTGCTATACGAAAGTATCAGGTAAATAAGGCAACCGTGGCATCTAAATAAAAAACAAAATTCACAAGTTCGTACACAAAGCAAATGCTTATAAGCTTGAATACATAACATTAAGAAAAGATATTAAAGTTCAACCAAGGATTGACTATCAGCAATACAAAAAGCGTATAGAGAATAATGTCAACCACTCTCCAACAACCTTTTGGACATTCTTTAAAACCAAATTAAGTCAAAGTGAAGTTTAAAATGAAATAATATACGATAATGTAATTTATGGGAGCTCTGAGGACATTGCGAATGCCTTTGCACATTATTTTGGTTCCGTGTACGAACAGTCTGCAGATACTCCAAATATCAGGCCGAAAGAGTGGGGTGATATCAAGTTTTTTCTTGTAATAAAGAAAGATATGATAAATGCCATTTAAAAATTAAAACCCGAAAAGTCTACAGGAAATGATAATATTCCTGCCTATATTTATAAAGGATGTGCTGAATGTTTAACTCCTCCTCTAAAGCCCATATTCAATCTTCCTATTACTCTACTACTATTACTAGAATGAAGTTCCAGGTGCTCTGAAAATGGCAGTTGTAACCCCTGTCTATAAAGGAGGTTAATCTAATGATGTACGTAACTATAGACCAATCAGTATTTAATGTAGTAGTAGCCAAAATATTTGAGATCTTGTTGGTCAATAGTTTATATGTAGAATTAATGGCTAAAATGTCCATGTTTCAGCATGGTTTTTGTGACAAATAGGTCTACTGTCACCAACTTTCGTATATTTTCAGAGTATGCCTCTAGGGCGGATCAAGAAAAGCAACAACTTGATGTCATATACACAGATTGTGAGAAGGCATTCGACAAGGTTCGATTCGATAGGCTATTTGTCACATCGAAAAGTGGGGTGATATCAAGTTTTCTCTTGTAACAAAGGAAGATGTGATAAATGCCATACAGGTGGTTAGGGTAGGTGGTTGTTTCTCCACAGAATTTTTAGCATCATCTGGTGTACCCCAAAGTAGTAACCTGGTCCCACTTTTTTTGTACTTTTATCAATCCCCTGCCAGATTGTATATCTAATAATTCTTTGACACACTATTGTTTGCGGATGATTTTAAGTTGTTTAGGTCTATCTCCACGGTTGAGGGCTGTCAGCTTTTACAATCTGATCTAAATACTGTTACTAAATGGTTTAAAGAAAATAAAATATTTATAAATGTCAAAAAATGTTTAGTAATGACATTTACACGAAAGACTAACCCAATACATTATGATTATAAGATATGTGATATAAATATTGATAGGAAAACTAAAGTGAAAGACTGCATACCCATATATTGTCTCTTACAGAGCACTGTTGGAAAGCTTTAAATTTGAAAGTTTGTTGGATAGAAGAAGAAAACAATGTGTACTGTTTATATACTTTATTAATAATATAAGATTTAAAGGCTGTGAAATGTTAAATTTTATACACTTCAGAGTACCTAAAATTAGCTTAAGAAACAGCATAAGAATGTCTTCGCTGTAATACCAGCCAGTCTGTCACCAATCAATAATGTCTTGACAGAGTGCAATGATTTGATAAATAAGCACCAAATAGATATTTTTAATATAAGTTTAAAATATCTCAAAGCTTTGTTTAGTAGTAACTATTTTATTTAAGTGTTGTGTTTTAAATTTCTGTTACATTGTTGTAATATTAGTTGCCCTATTTTGAGATTTATGAACTATACGTATGAAATTTATACTATTTTACTTTTACAGGTAATTACCTACCACCTATTTATGGTGTTTGTAAACAGTGTCAATAAAATAAAAAAAAAACAAAACAAAAGCTACGATGCCACGGCTTAAGATTTATAATATTTGGAAATTTTTGAAAAATATGTAGAACTTGCATATTTTTTACTACAAGTTTATAGAAGGGGAGTATGTATGTAGCTAGCAGATATAACTTAAATATGTTAGATCCTAAATTATTGTCAAAAAGCAATTAATTATATACTCACGTGTTTTTTACGTACGTAAACTGACACAATCATGGATCGACATGCCTTAATTTTGATTAGGCGAACAACGAAATAGTTTTACAGGAAGGATATATTTTTACAGAATATATTGATATTTGATATAGCTTTGCATTTTTAATGCTTGTGTTTGACTTTCGTCGGTAACCTGAGAGATGAAAAGGTTTCCGACAAGACTCAAGTGATTCTTTGCCGTATTTTATAGCGCAGACTCACACTCAGGTTTTTGATGGTTGCTAGCGGTAATGTCTTTGATTTTTTTATTAGGTATTTCCAGAGGTGTATTTTTTCAATTTTGATTGTACAGGTAATGTTCCGTGATTATAACCTGTTTAAAGCCGTTAAAATTAATCTAGTATCAGGTTTTTAACTGATGCTGGAAAAATGCAGATGTGGTTTGTTTGTGTTTATTAGGTACTTAATTTGTAATAATTAAGATTTGCCATTATCCTCCTAATTATTTGTACTAATATTATTTCTTAAAAACTATTTAATATATAACTCCTTTTTCTGTTTGAAATTGTTATTTTAGTTCCCCCATATCCTACCCACTCAATTCTTACCGACCATTTACACTGAGCATCTGTCTTGTCATATCTTTCATGTATAACAGATATATCTAGAGAGAGTAGTCCCTTTACCGCTAAAAATAAAAATAGGCAACCATGATTCTTATTTTCACAACAGTCGATCCAAAAATAAACAAATCTTAACACAAATCCTATACACACATGAAACAAATGAAAATAATGATAGGTCAACTGGATGATATTACAATTGGCTACAACGTTTTATATAGAAATTAGTACTCCTTGACTACTGTAACATATTTGAACCCTGCATTTTATCCTTTTGGCCACCAAGCTTTTGAACGAACGCGTAGTACCAAGGGGTACATATTGTACCTCTTGTTTTTTTTTAAGTTTGGATGGGAAAATTATATTGCACATAAAAAAATACCAAATAGTAATGCCAATATTATTCAAAATAATGTTATTTTCATAAAACACACCTAATTAAAATTGCAATTTTCATTGCACCTGTTGCAATAAATCATTTTTCTTTGATGGCCACGATTTTTACAAAAAAAAACTTGCACTTTTCTCAATAAAACCGACACTTCTTATATTTTTTTTGTGCCATAATGGCAGCGTTTGAATGACTCTTGCGGATTTGGCGATCTAGGTGCGTTTTCTTGTCTCACAGCATCTACTGCTCTATTCAAGATACCGTTTGGATTTGTCATTCTTCTAGCTACGTGCACTGTTATGAGGCTAAGTCCTGAGAATATGAATTTACGACAGCTATATCAATAATATTTTGGAAAAACACAAATGGATATATTTTCGTGCTTCTTTTTATGCTGTACTGATTGACCAATTTGTGCATAGTATCTACGGCCCCCTTTTTATTATTTTGATGCAGTATCAGATCTTATTTGAAATCATTTTCGTTCCACTTATATCTTTATCATGATGTTCGGTGCTCAATAAAATTTTTGGTTATATACGAGGCAAGAGTCATATATGTGTTGAATCCAAATAAAGAACTTTTCTGTACTCTGCTGCGATTGGGCAAAAGACCGATATGCTTTGATGTTCTTCAATGTTCTACAAAGTGTTAAACAGTTTCATAGCACGCGACAAATTAGTACAAAACTTGTCCATGTTAACTCCAGAACCGTATTGAATACTCTGTACCATTAAAAAACAATTATTTTACTTTGTTGGTTTTTTGGAATATTACCCTCTTTACCTGAATACATTTAGAGTTTCCAGGCATATGTTATCTCACATTCAACCATTATCCATATTTTATTGCCACATTTGGCTGGTTTCGATTTCATATATACCCTAAAAGGACATTTTTCCTCGAAAGCCGACGAGCTGCCCAACACTAAGATGAAAATCAGGCATATAATTTTCTTTACAATGCTCAACAACATCTCAAAAATTTAGCTGCCAATTTATCGTATTCCCTGCAAGCGGTTTTTGTGGTAAGATCGTCAAACCTTACGTAAGAGAGGATCTCACTGAAGATAGTGCGTGATATTGTAGCTGTAAATGTTGTTCTACAATATAAAGGGTTCTTAGACCACAAAAATTTAAGTGGCTCCTTCTTACCGTTTAGTGCACCACCAGTTATCAGAAGACCTATTAAAGCATACATCTCGTTTATATCTATAGGTATCCATAGTTTTTTCTTGTCTATCAAGGTATTTTTCGTTTTTTTTTTTCATACAAACTTACGGCTTTTTGGTTGGTAAACTGTACTTTTTTATCAATCGTGGCTTCACAAATAAAAAGTTTGAAACAACTGGCTATACCAAAAATATTTTTTTAGTCATCAATTGGGCCATTAGGAATTCTCATAGTATTCTGTCGAAGGCGGCGTCCAACTGGCTGGTCCTTATTCCATACTATTTTTTTTAGATATATAGGACGGATTGCTTAAATATTTAGCATGCAATTTTGCTAAAGGTTCTTGATCACTGCCGCTGTCTACGAAACATTGATTGTCCTGCAAGAGAACTCAACCAATATGTATAAATTCAAATCACTCAATTAGAAATATGGGTACCTCAACAATGTGAAAAACTAAAACTAAACTAAATTTCCTGAATATATTCAACACTGTCATCTTCATCCGATGACTCCGGATGATTACTAGCACTGCCACGTAAACTAATATTTAAACTTCTAATTGATAAAAGAACTGAAAATGTTTTTCGTTAAGCTGGTTTTTTGGCAAACATGGAAATAAATTGTTAGGGCAGATTGCTTGAAGAAATGTAAAGGTTAGGGAAGGCCGGCTAAAAAACTTTTTCAATTATTGTCGTTTGACATTTGGCAACTGAATCAATAAATCTCCCAGGACCCATTAGTAGATATAAGAAACTTTATAAAAAAGTTTTTAATTAAAAGCAACGTTCATTAATTTCTTAAGGTTTGAATTACTTTTTCAAACTTTTTACCATATTTTAAATTTGATACATCATTAATTTACGGAAGATTAAAGTAATTCATATTTTTTGATAATTAATGGGCGTATAAAGAATACAGGAAACGCTGCAAGTGTAGTTGAGATCACGAATTAAGAAAACAAGTAACCTTGGGCATAAACCGGTGGAGTACAGTTGTAAAATATAATTCACAAATTGCTTATAATAAAGTAACTGGTTAAATTATAAAATAGTATGATTATAATAAACACGACATTTTACATGTTTTTTAATATAATTGTTTAAGTTTTGTAACTTTTATATTTCTATATATATTACTATATATTTTTACAAACAAGCCTATATAAACCTAAGAAGTAAGATCCTTCCGGTAACCACTACAACAGATTTCAATTTTAGGTTGAAAGATTTTTTGCCCACTGACAATAACAAAATCTTTTTAATATTATACTGCAGCTATACTAGTATTATGTTGATAGAGTTACAATATAATAGTTCCTATGTTTTCATTTTCTTGTAATTCACAGCTTTAAAAAACTTGTTTTATTTCCTATCATTAGACAAAAGGAGAGAAAGGCCGCAGTAAAATTTAGTCGCACATGTCGCAAAAAATGTATTGTTGCTATAAAAACCTTTTTAAATGTAATTATTCCAAACTCAGCAATCCCCATGACAATTAGTGCATGGCATAGTGAGTTAAAAATACATTTCAATAATACCATTATGGCTCTTACTCCTTGTATAGGATGCGAAAAAAATGGTATTAAACCAAAATTTCTCAATAATAAGCCTATATTAAAATGCTCAAAAATAAAAAAAATATTGCGTCTCCGTCTCTTTTGCATGCCTTTTTCCATAAATCTAAACCCCTATCTTCCATTCTGACTACAGAGATCAGAGCCATCTTCAAAGTTTATACTATATTATAAACCAACGATTCTCAAACAATTTTCAAAGCATCACGGACTCCCTAGGCTCTCCAAAAGCAATCCAAAAATTGTGAACAAACCACCCATTAACTGAAAAAATCACTGATCTATTATTCATCGGTTTTCAACAAAACAAAAACATTTTCTTTCTATGGATACAGCCACGTGGGAATAAATGGCAATTATCAAGTCGACAGGATGGCTAAGTCGACTATTAATAATGGTTCCCCAATTACCCCTTTGTACATATAAATGAATTAAAAATATAATATGGAAAAAGCTATCGATAAGCCATACAAAAATCACTCAATCATTCTTACTCAAAAAATAAAACAGCACCTGAATGCTACATATGCCGAGTGCCATTAACCACAAAACACATTATCTCATGCTACAAATCTTATGAACTAAGGTCAATAAATCACTTATCAGAAAATTATGAAGATAACATGAAATTTAACATCAGCAGAACCAGATACTCAGTTATTTTCTAAAATCTAAAAATCCACTCAATTATTAAAAACACAAATTTAATATAAAACCAAATTCTCTTGGAACCCTAAATAGTCAAAGTAGCCGACGCGACGCGCTCTTTCTCTAAAACAAATTAATATCTGTTTCATTTGGAACGATGCAGGCCTAAATTTTAACAGTAGGGGATAAATAAAAACAGGCCAATCACTACATACCATTATTTTAATGTTATTTTTTTATGTTTTTATGTTATCTATAAAATTATTTTTTACAACACGTGTTTAGTTTCCTAATACAGAAGCTTCTTCAGACGTTAGATCTTACATTAATATGTACATTTAGGGATCGTCTGACCTCAGTTCATTTAAAATATTTTTGTTCCAGATAATTTCAAGCTGAGAAATTGTGTTTTTTTGTTAATTTTTTTTTCAAAGAAAGCAATATTTGTGTATTAAATTTGTCGGCATTCGTCATCATTGGTCCTCATCTGATATATTTCGTTTGACGAAAATTAATATTTGAAATTCCACCCAACCAGAATAAATTAAAACGAACAAGAGCCTGACCGCAATACCAATACTACTATTAAACCTGCTTAGGAATGTGTTCATTAATTCATAATACCTGTAATGCGAACATTAATTTATGTGTGTAAACAATGCACATTTCAAAATGGATGTTTTGTCTGTTTACTAATGGAAAGCCAGAAAGGATTACCTACTCACCGTTCAAGAGAGCGATTCTATTTGTTCTGCTGGATGCTGATTTTGAAACGATTCATTTAGGAAATATGACATATAAGCTTTTATGTGACAGGATGAAGATTGCAATCATTATTGCTAGCTAAACAATTCAGGTTAATCAGCATAATTTGTAATTTCAATTAAATATCTGCTGAAAATCGTCAAAAAATTATAAAAGGGAATCATATTGCGTTGTTTAATCTTTTCATTTTTTTTTCCTATTTATTTTATTTGAATTTAAAAATAATATTAATAACGTTCGAAAGTACGATGAGTAAGTTAAATCCAAAAAAAAAAATTAATTAAAATAAAATAAAATATATACTAGGTACATATACGCAGTCATACGTGAAGCCCCGCCCACTAGTCACGTTGCTTGAGTTAATCATTTCGCCCATGTGTGCGTATGTTTTCGATTTACAGAAATTCTTACATCAAGAAGTCGTTTTGTTTCACCCTGATAAAAATGTGTTTATTTTTTACTTTTTCTTCTGTTTGAGGATATTTCAACATAATTATTTCACCTTTTTACAACGAGAAAATTTCCGGGTAAAGGTGAATTGTATTTTTTTCTTTTAGCTTTTTGAGTTCCTCTAATTTTAAGTAATGTTGTTAACAATTATATTTATTCATATTTTCTGACGTATACATTAGCGCTTATTTACATTACCAATAAACCAATAGAAAAATTTAACATATGTTAATTTTAAATCAATCTGTTATAAAACTTAATGTTTATTAACAACAACAATAAAAAAACCAAATATAGAAGAAATATAATGTCAATATACATTTTTAGAATTTTATTATTCAATAATTTTAATTTCTTAATTTAAAATAAATTAAAACCTGTTATTTTTAATAGTCAATAAAAACTGAACTGATTTATTAAATATGTTATCACAATATAATTTTGATCTCAAGCAAAAATTTTCCACATTCATTTTTGTACCGCATTTACTTTTTTACCAAATTTGAAGCCAACTATTATTTTTGTATTCTGTTTTTACTTCCCTCATAAAAGGTAAGTATTATAATTTTTAAAAAATAACCCTCCGAGATTTTTTCAGAACTTTACGTTTTACGGTCCCTAGATGACGAAACACATGTTTTCTCGATTCCGTCGGTCTGTCTGTTTGCAGCATAGCTAAGAAACGATTTACTCGATTGAATTCAAACTTTAGTCAAAAATTAAGGGTTATATCAAAGGTCAATAATAGGTCATGGGGATGACCTGGTAACATTTTGGTAAAAATTCAATATTGCAAAACAAAATGGCGGCCTAGTGAAATGTTAAAAAAATTATTACTAAGAAAGTGCTTATCCAATTTATGTCACATTTTGCACAAAGAACAAGTATTATGTATGAATCAACAGGTAAAGTTTTAATGCGAATCCAAGATGGCTGAACAAAATAGTGGTTTAATAAAATATTTAAACATTCAGCATGAAAAACTACTTAATAAACTGATTTCAAATTGTGTGCCATAACTATAACTAGTAGTAACTTATCCTAATCGAGACTATTTATACGTAAATGTGGTCACATTTGATTGCACTCGACTGCATCGTTGTCAAGTAAGCAATATAGGGAACTATAGGGAATAGGCCGTCTGTCTTTATTTGGTGCTTTCTTACACATTTAACTGTTTTTATACTCTCAAATGCATCCAATAATCTATTATTAGATACATTTTTAATTAACTTAAGATTATTTATTCCTATTTGGTGATTGTTTTCCAAAGCATGTTGGGCAACCCTTGACTTTTCTGTTCTTCCGTATCTTAAATGTGTCATATGTTCTTTAAAACGAATGTTTATGGAACGTTTAGTTTGCCCAACATATTCTAGATCGCAGTCATTACAGCTAATTTCATAGATGCCACTCCTTTCCTTCAAGTCGATTTGTCTTTAGGGTTTCTAAGGAGATTTTTCAAACTGTTCTCCGTTTTATAGGCTACTCTAAAACCTTTTCTAGACCTTTCGTATATCTGGGATCATATGGGATTACTATGAACTTATTGGGAGCCTCAGGTGCTTGAAGAGTAGTTGCATCTTTTAACATTTTCTTATGCTTATGTCTATTTACTAATTTATATACAAAATTATCATTATATCCATTACTTTTAGTCATATTTTTAATCCGATTAATTTCATTGTTAAAACGTTCTTTACGTAATGGAAAATTGACTAACCTGTGAGTTAAGAAATGAAATGCTGCCATTTTGTGTGGAAGGAAATGAAATTAGTCGGATGTTATATACCTATCAGTATTAGTAAATTTCCTATAAATATCAAATTATAATTTATCGTTATTTCTAATGACTAACGTGTCGAGAAAAGGTAGTTGCCAAGGATATTTATTGTTTAATGTTTCTAAGGAAGTGTCCAAATTTTCTGTTTTAGTATCAAAACTAACAAATATATTGTATAATGTAATGTCTTTCCTCAAATTATTGAAATTATTCAATTCAAGTAGTTCCTTTAGGTACTTTGAAGCTAGTGGTATAAAAGATATTAAAATTTCGCCTTCCTTAAAGTGATTATTCTTAATTTTATCTAAGAATTCTAACGAAATCTAACCATTATTCAAATTCTAATTTACTAATTACTAAGCTTATAAGAGAGATTTTTAAATAATCCATATGCTTCAATTTCAAGCATACCTCTTTTGCTATACAGATTTTTAATTTCTAAATCTATCCAATTTTGTTTGGCAAAATATTCAACCTTCCCAGTAACGGGCGATTGTTTAGGAATCTTGACTGAAATAAATTTAGGGAAAACTGAAAAAGACTTGCATGATTTTAGAAACGAGATATCTGCTGCTTTTAACCTAATTTTCGTACAGTACTTACAATAAAGATTTTGCTCCGTTAACCGTGAATCCATGTTAAGTCCTAACACTGGAACCTGTGATGGAAGATAGTTCAAAATACAAGAGTTCTAACCACACTACACCACAACTTATTACGACGCGCGTTTCGCTAACCAAGCATCATCAGCAGATGATATAAACTGTTTATATCAGATGATATCCATGCAATATTTTAAAATGTTTAGTAGAAGAATTCAGCAAACTAAATATCTTATACGATATTTTTGAGGTAACTAACTCGTTCTTAGATAAAATTAAGAATATTCACTTAAAAGAAGGCAAAATTTTAATATCTTTTGATGTAAGCTCATTGTTTCCAAGTTATTTATTAGAAATAGCGATATATTAGAATTTGATATTTATAGGAAAGTTACTAATACTGATAGGTATATAAAATCTGACTCATTTCATTGCAAAATGGCAGCATTTCATTTCTTGACTCACAGGCTAGTTATTTTTTTATTAAGTAAAGAACATTTTAACAACGAAATGAACCGGACTAAAAATATAGCTAAAAGTAATGGATATAATGCTAATTTTGTACATAAATTAGTAAATAGACATAAGCATAAGTAAATGTTAAAAGATGCCACTACTCTTCAAGCACCTGAGTCTCTCAATAAGTTCATAGTATTTTTAAATGTGTTCAGATTATTTGTTGCGTTTAGATTGACAAACAAAAATCTTTTTTGGCTTTTTGGCAACTGAATAAAAATATTTAACTTTAAATTAATTGAAGCAAATATTTAATATAATTACATACCTCAACATGTAGACTAGTCTGTCTACGGAATGTTTCGATACATAATATAAACAATATTATTTAAGCAAGTGTAAGAAATTATATCATTTACCTTAAGTTTTTATAGACACATAGTAGTTGTACAAATACTTTTATCCTATCGGGACTCATCAGTGCGCCAATCATTTATTTAATGTTTTTCTCTTATGATCGGCGCACTGATGAGTCCCGATAGGATAAAAGTATTTGTACAACTACTATGTGTCTATAAAAACTTAAGGTAAATGAAATAATTTCTTACACTTGCTTAAATAATATTGTTTATATTATGTATCGAAACATTCCGTAGACAGACTAGTCTACAAGTTGAGGTATGTAATTATATTAAATATTTGCTTCAATTAATTTAAAGTTAAATATTTTTATTCAGTTGCGAAAAAGCCAAAAAAGATTTTTGTTTGTCAAGTTCATAGTAATCCCATATGATCCCGGATATACGAGAGGTCTAGAAAAAGTATTTAAAAACGTAAGTTTTAGAGTAGCCTACAAAACGGAGAACAGAAAGTTGTGTAACGAATTCAAGATAGTGGCCAAATGACACGTTAAAAAAAATTAACATAAAAAATATTTTTATTCAATTGACTGTAAATTTTGGAGAAAAATTAAATTTGATATAACAATAAACTGGTGCGAATTCAACATGACGTAACAAAATCGCGGTATGTGTTATTGTAAAAACTACTTAATGAGTTTATTTTAAATTATACCCGAAATCAAATGTGGCATAGCTAGAAACTGGTAAAACATTGGAACAAAATGGGGTCCAATATAAATGTTTGAAAAGACAGAATAAATTGGTTCACACTTCACTATTCCTAATAAAAGGAAATATTCATAATAAGGAAAGTTCCTGGTAAAGGAAATTTACCGATTTTTTAAAATATTTTCCCACAAACTATTTTTGCACCAAAATTTTACCATTTTGTCCCTCTCTTACACCAGAATTCACAAATTTAAAGTCAGTGGTATAAGTAGGTTTCAATACTGATCTTTAAAGCATTTTATATGATCGCCATTATGTTCTGCCATAATATTGACTAATAAAATCACAGAGGATTTTTGTGTAAAATTTAAATTAATGTGTATAATAAGCTTTTAATACTGTTTATTTAAAGGTTTTATTAAGTATACATTAATTTTCTCAATTTTGGATTCGTACCAAAATCTTATCAATATTTTTCTGTATATAATTTAAATAATGTTTAAATAGAGAATATACCAATAACAAAAATATCTCTCAGGGAATTGAGAAAATTGTTTCAGATTAGATAGGAAAAATTTATATTAATAGTAGATTCCCAGAGGACAGTCCGGCTTCGTTTGAGAAATTCCTGATGTCATAGCGGCAAGTAAGATAGTAGCAAATAACTTTTTTACAAAACGTGATTTAGTTACATTCGTGCCGCTTTATTTAACACAGAAGAATGAGATCATATGTGGTATTGATAGTGGGCACACCGAAGAACAATTAATGAGGATAGCTAAATCACCTATTAAAGTTTTTGCGTACTGAAAGAATCTATCGTAATGTTTAAGAGGAAATGAAAGAAGGGGAAATAGTTCGTGAGCCTTGACAAATGACAAAGGTTACTTTTGCAATGGTAGAACTTCCAAAATTTGTTTTCTTTGCTAAACCAAGGAGGAGCGTTAGTCTTCATTATTCTCCTTCTATGCAATATTTTTTCTGTTTAAGATATGAGTAGGTATGGCTTTACTTCATGCGCTTCTTTCCTGGAGAATCCCCATATCCCAAGGGAATCCTCATATCGGTCAGTATAATCCAATTAGTGTAAAAGCAAAATTGTGGTGTCGTCAAAGATGAGAATTACATTCGTTGTAAGAACTTGTGTTTATGGCAATTCCAATAGTCAATCCAGTGCAGATAAAATTTGTTTTTTTTTGCCAAACAAAAACGTACTAAATATTGTACGTTAAATTTAAATATTTCGTTCAAAAAAGCAGAAGGTTTTTAGCTAAACCCAGTTTATTTTGCATGAATGCATTTACTTCTTTAAATATGTCTTCAAGGTAACGCAGATCTAATGTCTTCTTCTTAAACTTATTAAGAAGGAATATGACTAGTCTTTTCCTGATACATCAATTACTCAACCAAATCCACCTACTATATGTAGATGTTAAATATAAGTCAACAACTGTTTTATTACCCCAAGTTTATCTGCTTTATAACTGGAAATATTACTAGTTCCCAAGTATTTTCACAAGTAAATAATTGTAAATTATTATAAATGATGTGGTTACAGAAGTATTAAATAAATGTGGTGCTATTCAATCACAATTCTAAAGTTATCTAGTGAAGTAAATGTTCCTCAATTTTTGACCAAAATTTTAAGTTAATAGACAGACCCATGGAATTGAGCAAACATGTTTTCGGCATCTAGGGACCCTGAAACGTGAAGGTCTGAAAAAATCTGAAAGATCGATTTTTTCACGACCCCAAAGCTTCCTTTTTACGAGCGAAGTAAAATCGATACACAAATCGCATCATGAAAAAGCTATTATCAAGAGGAGTCAAGTCAATCTTAACATGTAAAAGTTACGACAGTCGGAATTTTAAAAAATTCTTAGAAAACACAACATAGAAACAATACATTCCTTTTCAAAACTGTGAAAAGTTGTACGCTGGGTAACCTAGTAGGCGAATATCAAATAGAATAGAAGAGCATACCTTTAGTATCAAAAATAAACAAGTTCCTATACAAACAGCAAACACCACAAAGTAAATTTGAAGGGATCTAAGTACATTTCCAAAATAGAACACTGAAAGACCAGAATAATCCAGGGAGTCAAACAAAAATCAAAAAACAATGTGTTTTAATTAAATTAAATGGATTTATTAGAACCACCAACAGTACTGAAGAGAATCATCGATATATCTAAAAAGTACCAAAAATTATGCGGAATTTGTTCATCAGCAACAATGCCCGGAAAATATAAATAATAACGAACGACCGCATGTATCCACCAAAATTAGGTAAAACTCGATATAGAGTTGCATTTAAATTTAAAATTTCAACCTCCTCACACCACACACAAAATAAATGAAAACAGCTTAAATATACAAACAAGTACTCATACAGATATTAGACCATAATAAGACTTTATGTTCTGGCACGTCATAATGACATCATTTTGATCATTATTTTAGTGTCAAAATGACACATTTTTTCAGGTTGACTACTCTAATGGATTAATTGTAAAGCTAGGACCGTAATGGATTTATTATTGTCCTGAAACAAAGAACTTAGCGACGAAAAAACCACTGCATTTCAGGAATAGTTTTTAACAAAATTTGAAAATGTTTGACTTAATTGACGCCAGAAGAGAAGATTAAAACTAGTAAAAAAATAGCATTCTGAATTATTAGATCACAATTATGACAAACACTAAATGCCATTTTTCATAAAATTTTTTGCTTTTTCAGGATTATTAATTCAAGTTAATAAATTCTTACAAACTTACAAAACTTGCCTGTTTTATTTAAGGGTAAACTACCCCTAATCCTTAGTTATAAGGGAAAAGGTGACTTCTATTAAAATGAAGGGTTTTTGTCTTTTTTCTTTCGCGATATTCTCCTATATAATCTGACAATCCTAGCCTTTCAGAACAAACCCTATTGTTTCTATTGCCTTTTAACGTAGCCCGTCTAGAAGTTTGTCAAAATATCAACCTTTAGTTTTAAAACGTTGATATTTTCAAGAAAATTTTTCTGTACAGTGAAGTGATGCTGCAAGACGAGACAAAATTTGTACTCTCGTCTCGTCTCGACACCGTTCGATCTCGACACTTGAGACGAGACGAGACTAGAATAAAGGGGTCGAGATTCTTATGTCGTCTCGACTTTAGTAAAAGAAACCCTCACCTTATAGATATAAATACATACGTCTTTCCATTTCTGTCAAAGGATATTATTGCGTTGCCAAAATTTACCAAGTTTTTATTGTTTCTAAAACACCTTCTAAACGCCTTTTTTTAAAAATGAAATGTCTTTCTTATATGTTTTATTGGATTTGATTTTGTGCCTATATAATAATATATTTTAATTTTAATAATAAGTATTGTAATACCGATTTTTTAAGTACATGATGTACAGGCGCACGATAAATAATTATCATTGAATTTTTCGCTCACTGATGTTCCTGTGTCTAGGAAGTCTCAAAAAATATAATGAACAAAAATAAATATGATCTAAAATTCCCTTTATAAAATCCTAGAATTATTGGTTTAATTTTCTTCTCTTGAAGCAGAAATTCAGAAAGTAGTAGCTCCTTAAAATGGAGTTTCGTTAAAAAATTATCACAACTCTTTTGTCTAAATAAGATTAATTTTGTAATTGAATATAAAAAAATTAAACAATTTCAAGAAATTTAGGTTTTTACCTATTTAAAATATTAAAAATACTTCTGACAAATTACAGATGTTTCACAATACTAATATCCATTTTATTATTATTAACTATCTCGATAACATTAATTTATGTAACCAAGTGCCCTAAGAAGTTAGGAAATTTTGAACCACAATCACAGAGTGAAAAAAAAACTTAATGCATGAGTTACACGTAATGTTTTGTCTACTAATTTTTATCCAGGATGATACCATCGCCGTCGCCAGCGCTCCACAGTGGTTGATTTTATACGGATATATGGCAAAAGTATAAACAGTAAGCTAGATTCTTCTTATTTTTCCAATAATGTTGTCTACGAACGTATTTGTCTTGTAACAAATTCGCAATATAAGCAAAATTTCAGATACAATTTGAAATTTATATTTTAGGCTTATATTTAATTTAAGATATTTTCACAAAACCTATTACATGTTAACATGGTATGGGTTAAAGTGTAATATTTAGTATAATATTAATTTAATACAATCTACTTACAAGCCCGGGGTCATGATATTTACCGACGCAATCTACTGGATAGTGGTTTTTAAACTTATGTGATTTTAGCTTTTAATAATTTTAATTAATTTTCATATAAAAAATGTTAACTCGTTAAAATAAAACGCCAAAACTTCTAACTAGTCACAATAGATCTAAAATACACATATCGAATTTGACGTTTGGATGCTTTAAAACACATGATTAAAGAAATATACGAATTTAAAGCCTAGCCTTCAATAGCGACAAACTGTAAATAATGACCTGCCAATAAACTAAAGAGTATGTTTAGTTCATTGTGACCCCCTTATGCCATTTTATTTAATGATTTTATTTTTTTCACACTTCATAATAAGATATTTTATGCATGGAAAAGAATTGAAGCTTGTATATTTTATATAACGATTTAAAAAAATAATAATAATTTTGCTTTTATGGTTAAAAAACCTGGAGGCAAGAACAATCATAATTTGATGCAAGAGCCTTCCAAAACAAAAATCTGTATTCAACTGTTTACTCTTTTCAAAACAAACCTAAACTAATAAACGTTTAAGCTCTTCTTTGCAAAAGGGTCATTTATTGGTTCAAACTTCAAAAAAAAAACTCAAAGTTTTTATTTGACCATTATAAATACAGTATACATAATCATTACGTCTTGGCACGTCAATATGTGTATAAAATAATAGTAATCTCACTCACCCTACTACCAATAATGCAGTTCTGCCGATGGTATATTTATCTAGTATTTAAGGAAAATGTTGTAATAATCAGTTACATTAATATAGTGTCAAAGCTACTCGCTGTTCGTATTATTGTTCATTAGTTTTTAAGTTTGGCCCTTCAGTAAAAATAAATTGTTTTTTGAAACGTACTCCGTTGGTCGTTGTACGGAGGTGATTTTCAAGTCTTTACATACTATCGAGAAGAAACGAACCTTCAAGACTCGTTTTATCGATTCTTCGTTGAGAGATTGAGAAGTGTTCCATCCAAGGAGAAGAAGGCAAAATTATTTCAGCTTTGCAAAATTGTAATTCTAATAATAATTATATTAATGTAAATAATCATAATATACAGAGACCTCCAACGAGACTTAATAATCCCCAAACTTTACCCATGAATTTCCAACAAGCACAAAGATTTGCTAGTCGACCTATACCAGTACAACCGAGACAGGCCCAAGACATTATTCAACTAACGGCCATATATTTAGCAGACCCAAAAATGTCTTTGCTCCCCAAAGTAGCAACAGGCCCTCTAGGCCTGAACCACCAGTCCCTATGTCGACTTCTACAGCCGGCCCCTCGAGATTATATCAACAAAGACAGTTTTCTAAGCCACCAAATTTCTTCCAGTCTTCCGGACCCAGAAATTTTGTACCCAAAGAACTAACCAATGTAGAGACACATTCACAACCGTTTTATGACGATCAGTATTATAACGAATATCCCACGTCATCCTACTAAGAACATGTGTCCTATAATCCTTACAGTGATAATCAAGATTCATATGAACCTAAACAAAGTTTTAAAACCATTCAACAAGTCATTAACCTAAACAACATTGCCCAAAAAATTGAATTATCCTATTTTTACCTTCCAAAAAAACAAATCACATTACTTATTGATTCAGGTGCATCCGACTCTATTATTTCACTAAAAATAGCTGAGTTGTATAAGCAAAATATATTTTATGAACCTTTTGAAGTAATAGCTTGTAAAAGGAGATATAAAGAAAAAGTAACTTAAATGCTATTAAAGATTATGAAAACAAAGTGCTCACCTTAAAAAATATTAAAATTCCATTTTAATATTTGCTTATAATAAACCTTTATTAAGACCTGTACAAAATTTTCGTAATAGCTCTCTTACTATACCGGTTAATTACGAAAAAAGTTTAGACATTTTGCCGTCTTTTAATATTTAAGACCATATTATTCCCGACAGTTTAGTGGAAGTAAGAAACGGCCTCTGCAACATCCCTAACCCTACTCCTGATATAAATATAAATTTTCATCAAAGAATAAAAGTTATCCCACAAGATCAATTTGATATATTAGATTACCCACGTAGCAACCCGTCAAAATTTAACGCTGAAGAGCAATTAAGATTAGATCACTTGACCCTTCTCGAAAAATCCAAAATACTTCTTCTTTGTTATGAATTTAAAGATATTATGTACCACGAAAACTGCAATCTAACGTTTACTAGCCAAACCAAACATTGTATTCGTACCACTAATGATAGACCTGTCTACGTAAAATCATTTAGGCATACCCAACCATGAACCTCGAAATTCAATTCCAAGTTCAGAAACTTCTTGACAATAAAATAATCCGTCCCTCAATTTCGCCTTATTCAGCAACAGTATGGATTGTGCCTAAAAAGGGCGACGCATCTGGCAAAAAGAAATTTCGCATAGTCATCAATTATACACGTCTCAATGAGCGGACCTGTGAAGAGACCTAGCTATTCCCTAGAATTGAGGAGATACTTGACAGCCTCGGTAAATGTACCTACTTGACTACCCCTGACCTTGCCCAAGGATTTCATCAAATTGTAATAGAATCCAGGTCTATCGAAAAAACTGCATTCACTGTAAAGAATGGCCATTACAAATACCTTAGAATGCCATTTATGTATGATGGATGAGGTACTAAGAGAATATCTTGACAAATTTTGTTTCGTCTATATGGACGATATTGTCATCTTTTCAAAATCCCTGTCCGAACACATTAACCACATTCGCCAAATATTCAAAAAACTCAAGGAAGTCTATGTAAAAGTACAACCAGATAAATCTGAATTTTTGTGTAAAGAAGTAGCCTTTTTAGGACACGTGATAACCCCCGAAGGAATTAAACCTAACCCCATTAAAATAGAAGCCATTCAACGTTATCCCATTCCCAAAACACAAAAAGAAATTAAGGTCTTTTTAGGACTAGTTGGATATTACCGGAGATTTATTAAAAACTTCTCAAAAGTAACTTTTCCAATAACTAAATGCCTCCGAAAAGGTAGCGAATTAAATATTGAAAAATCAAGAATATAAAAACGAATTTTTAAAATGCAAAGAACTTATAACGAATTCCACTGTATTACAATACCCCGATTTCACCAAACCGTTTAAACTCACAACAGATGCTTCTAATATAGCTATAGGTAGCCTTTTATCACAAAACGAACATTCCATTGCATATTACTTTCGAACTCTTAATTCTGCCGAAAGAAATTATTCTACAACAGAAAGAGAGCTTTTGTCAATAGTCGATTCGACAAAACATTTCCGTCCTGACTTATATGGCCGAAAATTCGTCACAGAAACCGACCATAACCCATATAAGGAACCCAACTCTCGTCTAACTAGGTGGAAATTAAAGTTAGACGAATTCGACTACGAGATAAAATACAAAAAAGGAAAGAAAAATCTCGTCGCCGATGCTCTGTCACAAATAGATATTAACGTGCACGAAACTAATGACGCACAATCCAATGCCCCTAATGTAGATAATATGTAGCCAATTTAGATTTTATGCTTAACCAACAATATGACATCCCTTCAGTCCAACAACCGGAGATTACCCCTAATCCTCCTGCTAACCTAAATGCACACGATGCAAATTTTGACATCACCGTTCATTCAAATAACGATACTCAAGGAAAATGCCTTCCTATATCGGAATTACCTGTAAACTACGTATCTAATCGCCTAATAATAGACTACGGCAACGAATACAAACACACGTATTCGAAACCCTTTAAAAAGAATCACCATTTTGTAAAAATATGTAAGCCTGATCAACAAGAGCATATTTTAAAAGTTCTTAAAGATATAATACAACCGGACGCCCCGTTTACTATATACATACCAAATCAAGAGTTAAAAGTAGAATTTCAACGAATAGTAAATGCAAATTTAAATCTTAGCGGAAAATTTATATTTTCTAATACTTATTTAATCGATGTAACAAATCCCATACAACAAAAAGAAATAATTGCTAACTACCATCAAAATAACCACAACGGGATAATAGAAACGTATAATCATTTCAAGAAAAAACACTACTGGCCAAAATTAAGGGACGCCATCACTACCTATATAAATTCCTCCGAAATATGCTTGCAAAAAGATATGTAAGGCACCCGTATAAAATTGCTTACGAAGGTCCATTGCTTTCAGAAAAAGCATTCAAAACGCTTCATCTAGACATTTTTCAATTGTCAATTTCTTCTCGTCATAGATTCGTTCTCTAAATACGCCCAAGTCTATTTCATCCCAGATAAAATGCAGTTATGATCTTAAGTAAACTGAGACATTATTGCTCTCACCACAATAGTCCTCAAAAAATAGTTACAGATTAAGGAAAAGAATTCCAAAATCATCTTTTTAAAGAATTCTGTGAATTGTTCTACATAGAAGTATATTATACTACTCCTGGGAACTCATCTTCCAACAGCCCTGTAGAAAGATTACACTCTACCTTACTAGAAAATTTAAACACTTTAAAAATGCAAAACCCAGACGAAACTCCCCAAAATCTAATGCCATCTGCCGTGTTAATTTATAATCAAAGCATACACACGACCACAGGACATTCACCTCTCTCAATTCTGTATGGTCCTTATTTTAACGAACCAAATATAAATAATGATTTAACTATTTTCGAACAATATAACGAAAATCGCAAAAAGGAACTAATACCATTTCATAAAAGGGTCTATAAAACCGCATACCAAAAACAATCCGAAAACAACCAAAAACAAAATAAAAACGTCGAACAAGCCCCCGAAATTCAACCAGAGCAAAGAGTATATCGGAAAAGTACTCTCCGTAATAAAATGAACCCACCGTATATACCTACCGGCATATGTAAGAAAAAACCAGTTACAGCTCACATTAGAAAAATCAAGAGGCAAAGCATTCTCTTTCTTTTCAGCCTCCCGATCCTGACCCTGTCGAGCCTATAGAACACATGCCAAGCGCTTCAAGCACACAAACTCCCAAATAATGGATATTATATGGAAGATATTTCGCCTTCTTTAGTAATTAGTCATTATCATACTAGATATATTCCATTTAACATAACAAAACTTAATTTTAAGTTAAATATATATATATATATATATATATATATATATATATATATATATATATATACCTATATATAGTAATCTTTTAGATACTAGTAACGTTAATAATCAAAGTAAGAATTTTACAAAAATACAGTTCTAGCACGTCTCGAAAGCATTTAATAATACATATGCAAAGTTAAATATTTATGATATCAGCAGTTTACATAAATATCCCAAAAATCGAGGTTTAATCAACTACTTAGGAAGCGTCGTCAACTTTGTTACCGGAAGTCTAGACAACAACGACCTGGAAACCAGTACGCAAAACTTGTAAATAATAAAACATAATCAATCAAACATAAGATTAATGACCTAAGCTCGTACGCTGGAAATGTTATGAGTAGGAAAATATAAAAATTATAAACGAAACTTCGAAAAATATTAAACTAGAACTTATCGACTTATATAACGAAGTCAATTTAATATTTATATTACAAAACGAATATATATAAATAACGACCTTTAATCAGTTTTTAGAAAAATTATTACAAATTTTCTCTTTTGCACACTTGCAAACCTTAGATTTAGAAATATTAAATTTAGAGAAGTTAATGAAAATTGGCAATATTTAGAGATGCACTATCTTAAAAATGCACTATGGTTTATAAGACTAATTAATTAAGAATTAACTTTAATTTGTAAAACCGAGCTTTTAATCTTAGAAGGTATGGCAATTCTAGCAATTAAGATACCAATTTTTGAACAAAACACATGTAATCTAAAATTTGTATATCATATACCAAACAATGAATCCAAAATACTTATTAGTCCTACCAAGTACTAGTGGAACGAATTATGGTACGACCAGTGTGAAGAAGTCAATTCAAAATAGAATTGCTCAGGGCCAATTGCAAATAGTTGCCCTTTGCCCAAAAATCGCCAGCATGCCACTGTACAAAATAATTATCAAATGCATACTTTAACCCATAAAAACTCTCTGCTTTTCTGTACCAAAATCTCAGAAACAATTTACGAAAACTGTTTCCAATTTCAAAAAATAACACTCGTACAGAGCCGATGTGATGTCATTATAAATCAACACAAGTATTCCTTGGCCCTAATTAATATATCCATCGATCTATCTATATAAATTATAAAAATTGAAAATACAAATTTGTCCCTAAATCTACAGAATACACGTCTGCAGAATCCGAAAAAAATACAAGAAGTTCTCATGGAACCTATACATTTTCAGGACCCTGTTCCTCAACAAAAACCACATGTCCTTTTTATTATTATTATTTGCATAATATGTATATGCATACTACTGCTTACAATATATCTATAGCAGAAGCAAAAAGGCAATACCTTTAAAGACACTAGAAGAACTTATCAACGAGGACGTTGAAGAAACTAAGGGTGGAGGAGAAATATCCCTGAACCAGTCCTGATCTATACACCATTAATGCAATTCTGCTGATTGTATATTTATTTAGTATTTAAGGAAAATGTTGTAATAATCAGTAACATTAATATAGTGTTAAAGCAACTCGCTTTTCGAATTATTGTTCATTAGTTTTTAAGTTCGGCCCTATAGTAAAAATAAATTGTTTTTTAAAACGTACTCCGCTGGTCGACGTATTTAACTTGCGTATATAGTAACAATCGTATTGTTATCCATGAAAGTTAGTAAATTTTTGATGTAAATAAGGAATAGCAGAGGCCCTAAAATAGAGCCCTGCGGTACCCCCAAGGAAATTTCCACACTATTTGACCTATGCCCATTACAATTTAAAACCATTAATATGTTTGTCATAAAGGAGTCGATACACTGTTTAATATTACACCGTACCCCCCATTTTGTCGAGTTTGTCCATAAGAATATTTTTTTTTTGAAAAGGTCAAATGCCTTTGACAGGTCGTAAAGAATGGATACAACGTATTTTCCCTTATCCACCTTCTCATAAATATTTCTATAGAAATCAGCAGCTGCACTTTGAATTGAACATCCAGCACGAAAACCACGCTGCGCATTATTTAGAATATTAAAATGTGTAAACAAGTTTAATCATTTTATTATAGATTACCTTTTCTATTAATTTGGAAAAAACACTCACAACGGAAACTAGTCTGAAATTTACAATATCAGTCTTATCACCCTTTTTAAATACTGAGGCAACTATTGCAGTTTTTAATGATTCTGGAAAACTTTCATTTTCAAGAGAAAAATGTATTAAGAATATAAGTTGGTCAAACAAATGTATAACAATGTTTTTAAATATAAATGGGGACATTCCATCGCCTCCACTAGATGTTTTATTCTTAAGTTCATTTATGATGGCCACCGACTCATTTTTACTTACCTCACCACAGTACTATGATCCACTGCAAGTTTGGAAAGTTGTATGAGGGAGTGATAAGTTATAAGCAAAGCGTTCTCTACCTCGGTTTTTAGCTACTGTAGAAAAATACCTAGCAAACTCGGTGGCCACCAAATTACCTTCTAATAGAATATTGTTCTCAATTTGTATGCTTATATTTCTGTTGTTTGTACCCACTGATCAAACTAATGTACTATTAACTGTGTTCCAGATATCTTTTGTTTTATTATGAGACTTATCTATTTTAAGTTTATAGTAGTCTGTTTTAGTTATTTTGAGCTTTTATTTCTTTCATTTATTAATTCTGGGTTAACCCACGTGTTTTTGTTTTTCTTAATATTGACATTTTTAATTGGACAGGACGAATTGAAGCACAACACAACGGAGTCAATAAAAAAAATGAAAAGATTCGTTTAGATTATTATTATTATTATTATTATACATGAACGCCCAGCCAATCCTATTTAGTACAAGTTTAAATTCATTTAAATTAGAATTACCTACTCATCGCTTAGCAATGGTTTTTCTATTATTCACATCCCTCTTAGCAGAGAGTCCAGAACAGCATTCTGTGCCAATTTGACTAAAGTGGTCAGCCAAACAAGGGTCAAAGATTTCAACTGAGAAAAAATTCCTGGTAATATTAGATACCATATAGTCAATATAAGTCTTTGTCATACCACGTCCCATATTTACAAACTCTAGCGGAATCATTGTTGAATATTTCCAAAGCAAAAGACTGGAATATATCCTTTAGCATGTTAGTATGAATTAAATCGTCAAGAAAATTAATGTTAAAGTCACACCATTAGGTAGCCTAGCTACATTTACAAATTCTCCCAACAACAAGCTCGCGCCACACATCTCAATACCACATTCTACTCACAGATCTTTTAAAAAATTCAAATTCTTTAATGTCTGTCTTCCCTTGACGAAGATAGCCGAGCCACCATGTAAGTGTTTTTGCCTAGAGAAATGAGAAATTAATTGAAAACCATTTAGATTGATATTTAATATGTTTCCGTTAGTTAGCCAGTCCTCAGACAGATAGAGGCAATCTAACTTTCTTTCACATACTAAAAGATTTACTAAATCTTACTTATTAACTAAACTCTGAATATTTGAATGACAAATATTTACATTATTTGAGATATCTGGGATAAACGAGGGTAAAAAAATCAATCCCTATCAAACTTTCACTAGTTACTTTACAGGGCCTTTGCTCAAACATCAAATTTAATGATTTTTTTGTAATGAGATCAGTTTGAAGAGAAACTTCATTTCTTGAGATAAAGTTATTAAAAATATTTTTATTTGGATTTATATTAATAAAAGTTAATTTTTTTGGAAACGAATTTTTTCCTAATAAAAACTTTTTACAGATCAAAGCACCGAGTTTTTCATTTCTGCGACCATATATCCCTCTATTTACCTCTATAAAACTGATATTTTCCTGGTAAACAAGAATTTAGTTTTTCTGTAAATCGCTTAAGATTATGATTAAATTTATGTATCAATTCGTTATAATAACAAGTGTCTCCAAACGGAATACCAACAAATACAAAGTTTGTGTCTAAACACGTTTTTATTTTTTGCCAAATATATAAAGGCGGTTTTCCTGAAATTAAAATTATTTGAACCAGCTATAATTATAACATGGTCGGTTAGAGTAAAGTCTATGGTTAGATTTTCAACATCCTCATTAACTTGTTCATAGTTTGCACCAGGTTTGTAAAAACTCTGCAACAAACAACTGCCATTGCCATTTATTTTTCTTAACCTAGAATTGATTTTGTAAACAAAGTCATCAGATAGCAAAAGAATATTTGAGGATTTGGAGTCGCTCTTTTCAGCTATTCTAGAAACATCGACTGGTAGTGAAGGAGCTGGAAAGTGATCGAGGTTGAAAGTCGGTATTTGTAGACACGTTTATGAAAAGTTTACTCTCTGTTTGGGTACTATGGGTAATATATACTTTATCTGCATATGCTTTAAGGTCCCTTTTTAATTTAAAATACTTTCATTAAGCTCTGTAATCGTTTTTTCATTTTTAGAAATAATTCCATTTAGTTAGTCTTCCCTTATAGAAGCCTCATTTATAAAATATTCAAAATCTTTTTTAATTTTCTCTAAACGCTGATCCTTGCGATAATATATCTGTCACGTAATTAAAAGTATCGGCACAAATATGGAGAAATTATTCTTGTGGTATCAGTACATACCTACTATTTGGTATCAACCTATTTTGGTCAAGATTACCTATACCCCGGCAGAAAAGTGTCAATTTATAAATGCCATTTTTTCAAATATTGAAATATTTATTATTTAGCATAAAAATGCAGCTTCTATAGCAAATACCACACTATTACAACAATTAGCCCCGGAAGAGTTCTTCAAACTATAATAACAAACAAAAATAAATGCCAAAAAATTATTTTATTAGCAATTATTTAATAACATGTTTGATAAAATGTCTGCAGTTATGACTGTTATAAGGCCATAAAAAATTACGATTATTTTATAAAGGCTGAAATTGTATGTAGAGAAAAATTACGTATTGCGACTTTTCAAACTTAATTAAACAAAGGGTAAGAAGACTTTTCAAACAAAGTGTCAGAAAGCATTTTCAAGGGACTAGCATCCAGGCAGGTACGATAGAGTAGCAATTTGCAAACGCGCGCGGTTCACTGATGTAGTGTGAATGTTTATAGCAAAAATTTAATCTTCAGTCAACATGTTTATTTAACCTTTAACCGTATAGGTTAATATACTTAAAGTCGAGACGAGACGAGACAAAAATACAAGATGAGAGGAGACGAGACGAGATGAAGCTTTAATCTCGTCTTGTCTCGTCTCGAGGCATCACTAGTGTGGTGGTTTCTCGATGATTTTTAAATAGTTCTTTCATATAGTGTATCCGTTACAATGTTATTGTTAATAAATTATCATGACTAGTAAAGACAAGTTGAGGATTGAAACAGAGCTCTCTAACACAGTCTTAAACACACCTTTCAGTCTACTAGTCTACTCGTGATATCTATGAATTTATACATGGGATTTAATATTAACAAGAAACTAATTAAAATATTCCGGTTTTCTAGTATCTTTCATTGGTTAAATATTTTAGTGAAAAATATTTTTTCTGCATATTCTATAAAAATGCAAATAATCCGCATATGATCCTTGCATTGAAAATTCCCCATTTCTCATGATGGTTTGTTACACACAATATGTTAATTTTCAAAAAGTTGCAGTTGTAGACAATGTATAGTGTGAAACACGTGCCAAAAGCGCATTTTGTACTCGTCTGTTTGCTGCACTCGCATTCAGGCTGTGATTCCAAACTTCTACACTCCTATAAAATGTGCGTGTTTCGGCACTTGTTGCACAACATACTATTTTGTATTAAGAGGAGTGAAATAATAAATATTAACCTGGTTAGATTTTCTGCTTTTTCTTATCAGAATGCCAGCTAATTAATTTAGTTAAATTCGCCATTCTCCAAATTATCCTTTACTACTGAATATAGGAATGAGCGATTCTCGAAATAGGAGGTTTCCAGACTTTTGTTAAACACTATAGAAGTAAATATTTACCTTTTTCGCGATAGCTGCTGAAGTCAAGTATTTTTTGAAAGTTTTAACTATGTTTATTTAATTACTTCAACTTACGTACCTTGTATGGTATGCAGAGCCCAAAATTTCCGAAAGAAAAATTTACTGTTTTACGCTTGTTCCTAATTTTGCAACTTTTGAACATTATTCTAAACAAATAAAATAAAATGAAAAAAAAAAACAACTCCATTTAGGTATTGCCTAGATTCTAAATAAATGTATAACTGTTGATCTAATCCATGGTTGTTTCGATTGGCAGGATCGTTTTGTACAGAGCGTATTCTGTTTTTAACGTAGTGTTATAAAAATAGAACAGAAATAGAAAATTAAAAAAACTTGGATCTTCAAAACTTCACAAAAAATGAAGTGTAGCTCTCGGATATTGGTAATGTTAACTTAAATCAACAAGTTTCGAAATATCGCCATATTTTGTCTCGGCATATCAATGCAAGTGCATGTGCAATATTTTTTAGAGGTCGTCAAAATCAGTTCAAATTGACTTATTAGATGCCATTATATTAGTTTGCCAAGAAAAGATAAAAACAGGTATCAGAAGTGCGGTTTATAGAGGTTCAGTGTGATGAAACCACTGCTTCTCCGCAACTGCAATTTATTTTTTTTAAATATGAACGAAATGGGCAAAATCTCGAACGTTTTTGAACATTTTTAAAATCTGTGTCACATAGTAACAATGATATCCCCAGAGAAATTAATAAAGAGTTGGAATTATTTAATGTTTCAGCAAATAAATTAGTAGGTCAAAGCTCTCATTTTTTTGACAATTTACATGCATTTCCAACCTCATTTTCGAGATCAGCCAAACAGGCAAGCATGCTAGACATAGTGAAAAAAAAGGATTCTCGTAGCCCTAGCAACAAGATTGAATTTTAATACACGTACTGTGAGAGCGGTTCATGAAAACAAAGACCACCTAAAAACTTGTTTAGAAAGTATATTAGACACCCCCGGAAATGACATTAATACAATAGTAAAACTGAGAGTTACGGGGTTATTTGAATAATAAACATTTTTTATTTATTGGCTTACATTTTTTGTTCAAATAATGGCACACTGTGAAATCTTTAAAGAATTTCAATCTCGGTATTTGGATGCTGTTAAAATGACCGGATTTTTAAATAGTTTTGACAACGCTAGTAGAAACATTCGACTTAGATCGTCCAACTTCGCCAGCAAAAGAGCGTAATCAGTCGATATTCTTTTCTGCACACACAAAAGAAGTGTGTGATATCATCATTAACCAGTCCAAAGATCGCTTTGAGTTTACAGATCATCTTCTAGCATCAAAATTTTTTTCTCTGAAAAATGTAAGGAATATTAAGAAATATTTCCTACAAATTATTTTGATAAAGTTACATGAAAAAGAAATAAATTTTTGGTCAGAAATACAATGCAGCAGGATCGATTAAATTCGCTTGCCATGTTAAGCCTTGACAAGGACATGATTTCTTCAATGACAAACTATAATACCCGAGTGATTGAAGTTTTTGCGAAAAACAAAAATCGTAGGTTGGACTTTGAGTACAATTAAACAATAAACTATACGAACTGTTTTTATGAGGTAGGTAAGTATGTTTGCAATTTTTTTATAATTTAAATTTGACCTTGTGAGATTGTATACAATGTTTGTTTCTATTTTTTTTTTGTTTAAGAGTACCCAATTAAAAAATATTGAACACTCATTGTAAAATAGCACGAGCCTCCACTGCTTAGTAGGAAAACACATTAAACAGCAGTTGATAATTATTACCGTTATTGTTTCTTAAGCCTTTTTTACTCGCTCGCCGTAACACTAATATAAGAGTTTAACTTTGGTTAGGTAAGAGTAAGAAACCTCATGCATTCTCATACCGAACTGAGTTCTTAGTTTACTTGTTAGGCTTACAGAACAGTTATAATATCCTTCGTACTACATCCTTGCGCAGATGCATATGTGTGACCTATAAATTTGTTTATGTTATTTCGGCTAGCTAATTTTCATACTGTTCATTAAGATCTGCTCTGCCGTACTTACTTCATTAAGTACCGGTAATCCAAAAGTTGGCACACAAAATTTATTGCTAGCGATTTGTCTTTGATGAATAAAACTTCGTTAAACTAACAATGTCATGTAATTTTGATGTAATCAGTTTAGCGATAATCTTGCTTTATAAATTAATTAATTTTTTATGGCCCGTACTATTTCTATTTTCAAGATTCTTATACAAGACGGAATAGACTCTCTTACTTCCATTCAGAACAATGTACTTTAATGGCACTAAGAGCGGTTTTAGCGAGATTTGAAAGAATGTTTTCTTAAGAAATTGTCTTCCTTTTCACATGTTTCGCTTGGCAGCAGTCTTAACGAATCACTCGAGTAGGTTTTCTTTTCAAATATAACGCGGGTTTAAGGAACGCCTTAGGATACGTGCCTGTATATTAAATGCACACGTTTGTCAGCTAATTTACTATATTTAGCCTATGACGCAGAGCCATCTTTTAGACCGGTGCTCAGGAAAATTAGGAAGGAGGCCATTTTTTTTATTGGAGCTCGTTGAGATTTGTTTTGACATAACCAATGTTTTGCATTGCTAGACCCTTCGCGAGACTAAAAAAAATTGAAAATATAGTAGACAGAGCAATTAACTAAAAGTAGAAAATGATCAGAATATCTTGTACAAAAGAGGATTTTATTATATTTTAATCCTGGAACCCGCCACCAAAATATGTATTTATCACTAGGCATCTGATAAGCCGATATAAAAATAAAATTTCATTCCGCGTTCAGTCAATGCTACAGTATTGCAGAGGAAAATTGCAAGAGATAGAGTGTGTGTGCACTCATCGCCGCGTGTATGATTTTCAAGGCAATGTCCTAACACTGGAATCTGTGGTGGAAAATAGATCAAAATACAAGAGTTCTAACCACACTACACACCAACTTGTTACGTTATGGACACGCGTTTCGCTAACCAAGTTAGCATCATTAGCAGATGATATAAACTAATATAAATAATGATATAAAGTTTATATCATCTGCTGATGATGCTAACTTGGTTAGCGAAACGCGCGCCCAGAACGTGACAAGTTGTGGTGTAGTGTGGTTAGAACTCTTGTATTTTGCTCAAGTCGTGGTTAGTCCTAACCAAATTTTCAATATAGAGAACTTGCAAAAAATGTGACCCACCTCAACTTATGTTGGCGCAACGTCCCTGTGGACTTGGACCAATACAAGCGAACGGCAGCCAGTCTTCTTTCAGAGAGCTATGTAAGTTGCATATTCCTGGACACACCTTTTGAAATTAAAAGGGGCGCCACCTAATTTATTGTGACTCAGTTAGGAAGAAATCTATATTGATTGAAATAAAAAAAATACATCAAGGAAATGCTATGTAGAAATATAAAATATATCAAAGACGAGAAATGAGATAGTAAGGTATTACCATAACATCAACAGGTGAACATCTGACGAAATGTTATGACGCAAATATGTAAATATGAAAATTAAATTAAATAGCGCACAGCGAATACATCAAGAAAATGCTATGTAAAAATATAAAATATATCAAAGATGTGAAATGTGATAGTAAGGTGTTACCATAATATCAACCTGTAAACATCTGGCGAAATGGTATGACACAAATATGTGAATATGAAAATTAAATTAAATAGAGCACAGAAAAGTCAAAATACATAATTTGTCCCTTACCACACAAAAATTTAAAACTTTCACCAAGGCTGTTTAAAAAAAATCAGGTTACTTACGTTCCTTTCTGCTACATTATGTAAAATTTACAAATATAAAATTAAGACCTAAATCTTCATAGTCTTACAGGAAGGAACTCTAAAACCATTTGTAGAACTCTTAGTTTATGTACCCCAAAAATTGCACCATAAACTTGGAACTGTAACTTGAAACGGTAACTTGAAGCTGTATCTTGGAACCCTACAAACGATTGTTTGTCTTAAGATAAAATGGACACAGAATGTGGAAAAGCAAGTTATTTACAACTATTTAGAAACATTGCGTTACGTCTAGTTATATAGAAAGCTTCTTCTATGTCATCGGCCACCAACAAAAGGAATTTCCAGGCATCTATTCCATCGACTTACCAAGTGGTTGATCAAGCGTCGAACCAAACAAAGACGGAGCCAACATATAGGGCCAGGCTGTGTCTATATATAGGCCTTAGGCTTTTCTCGGCATTGCACTTTAAAAAATTAGGACATACTTCCAATACTTTTAAATAAAGATATGTTCATTACGCCGGACGCATGTAGCACCTCCAAGGAGAGCCAAGAAAAAGAGCCGAGAGAATCGCCTTCAGAGAATTC
Organism: Kuschelorhynchus macadamiae; assembly: GCA_030620095.1. Classification (NCBI taxonomy): domain Eukaryota; kingdom Metazoa; phylum Arthropoda; class Insecta; order Coleoptera; family Curculionidae; genus Kuschelorhynchus; species Kuschelorhynchus macadamiae. Next base: position 755,192 of record JAUTXW010000206.1, read on the forward strand.
TAAGAAGTTTGACATTCCCCTTCCACCGTTCTTTCTTACTTCAGAAGAAACTTATTCCAGCCTAATGACATAAACTAAAGTTATAATTACAGTGGTGTTCACTGCTGGCGCCGCTAGTAAAAGAGATTCTGAGTGTCCCCCCAAATAGTGCTGGCGAATTGCTCTTTAGCAGAGCCAAAATTATAACCTGAAATGAAAAACCAGACATTTTCAAAGCTGGCTGGGTGCTGAAAAATAAGAAACCATAGTGACAGAAGGGAAAGGTCAAATTCCAAATATTTGTAAACAAAACAGAAACAAAATTCTTTTGCCTTAAATCAAAATCAAAATCGAAATCAGTAGTTTATTTCTTCAATTTAAAAGTACATATCGAAACAATAATTGGAGACAAAGTCAGAAAGTCAAAAAAATGTAAAAAAGAAAACTTAAATACATAGATATACTTATAAACTAGACAATACAAAACAAGTTACATTTACGTAATTTCCTGGACATCAACAGCATTTTTCTAACAGTACATTTTTAAGCGTTTTCGATCTCGTGTCGTAACTATGAGATGATTTTACTTTTTGCAACAAACGCTTGTTATGGTACACAAAACCACATACTTCATATATATAAATGCAAGTAATAGTCAAAACCTTTAAATTTTTAAAAGCTTCGCGACATGATTCGCGGAACTTTACGCCGACAATCCGAGGTGTTACATACTTTTGTAAAATAAAATTTCCTTTTAATATGAGAACTTAATTTAGTATACCTAATTCGGGAGTGTATATTAGCATAAAAACAACCCCTGCTGTAGTTTAGATGAAAGTTCGTCAACATGAAAACACCACATTAAATTATCATCCAAATTAATACCCAACAATTTAGATTTCTTTGCAAGAGTCGATGGATTCTACGAATTCTCGATTAGTTTAAAGTCTACCATATTGTTATTAGATCTCATTGAAAAATTTATTATTGTAGTTTTACTTTTATTTATCTTTAGTTTGTTTTTTTTTGGACCATAGTATTATTTTTTTATAAACATTCTCGGCTAGTGTTTTTAGTGAAAGAACTAAAACATTGATGCCATCAGCATATGCAACTACAGAAATGTTTTCCGATATTTTAGTAACGTACCTGATCAGGTCATTAGCAAAAATCAAGAAAAGGAACGGGCTTAATATGGAATCTTGAAGAATCCCTGTATCAACAATTGTTAAGTCACTATGAGTACCATTTACTCTCACGGTCTGCTTTCTGCCAGACAAGTATGATCTCAGAAGATCTAAAGGTTTACCCCTTCACCATATCTAGACAGTTTTGAAACAAACAGCTTATGATCTACTACATCAAAAGCACGCGAAAAGTCTATAAACATATCCATTACCAATAATCCCCTATCTAGGGATTCGACTATGGTACGCTGAAATTGGTACAGTGCTGTCTCTGTACTTTTATTCATAGTAAAGCATGGTTTTACTATGAATAAAAGTACAGGTACGATGAAAATATATTTTTTGCACAAAAAAATGAAACGAGCTGATCTTTTATTACCAATTCGAAAATTTTGGATACGCTAGATAACAGACTTATGCCACGATAATTCTCAACATTATTATAGTCCCCTTTTTTATGTAAAGGTGGAACAGTGAATAGCTTTAAATTATCAGGAAAAAAATTCTTGTCAATGGATAAATTGAGTAAATGCGCCAATATATCGGCTAAATAAAATTTACACCTTTTCAGAATATTATTTGAAATACCGCCATAGCCGCAGGTATTAGAATTCTTAATACTATTAATGATAACTATCACATCAGTGCCACAGACATTTCATGAAGAAAATTTTGGGAAAAAGAGATTTAAACATAGAACGAAAGCTTTCACGGCTGTGGTCAATTAAGAAATCATGGTTCTTGGGATTAGACTGTGTCAAAATGGAATACCTTTTCGACGTTTCGCCTTCGATTGCACGAAGCATCTTCAGGGATCTTTACTTCACGAGATCGGAACACTGAATGAGCTCGGAGAGACCCAGGCCGGCTATTTATAGTCGACCTGTGTTTACTGGAGCGTGACTCGGTGTAACGATCGGTTTCCACGTATGATGAAGACTAAAGCCCGTATCTCTATTAAAATTGTTAGGATGCTTATAAATTTCAATAGATTCTCTAATTTTGCGTTTATAGAATCCCGAAACCGGTACAAGAACTTTGGTTTCTTTTACATTTATAGTTACATGTCCAGTAGAATGTTGGTGTTCAGATACAGCAGATTGTACAATTTGTTTCTTTCTGATACATCGTTCATGTTCTTTAAGTCTAGTCGATATGGATCGTCCAGTCTCTCCAATATAGACATCACCACAGGAACAAGAAATTGCATATACTCCTTCCGTTTGGAAAGGAATAATGTCCTTTGGTGATCGCAAACATTGTCCAATTTTCTTGTGTGTGTTGAAGATTGTACGTATGTTGGACCGGCGAAGTAACCTTGCAATCTTTTCTGCGGTTCCGTCTATAAATGGAAGAACTACATTTCCTATCGGTAATTCCTTATTAGTATCATTTCGTGTAGTAGGATTATTATGATTTCTAATTCATCGTTTAATATCCTCAGTGCAATATCCATTCCCTCTTAAAGCTTGAGTCAGTTTCTCTGTTTCCGATTGTAAAGAATTTTGAGCACAAATTGTGAGAGCTCTGTAAACCAATGAATTAATAACTGTTTGCTTTTGTGCTGGATGATGATGGGAATTTGCATTTAAGTAACTGTTGGTATGCGTTGGTTTTCTATCTACAGAATGTCCCAACGAACCATCTCCTTTCCTTTGTACCAGAACATCTAGAAAGGGAATCGTGCCTTCTAATTCAATTTATATTGTAAATTTTATATTAGCATGCTGTTGATTCAGATGATCAAGAAACCCAGGGAGGTTTTCTGGACCATGTGGCCATATTACAAAAGTGTCGTCTACATTTCTGAACCATGATTTTGGTTTTAATAGAGACGACTCTAAGGCTTCCTCCTCAAAAGCTTCCATTAAAATATTGGCTACCACTGGTGACAGTGGAGATCCCATGGCTGCTTCTGAGGTTTGCTCATAGAAAGTACCTTGAAAGACAAAATACGTTGATGTAAGACATGCTTCAATTAGATCTAAAAGTGAATTGTCAATTTTATTATGGTGAAATAAGTCTGATATTATATAAATTGAATCATTTATAGGCACATTCGTATATAGTGATTCTACATCGAAACTGACTAAGATATCTTTGGGATCTAATTGGATTGATTTTAAATTTTCTACAAAATTCGTAGAGTTTTTAATATATGAATGTGTTTTCCTGCAAAATTATTAGGAATATTTGAAAGATATTTACCCATTTTGTAAGAAGGAGATCCTATTGCACTGACGATAGGTCGAAGTGGTACATTAACCTTGTGTATTTTAGGTATTCGGTAGAATCGCGGGATCCTGGAGCTGCTTGGCCTTAACATCTTCTCCTCTGCTGGTAGGTTGGATGCGTTTATAAGGCTGGTTATCCGTCATTCAATTTTGTTAGTCAGGTCTGCTTGAAATACTCTGTAGATGTTGTCGTCCAAAAGTAGTTGTATTTTCTTTACGTAATCTCTTTTGTCCACGACGACAGTGGCATTTCAACAGACACTTAAATGCAAGCAAAAGCTTTAAGAGTGAATGGATATTGCACTGAGGATATTAAACGATCAATTAGAAAACATAATAATCCTACTACACGAAATAATACTAATAAGGAATTACCGATAGAAATTATGGTTCTTCCATTTATAGATGGAACCACAGACAAGATTGCAAGGTTACTTCGCCGGTCCAACATACGTACAATCTTCAACACACAAGAAAATTGGACAATGTTTGCATGTTGTGATGTCTATATTGGAGAGACTGGACGATCCATATCGACTAGGCTTAAGGAACATGAACGATGTATTAAAAAGAAACAAATTATACAATCTGCTGTATCTGAACACCAACATTCTACTGGACATGTAACTATAAATGTAAAAGAAACCAAAGTTCTTGCACCGGTTTTGAAATTCTATAAACGCAAAATTAGAGGATCTATTGAAATTTATAAGTATCCTAACAATTTTAATAGAGATACGGGCTTCAGTCTTCATAAATACGTGGAAACCGATCTTTACACCGAGTCACGGTCCGGTAAATACAGATTGACTATAAATAGCCGGCCTGGGTCTCTCCGAGCTTATTCGGTGTTCCTATCTCGTGAAGTAAAGATCCCTGAAGATGCCTCGTGCAATCGAAGGCGCAACGTTGGAAAGTGAGAACCATGATTTCCTAAAAGAGATTTAAAATTTTAAGATTAATTTAGATAATTTAGAGAAGTTTTATAAAATGCAATCCAATGAATTATGAATTAAACATATTGAGGTAAGTAAGATGAAATTAACATAAAAGTCTTTTTTAAATGTTATATTTAACTGCAATGTTATATGGTTCAATTTCATTTCACATTACTAATGGGCTTAAAATAATGTCCGTTTAGTATTGCATATAAAGCAAACATTTGATAAATGATGAAGAGCTATGCAAGATAAAACTTTCTACTAGTTCAAACGTTCGCAAAGTGTCGAATTGATATTTACAAGTAAGAAGAGAATAAATATGTTTATCATAATTCATGATAGTGAAATAGACCCAAAGAAGGAACCAGAAAAACAAAATACTGTGTTGTAATTGAAAAAATTGTTATTTTCATCAATGAAGAAGGCCAGGATCTTTAACTAAAACTGATTATACATTCAAAATATGTCACTTTCAATATTGTCACCCTATTAACATAGTGTCTATTATTTTTCTTTTAGGAAATACGAGATATGTAAATACAGAAAAATCTAACTCGTAAAGTTATTCGACAGAATGATGATGGAACAGTCTGTGAAAATCAGTAACTAGATAACTAGCCAATTTTTTTTAATTGCCTCAGTGTTACTATAAACTAAATAAGCAAATGTTTTAAATGGTTTTAAAAAATTGCATGATTATCTTTTAAAATATGCATCGCGCACGCGACCTCTGCAAACATGGGTTTGTAACAAAAGAGGAAGAAAAAACATCTGTTGCTACACAATAGTCAACAAGTTTAATAAAACACACAAAAGAATTGCTCGGCTGCTGAAATAAAATATTTTAAGAAGGCTTAATTTGAATAAGAAAACTTGTAAATTAATTGTGCAGGAAAATCAAATGTGATATTACTGTAATTATTAAAACATTCTGGTTCTTTGGTTTAGATGATGTCCGATGGTTTGCCTCCAATTGCAAGAGGTACCTGTGGATATTTTACTTCACGAGTTCACAACATTGAATAGTTTTCGTGAAATAAAGATTATAGAACCTTTTGCAATCAAAGTCAAAAGATTGAAAAGTGATTTTTCTTTAAAGCAGTCTAATGTTCATTACAATGATTTCTCAGTTTACTGAAGCAATTAAGTTTCATGAAATATTTATTTCAGTTAGGTTCGATTTCGGTGCCTTAAACTGCCTCGAAGTTGTTCCAGTTCATAAAGTATAACGTTTATAATGCCATTTATCAAATCCCTGATGCATAGCAGATTTAAATAATAAAAATTATTGAGTAGTAAGAGAAACGTTCCTCTAGGGCCACATCTTCGGCGGATAATTTGAAAATGTTTACATGGCTATAAGAAGTGGACTAATCCTGGCTTTTTAACTCGAAGAAGATTAATTTTAAAATATCGACCTTTACATGAAAGCGATGTTCCTAGATAGAAAAGTGGTTTATGGAAAGTATAGCTTCGGAGAGGATTTCATGTAAGCTATATAGATGAAAGATTATATGAAAGGAGATCTTGGCAAAATTAAATTTTCCTTAAAGATTTATGAAAAATTGATGGTAAAACTCAATATTTACTTAACTATTATGGAGATAAATTGGTTTTAAATCATTTCTAGGTAAACATAATATCAGATTGCATCAAATGTGCATTGTTTAACAAAAACAACAGTATAGTATGTTATTGTAAATGTTGGACAAATATATAACTCGAGTTGTATAAAGTTGGCTAAGGTAAATGTTTTTTTTTTTTTTGGAATTTTCGATTTAAATTTTACAAATCAAATTGCAAATTACTGCTCTTTCTTTTAAGCGCTTCACTGTAGCCTAGGAGTATTTTTATATTTGATGTACCCATAACTGCTAAACTATTATAGTAAGTACGTTTCAGTTTTCAAGCACCGTCGCAGATTAGAAACTTTCCATTAGAAAATATAATATCAAAGTACTTTCCAGAATTGCCCTACGACTTTCTTGAGGCATCTGGTAGTCAGAACAGATAAGATTTTGTTCAAGGTTTGAAATCTGTCTAGGCGAACGCAGAAGGATTCTACGTGCGGATTTGGGATGAAGTCGAATTTTTTTGCGGAAGTCATTGTAGATATTGTTAAAAATTATTTATACCAATATACCACTGTAATGTGCTAAAATCAAATATGAGCTCGGTTTTTACCTATCGCCCGTAAAGTTTTTAAAAAACGTAAGAAGGATGTAAAATATGAAAACCCAAACTAAAAGCAATCAGGAGAATTTTCAAAAAAAAAACGCTTTTATTAGATATACTTTATTTTGTACCGAAAAAAGTATAATACAAATAAATAAATTATTTTATTGTCTTTTCCCCTTGTATTCGCCATGAGGAGGTAAATACATTTTCTGCTGCTCTGGATTCATTAAGGACTTTCTTCAGACCAGAACCAATGTTTTCAGGTAACGGCCGTTCTTTAAAGACATAATGTTGATTTCTGGCTCTGCTGCTCCATTTGTATAAAAAAACAACAATATTTGGTGTGGCCACTTTGCAGTCCTGTGAATAGGGCAACAGCTTTCATATCGGTACAAATTTTCCATTTAAGATCTTCGTACTTTATACTTTGAAGTAATATATGCATGTTCTCGTACGTTTCTTTCATATTTAAAGCATGACCCGCGAAAACAGATAGTTGGTCATTTCCATTAAACAGTAAAACTACCTTTATACTTGTTTTTGGAGACTCAGTATAGAGTTGCCCCTCGGTAGGTTTATAGAAAAGGCCGACAAGTTCGTTCATTAACCCAGGAATATCATGACGGCAAACTAAGTCACTTGCCATTGAGAAAAAAACTGCTACCATAGACTTTCTTTTTCGAAAACGTGGAAATTTTCACTCCTTTTTGTAAAAAATTTCACTACTGTAAATGAAATTCAAACAGCTGTGCATTTGTTTTGGGAAGATCCAAATCACAAATATGATCGTTCTTGAGCCCTTCCTAATATATATTATATATATATAAATATATATATATAATATATATATATATATATATATATATATATATATATTTATATATATATATATATATATATATATATATATATATATATATATATATATATATATATATATATATATATATATATATATATATATATATATATATATATATATATATATATATATATATATATATATATATATATATATATATATATATATATATATATATATATATATATATATATATATATATATATATATATATATATATATATATATATATATATATATATATATATATATATATATATATATATATATATATATATATATATATATATATATATATATATATATATATATATATATATATATATATATATATATATATATATATATATATATATATATATATATATATATATATATATATAATGTGTTTTTATTCCGGGTGTACATCCGTTCACTACTGTCATTCTGAAAAGAACAGTTTTGCTGTCTGTCTCTATTAGAAAGTTCGAAAATGCCAAATAAAACCAAAACTGTTCTTTTCAGAATGACAGTAGTGAACGGATGTACACCCGGAATAAAAACACATTGTATTTTTCCATCCGTGAAGGAGTAAAAAACAACATATATATATATATATATATATATATATATATATATATATATATATCTATAATGAGGGTGTTTACTGCTATTACAGTCGTTATGAAGGTAGAGATCTTATGGCTGAGGAGATATTAAAATGTTAAATTTTATGTTTAGTTTTACTAGAAAACCGCAGAATTTTTATTAAGAAAAAATATAAATTTCCAAGCCTTTCGTTGAGCTTTCAGTGTCTCTTCACCACATGTGTAATAGAAACTGTTTTTTTTTTTCAATTGGACTATTAGAAGTCATTATACATAAGAACATTTGTCACAAGTAAAAAATATGACTTCCGGTCAAATTTTAACTTTGATGTAACAAGCAATATGTTTTTTCAAGAAAACAAAAATGTACTTTGTTAAGAAATATACTGTCTTAGTTATTTTGGTAGTATAATAAATAAGAACATCACATTAATCTATAGAAAAATGATAATAGGCTTTTAAAATCACAATAATCACGTGAACTATGAACTTTAGTTCTCGCTCCATTATAACAGAAATCAATCTAAAACTATATAAATACACTTATCTCTAAATGTTTAACGGTTAGGGGGCTCTTGTTTAGATTGTCCAATACAGAGGTACAAATCCTATGCTTCTTGCTGGTATGTATGATTTAATATTCAGTTCATATATTTAAACGACTCTGGCAATTAACTGAGTTTCAAGATTCGAAGTTAACATGTACTCACGCACGACCTGCTTAGCTTGTTAGGCTAACATACATTGTTTTATTATACAGCTCTTTAAAATTCAAAAAAGGAGACGAGAGTAGCTACAAATTGAATGATGAAACAGTTTGATTTACTTACCCCTTGCTGCAATTAAGTACGGTTTTTAACTTCTAGGAATACAAAAGTGCCCCGGATATGCATTCATCCCGTTTATAGCTTTGCTTCTCACAAAAAAACTACATTTCAAACCCGCTAACTTTTTCTTACTTAAAAAAAGCACTTGTTCGACATTTGTTACTTTTCATAGATTGACAAACATTGAGTATGTAACATGTCATTGACGGATCCTTATCTAATGTTTCATTATGTTGGCACTGCCTTTATTAATTTCTATACTGTTCCAAAAACTATTTTAGTTAATTCACCAATGAACTATTGCAATATGTGTGTAATAACTCAATAGGAAGAGCAGTTCCTTTTTCAGAAAAAATTCCTGTTGATTGACTCCACAATAATTTAATAGGTTCTAGGTTATTCAGGGTATCCGATTAGAAATAGTAAAATAATTATGGTGGATTTTACAGGTTAAGCTAATAAATTTTTGTAAAATGTCCTATAATGGACCGCTTATAAGTTTTGAAAATTGATCTTAATAATTACTCGTTAATGATGCCAGAATTATTTAATTAATTAGTTAAAACTGCTATATACTCTAAAGAAGGAAAAGATCTTAAAAAATGAAGGGATAGTTTTACAGGGGTACGTTAAGTTGCCGTAGGGTAATATGCCAATAAAGTAATGTACCCAGGATTAACCCCGAAATTAGTAGTGATTAATAACATAATATAGCTTGGTTGACTGCTATTTTCCTCAAGTGTTAATTTTACATGTAACCAAAATGCAACTCAACAGTATTGTGTAATAATCAATTCACCAAATTACTAATTAAACAGTAGCCAACGAAAGCTGTGTGAATAGTGAATTGAAAACTTTTTTTTTTCTAAGTAAATGTTTTTATATGTGTGCTCTGTAAATAATTGCAAGTTTTTAAGGTTTTTTTTGTAATAATATATATGTTTGGTATTGTTTTGTCTTAACATTGGTATTGTTTTGTAGCTGAGGAAAAACTGTGTTTATTGTGAAAAATACAAAGACATAGATTTTTATTTAAAGTGGTAATTTGGAAAATTTAAGTGCAAATTTAATTCAAGAATCCATTCATTAATTTATTATTTTCACCTTGTCAGGGGAATTCCGTTTTTTTTTAGTTCCAACAAATTTGGAGTCTTATTTTTTTGTGGAACATTAGCTATTTATATTGGGCAGTGGATTTATTTACCTGAAGTGTAGATGAGTGATCTTATTTGTTTTTGTTTAGTATTTACTATTTATGAATGAATTGAATACACACTGAAAGTAAAGTTGTTTATGTATTGGAGTGTCCTGTTTTTTCGTGTGCATTGTGGCTGATAGGTTACTGACCTCTCCAAGTTTATTTATTTACTTTTGAACCATTGACAGGTTACTGACTTTTACATGTGTGTTTATTTACCTTTAACCTACACATACCAGAGATATCCAATACGTTGTCTGAAGGAGTATAGAATTTTAGGTTGTACTGCCGAATTGAGTAAGTGGTTTAGAAACTTCAGTTAGCCAACAAATCAAAAATAATGGATAAAGCATTTAAGTGTTGGGGAAGCAAGGATTTTCGCAATCTTTGCTGCATTCATTGTATTAATGTGTTTCACCAAAGTTGTCTAGAACGAAGAACTAACTGGACTGTGCTGAGCGGTTATAAAATATATAGCTCATTAGAATCTCAAGAAGAACATCGTAAGGAAGAATCCACAATCAACACTCTTAAGGCTGAAATTAACAAACTTAATTGTGAATTGGCTCCGAAAGGTATAGCAATCACCAAGTTAAGAAAGAGGAGTCAGAGCTTTGAGATAGATGTTTTTGAGGGATAATAAATACAATGCCACCATTAAGGAGCAGGCTACAACTATCAAAGAGTTGAAAGGGGAGCTCGACGAAAGTAAGCAAAAAATGGGCAAATTGCAATCTGAATTAAAATTTACCGAGACTAATTTGAGGAGGATGAATGAAGACAAGAATAAATCCGATATGTTAAGAAAGAGAATGCAAACCTCTATAGAAACTCTGTCAAAGGAAAACGAGATACATATTGATGATGTCAAAATTCTAAATAACGAGCTATTTAAGGCCAAAAATGAGAAACGTTCTTCTAAGTTTGTTATATTCAAACGAGGAATGGTTGTTTAACTGGGGATATGGACGTAGATGGTCTTCTCATTGAGCAAAACCTTAACATGCCAGGAGAAAAATTTTCAAATATGTGCAAAGCATTTCTGGAAAATGGGTCGACCTCAGTGATCACTTCTGCCAGTGCCTCAGTTGTTGATATTGGAAATTCCTTAGTACCAGAACAATATCAAAGTAAAACAACAAAAAAAAGGGACAAAAAAGGCCAAGACACCTAAAAAAGCCGATAATTTCAGTGATAAGACCTCTCAACAAGAACAGGATTCTCACTTTACTTTATCACAAGTATCGAGTGCAGTAAACAATGCCCTTGCTGATAATGCTTTCCCTGATATTAGGATGCCCGTGACTTCTGTTTCTCATACATTGAACATTGTTAACAGTTCGAAAAGTTTAGGCGAGGAAAATACTCCCAAATTTCGAGGGGTTCCTAAAAGGATCTGGTATTATATAGGAAGAGTTGCTGATGATGTACCTGTGGAATCCATTAAGTGTTACTTGAAAGAGAAAACTGGTGTCCCAGAAGAAAAACTGCTAATCAAACCGCTTAATAGTAAAGGAAAACACGCTCTTTTAAAATAGGGATTGATGCTGCTTTTAAAGATTTATTAATGACTGAAAATTTTTGGCCATAAAATGTAGTTCATAGAATTTTTAACTTTTAGAAAGCTTCTAAACACAACATGGATCGAGAAGTAACAATTGAAATTTTCATCAACACCGAACCACACATACCAGATGGTAAAATACCTCTCTGTCTACTATCAAAATATGAATGGCCTTCGCACAAAGTTATATGAGTTTTGTAACAGTGTTTCTTGCTGTAATTATGATATTATAATGTTGACCGAAACTTCACTTAATGATAATTTTGCAGATATGGAATTGGGACTTAACAACTATAATATATACAGTGACAGATTTTATGGGAACAGGGAAATCTCGAAATGGAGACGTTCTTATAGCGGTACATCATAAACATCAATCAGAAAAGGATTGGAGCGGTGCATAATTCATGTAAGGAAGTATAGGTAACTGTAAAGTGTGGATATAGTAGTATAATTTTTTGCTGCGTATATCTTCTGCCAGCTTCACAGGTAGAAGTATATAAAAAGCATTGTGAATCTGTTGAGCATATTTCACAAGTATATAATGACTATCAATTATAGCAGGAGATTACGATTTGCCTAAAAAACAATGGAGTAATGAGTCTATGCGTGTTCTTGCAGAGAGAGTTACAGCAGCCGCTGAACCACTGATTGAAACACTGCCATATTTAAATTTATCAGTATCAATGAGATCCGTAATGTCAATGGTATTATTTTAGACTTAGTATTTAGCGACTTACATTCATTGATGGTCATATGTGCAGAGGAGTCTCTTGTAAAGTGCGACAGACATCATCCCGCCCTGGTAATCGATATGTGTTGTGAATTCCTCGAGTGAGCCTCGAGTTTTGCAATATGAAACTATCATATTTCACTTTAATCGGTGCAACTATGTATATATGAATGAGTTTTTAATTAATATTAATTGGGACGAAGTTTCTAGTTCTAACGACTTAAATGTAAATGTAATTTTTTTTTACTCAATTTTGAATAGTGCTATTGCCAAAGATATTAACGACTACAATATATTTAGCAATTTGAGATCAACTTGCAAAAGGCAGGCAAATGAGTGTTATGTTCGGTATAATAAGGAAATTGAGGGGAAGTTTAAAGGGACCCAAAAAAGTTCTGGAATTATATAAACACCAAGACTAATTATAACGATATTCCAGATAAAGTTAAATATAACAATGAATTTGCAATAAATAGCAATTCTATTGCCAATTTGTTTGCCAAACACTTCTCGTCAGTTTATGTGCCATGTCAGAACTTGAAGAATAATCTTAAGTGTGACAGTCTTTGCATGAACACAAGTCAATCAATAACTTTTTTCTATATAAAAATCTCTGATATTCTTGAACGACTTGAACAAGTAACTTTAAATAAAGGTCCTGGTCCTGATGCTGTACCGCCTCTATTTCTCAGGAATTGTTCATTTTCACTTGCACGTTTTTTTATATGTCATTGTCAAAAGGAGTTTTTCCTGTTGTTTGGAAAAATGTTTTGTTGTACCAGTTTTGTCAGTTGTACATGTTTCCTTAAAGATATTTGTCAAAAATTCCGTGCCTTGATCTGTAACCGTTTTCTGTGGAATACCGTATTGTAGCACAAAATTTTCTACAAACGATGTTGCAACAAAATAGGCTTCTTTGTTAGTTAATAGATAACATCCAACGAATTTCGTATGTTCACAATGAATTGTTAGAATATAAAAATTAGAGTGAATATCAGTTTTAAATGAACCGACTAAGTTTAAAAAGAAATGTTTTGGAGGCTGAAGTAGCTGTGGAGGCTATTGTCATTGGTTGCTTTTTGTATTTACTGTACTTACGCCTTTGGCATTCATGGCATCTTTTGACATCTCAACATCTCTCTTCAATCCAGACCAAAAATTACATTTTTTAATATTACGGTATAAGCGGTTTATACCTGCATGCCCGCCTGTAGGCAAGTTATTGAAATTGTTTAAAATTAATTGCCACAATTTCTTATGGTCGACACGTTTTACGTCTTTGACAATATTGGTTTTTATAATTATAGATTATATATAATTTTTGTATTTCGACTGATTTTGTTTGGTATGCGTATTTTTAATAGTGAATCATTCCTGTATTTTAAAATTTTTCCAAATATTTCCAAGGATTTGGAACTTTATACCAAAGTCAAATTTAGATCGGTATCCTTGGTTTAGATAAATAATTTGAGATCGCATGCCATATATATAATCATTAATATTTATTAAATCCATGCCATGGCTCCTTTTATTTTGAAACTTTAAAAACTTGCCATTTTCTAAAAATTTAGTTATAAACTATCAATAGGACACTTCAAAATTTTTACTTTACTATCAAAGGTGATCAAGTTTTCCATTTGTAGAATTTGATATTTCATGTAGCAGTTTTTACATAATCTGAAGTTTTGCTTATGCTCTCATCATAACATGCATACTCAAACTCATCTCCGCACTCATGCCATGCTTTTAAACTCACTTGAATCTATGCGCGATAAAGAATTAGCAACCACGTTTTGTGTAATTTATCATTTTTCCACAGTGCAGAAGTTGTTTTCGGCTTTATTTAAAACTCTAGATGCAAAAGCGGTCTATCATTTTTATTGCATAAAAATGCTCCGATTGCGTACCCACTAGCATTAGTTCTGAAAACAATAGTATTATTTCCGAGAAATCTGGAAATTTTAGCACGGTTGGGTGTACATGCGCATTTTTAAGAGTCTCAAACGCCTTTTGGTATTTCTCAGTCTAAACAAAAAATTTGCGCTTTCTGTACAGTTATTAAGCAATTGAGCTATTTCTACAAAAAGTTTTATAAATTTAAGATAGTAATTCGCGAAAGCTTGTTTTTCACTTATTCAACACTTTTCGGGATATGATATTGAGCTATTACGTACTTTACATTTATCTAGATCGGGAGATATTCCGTTTTCAGAAATCACGTGTCCTAAATACAATATTTCTTTTTTTTTTAATTCACACTTTAATTTTTAATTCACACTTTTAATTTAATTTTTTTAGTCTCTGTGAAACTTTTACTATATTTGTGATTTTGTAAGGAATTACCAAATATTATTAAGTGGTCTAAATATATGAAACATGACTCATAATGTAGCCCTGAAAATGCTACTGTCATGAGTCTAAAAAACGCAGCTTTAATCCCAGTGGAAAACTTTTCTTTTGAAAGGGTCCTAACAGCATTCAATCTCTATATTTTTCTAATTGATGTTACCCTTAATTTAAATCGAGGTGCGAAAACTATAACGCACCGGACAATGAGTCTAAATCTTCGAAATACACGTCAGAGCCATTTCTTCGTCCTTTACAGGATTCCTAATTCATACCTACACGGTTTATGAAACAGTAGCAGATGATAACACGCTAGCGTTTTGTCCCAGTTTTATCAAGTTTCTTAGCTACTATTAAAAGAGGAGAAGACATTTCGCATCTTGATTCCCCAATTATGCTCTCATTTAGTATTTTAAGATCTTGCTTTTGAATTTTCGTCTTTTGAAAATGGGGTAACCTATAAAGTTTTCACATACCCGTGTAATCCTTTAATTGTAGTTTTTGTGTATATAAAATGGCGACAGAAAGAGGATTTCCTTCTAAGTGAAAGAAAGCTTATTTATTAGACGAATCTATATTATTTACATAATTAACCTACACAAAATTCATTCCTTTTAAATTCAAAACCCATTTGCATAGCCATCAACAGATTTTCCCTCTTCTTAATCAAATGTAGCTCTGTTGCCAACGCTGTGGTAGATTTTCTTGACAGTAATTGTTTTATCGGCAATTAAACTATTTAAATTATTGTAAATTTTATCTAAACGCATCTCTGCTATTTGAGATAACCAAGTTTTTAAGACAACTGTTATTAAAAGTTCATAACAGTTATATACAGTTCGATTGCGTCAATAGGTTGCGTTGTAGCATTCTCAGTGCCGTCCATGATTAATAACAAGGACGCTGAAGTTCTTAAATCGAATTTTTCCGGCATTGTGCAATTAATTCAATCATTACTAATTATTTTTCCTGCGGTGTTTCTGGTTCTGATGTAATAGGTATTCTATCTAATAATATATGTCGAGAATTTTTATTAGTTATTTATTTCTTTAATATAAGCTCGGCTCTCTCTGGTTTTCGCCCGTATTCCTATCTTCCTTAGAATATTCTATTTTATTTCGCTAAACTTATTTTCTAAATTTCCTATATCTAGTAATAAATTATTTACCCGTTCTGAGATAGATTGCCTTTCTAGCGGTTGCTTCAAAATGTTTGAACTAACTTTTTGTACTGGTACAATTCCTTATTCCTTAAAACTATAAAGTCATATAGTACTCATCTATAAATATCTAACATATAAACGAAAAAAAACCTTAACAAATTTTCGTCTCTGGTGCTGTGGTGGGGGGGGGGGGGAATTAATCCAGTCACTTTGCATTTCTGAAAATCTCCAACGTTGCGAACTAGCAGCATTTCGCCTACTACCAGTTAGTACTCTCGATGCTAGCCACCGTGCAGATTGGCCAGGTGAAGAACCCTGATGAAACCGATTTTAAAAAATCGATCCAAATTTATCGTCTGGGTGGAATTCTTTATGCAAGTTCTTGACTTCTTGCAGGTGGGTATATTAGAGTGGAAAGAATTTGTTGAGTTACCTGCTTGTGCAATAACCATGTAATGTATCTGCGAGTATCTCTTGGGTGACGGTTACTTTATTCAAGTGTTAGTTTTACATGTAACTAAAATGCAACTCAACAGTATTATATAATAACGAACGCTGTAGTGGATATTTGCAATAGTTAAAACATGTTTATTGATAAAACAGCATAAACGATTTTTGAAGTCGATCTCCTCTTAACCCTATTGTTATGTCCTGTACAATAACAAGGCTAGAATAAGAAGGGCAACTACAAAGAAGCAACCTCCTGAAAAACTACCCTTGATTTTATAAGATTTTTTCGAGTAAATTGAAGGGCTCTGCATTAATTTGTTACCGTGGTGTAATTTCTAATGATTTGAATGGGGACAATATTCGTGAAAAGAATGGCACTAAAAATTGATAAACACTTTTTCTTATTTATTTTCTTTATTTCAAGACTTAATGAGTCCCAAACCAATTAAAAACCAATCCCTTTATGAATTTCTTTGTTCATTTATCTAAAATAGAAAACTTAAAATTAAATGTATCAGAATTGGATAAAATTTCATTAGTCTTAGGATCCATAGGAGATCAATATGTTAAGACTGCAGTGGAGTCCGCTGAAGTAAAAAATATTAATGATTTAGTTGCATAACAAAATTTTTACTATTCAGTCGTCACCAAAATTAGGTCCAATTAAAATAAATAATCCTATGGAATTAAATAAACCATCTAATAAAAATCAAAATAAAACAAAACCTATTTTAAAGCTAAAACTAAGAAAAAATCTATATTTATCTGCAGTTCATGTGGAAACTCAGGGCATAAACGTGATCAATGCCCCTATAGACGTAAAGGTAATTTGCGTAAAAGGGTTGCTCATATTGAGCCCGCTTGTCCTAACAAAATAACAATAAAAACGAAAAAACAGAGTACATAAAAATGATCCAAGAAAATACGTCAAAAATATAGAGCTTGATAATATATATGTGGACGCATTTATTGATCTGGGCAGCGAGTGTTTTGTTATCCAGCGAAGCTAGGCTATAGAGCTAAGTTTGAAAATATTTAAATTAAACAATATCGTTCTTCTATCTAGCATTATGGGGCAATCGATCCAGGGGAGTCAATACGCCAGAGCGTCAATAGTCAACTGTTCTCTTCCAAATATTCAAATTTATGTTAATGATAAATTCATGGACACTAAACTGATCATTATTCGTAACTCTTCTGAACAAAAAAATGTTCCTTACAAAAAGATAGGTGACGAATTTACTTTTAAAAAACTCGAGTTAAATGAGGCAATTCTCACTTGCAGTTTCGATATACATCACGGCGAAATAACGCTAAAAAGTATTATATATAATACTTAATAAATATAATTCTTGTGTGTACGTGTCTATGAACAAGCTGGGAAAGCACATTCTGCTTTCCTAAAAATTATTACAACTACCAATACTTCTGTATGTTTTCGTCCCTATAGCTTTCCAGAACGCGACAAAGCCGTAATTAGAAATCAGGTTCAAAAACTGTTTACCCGCTGGTATTATTCAAAAAAGTAAATCAGAATATGCTAGTACCACTTTGTTGCTGAACAAAAAAGCCGTTGAAAACGCCTAGTAGTAGATTATTGGGCTTTAAATAAAATTTCGGAAAAACAAGTTTTTTCTTTGCCATTAATTGAGGACGTCTTAAACATAATAGGTAGTTGTACATATTTTTCGACGCTCCACATAGCTACTGGCTACCACCAAATTTCATATATCCTGAGCCGCTCAACAGAGCTACTTTAGAGTACCTTTCGGCTTATGCAATGCACCGACATTGTTTCAGAAAATGATGTCTAAAATTGTTGAACCATAACGGGAAATTGGTGTAATTCCATATTTGGATGACATCATAATTCCTTCGAACTCTGTACACGAGGGTATAAATATTTTAGAGAAAGTGTTAAAAAGTATTCAAGTCTTTGATTTGATTGTGAAAATATCAAAATCTAAATTCTTATAAAAAGAAATAAATTATTTAGGATATTTTATTTCCAAAGGTAATGTTTCTGTTAATAATGAAACAGGTCAAGAAGTAAATAATTTTCTCACTCCGAGAAGTGTTCACCAATTGAGGCGGTTTTTAGGATTAGTGGGCTACTTTCGCAAATTTATACCTGGCTATGACTTCAAGACAAAACTATTAACTAATTTATTAAAAAATTATTCTAGATAGGCATGGAACGAAACGAATGCAAATGTAGTAACAGAATTAAAAAACATTTATTTGCTCTAAACCTGTTTTTTCTATTTTCACTCTGAACCTAAGACGATTCTTTTTACAGATGCCTGTCAGGATGGTATAGAAGGTATACTTATGCAAGAAATCGAAGGGAAGAAGAACCAATCGCATATTTTAGTAAGCAAAATTTAATGAAAATACAAAAGTATCATTCTTTTGAGCTAGAATTTTAAGCCATTTCTAAAGCGGTAGAAAAATTGAGATATTATTTGTTAGGTTTGGAATTTCTTATTATAACAGACTGCGGTGAAATATATTATTTTAAAACAAAAAATAGTGCCAAGAATCCCCAGTTGTATTTTAAATCTGCAAAAATATAAATTCAAAATTAAACATGAAGCTGGGTCCCAAATGCAGCACGACAAAGCTTTAAGTAGAATCCTAAGAATGCTAGGCATAACGCCTTGATGATATCAAAACAAGATTGAATTGAAGAAGCCTAGGATCGAGACGAGAAGATACGCGATATAAAAGAAATTCTTTCTGGTGAATTCGACAAAAATAATTCTTTTTTTAAAGAATATGATGACATCATATACTGAATCACTAAAACGAGGAAGTGTGGTACTTAATAAATGTATATGGTGAGTAGTGAAACTAAACCATGATGTTGGCCACTTTGCACTTGAAAAGACTCTTGAAAGAATACGAGAGCGATACTGGTTCTGCCTTTACCACAAGAACTTAAGCGGAAGAAAGCCAGGACTTCCTCACTCTATACCAAAACATGCCATATCACTACATATTCTATATATAGACCAGAACGGCCTATTTGTGGCTACAAAGAATGGAAATAAACATATACTTGATTTTATTTAATGTCGAAGGTTTGTCTGAATTTTGTATATTTATAGTGTTAGTTCTTGATTGTTATATTAACTGTAGGTCTGATGATGCCTGCAAAGGCGAAACACGTGTAACAAGATTTTGTGTCTTCTTTATAGTTTAGTCAAACATATACTTGTCATAATAGATACATTCACAAAATTCATCTTTTTAAGAGCAGTGCCAAGTACAAAGAGAGTTTATTTTATTCAGAAACTTGACGAAATTTTTAAAATATTTGGTGAGCTTAGAAGAATTATACAGCGTTTTATTCAACAGAGTTCTCCAAGTATTGTGGAGAAAAGGGAATTAAACTGTTCAATACTCCAGTTGGTATGCCAAGAGGTAACGGTTTAGTTGAAAGATCCAACAGAACTATAATAGTTTTTAGAATGATACATTTTAGTAGTTAAAATCCAATAATCTATCCAATTTTATATTTTATATTTTATGAAAATTCCTTCAAAATTGTCTTTGCATTTTAATTAGTAGCCCTGAAGAAGAAATTAATTATTTCGAAACTTGGCTATTAGAAAATAAATGAATTATAGACTTTTTGGGCTAAATCGACGTTACTTATTTATACTATATATATATATATATATATATATATATATATATATATATATATATATATATATATATATATATATATATATATATATATATATATATATATATATATATATATATATATATATATATATATATATATTTTTTCTTTCTAACTAGGCGCGATCGCATTCACGATGGCCGAATGTTAGCGGTCTTGCCGAATTGTTCATTCATCACCTGAGAACAGCCAAAGGGTTCCTCATCATCAAGACAAAATATCTAATCTACGAAAATAGAATTTCAATTACTGCTGATTAGTAATTCCGTATTGGCACTGCTTACTATAGCCATTTTTTAACTCGAACCTCAGAAAAATTAGAGAGCAGAGATGCTTTTTTGATCAAGCCAAGGCCCTCTGCAAGTGCAGATGTATATGTTACATTGTTTGCCATTGTCTGCCAAAATATTACAGAGAGCAAATATGTAAATGTTCCTCAAAAGTCTGTCAGAAGAAAAATCTGAAAATTGTGAATGCGTCACGGGACCAAATTTATTATAATTTCTACAAAAATAATTAAATATTGATAACTTTAAATAAAATTAAAAGGGGAAATCTTAGGCTACAACATGCCATAATTAGTTTTTACCTGCAAACTGAGTATATAAATCAGCTTGCTAGTAAAACGGCGGTAGCTTCTGAAGCTTTCTCACGTGATCCATTTTCAATTTATTTAGAAGTTCCTGTCTTAACGTATAAAAAACCCGATGATCGATATGACAAATAGGAAGATTATGAATTAACCGTTGGCTGAAAAAAGTTACTCCAGAAAAAAGTCCGATTTTGATACAAAGAGATATTTGAGAATCTTGAAAAAATTGAAACGCATTAAAAAGTACATTTGAAGTGTATAGATACTTGAAGGTTTCCAGTGATACCAAATATCGAGCTAAATACAAAGCTCTATCATAAATTGTAAGGCCTTTATTTGCCGTCGATTATGAGATTTTCGAGAATTCCGAAAAAGTACTCAAAGTAGGATGAATAAATATATGATCATATATCACATAAAGCAAGCAATGTTTTAAATGTAACAATATGGTTCCAGACTCTTAATAGAATGAACAAAGTGGATTAATACTTATTTATAAAAATACGATTAAATATGTAAAAAAAATCAATAATTTTTTTTTCCATATTTGAAGAAAAGTTTGCAGGTAAAAACTAATTAATAAATAAATAACACTAACCAATTATTATACGCTATAGTCATGGACTTTGCCTTCCAAATTCATTTTTAAATATAAAAGAAATCATCAATATCAGCTGTATTATTATAAATTTGTTTCCCGGATGTATTCACAAAGTTCAGATTTTTCTCTTTACGAAGATGTCAGAGGGAGAAAATAAACTGCCGTGTTTAGGAAAAAAATCATCAGGGTAGTTTCTACTCAGGATAACGTTACAATAATTTTTTACATTTTAATAATTGCTCTACCCTCAATAGTTTAGCAGATATTGGCAAAATACTATTTTTTTTGTAACTATTTTACAATACTTTGTTGAACTTACAGAAGGTCTTGCAACAATGAAAAAAGTAGGCCTGCTTTCTATTCTTTTTATGTTTGAGTGTTTGAACCACCAGTGCACAATGGTTTTTTGTAGTTGTTGAAGAAGTGTTGATAGAGGTATCCACCCAAAACTGAACTTCTTGCTACGTGCCTTGTAAAGCGACCGATTTACATTATATGTAAATAAAGCATAATTAATTTATCGTGTAGTCTGTCATACGCCACAAGGGCAATAAAGGGTTAGCAAATTATCTCAACCATCTGAATAGCCCTATCTTAGTCATATTCAATTTTAGCAATAACTACTTCGGCGACCACAAATCATTTATTATGTTCTATATTGTCATAGCCTCTGTGGTAAACTATAAAAGTTTTTAACATAATTCACGAAAGTTGAACAAGCAGAATGTTTTCACGTCGCGAGCAGCACAATTACTGGTGAAATTAACGCCGTTTGAAAGCGCAAAATTCGTTTTTCAACACCCTAACTTCGGTCGCGATTCGCCATTTTTAGAGCCGCTTTTGCTACCCATAAGATTTGCAGAATTTGTTATTTTAATGGCCAGTAAATTTCGTAACGGCTGTCGTTGATATGTGATTTAAATTCCATTCCCTGCTGCTGAAACGCTATATTTAATTAATGAGAAGCTATTAAAACAATTTTAATTAACTATTATCAATTGGGAACGTTAGGATTTGATTAATATTTGTTTATTTTATGGTATCTTTGGGGCGGAAACTAACCGTGAGTCAACTATTTACATGGATCTATATCCTATAATTTTCAACACAAAACAAAAATACAGGTTTCATGAGTCATGAGACATGGTAGCTCCATCGGCAGTATCACTATACCACGACACACCAGATCCTCGGATCCATTCCAAGAGACGACCGACACTTTTTCAAAAATATAGTTTTTACGAGTCCAAGCTGGCGGAACAAAATGGCGGCTTAGTAAAATATTTCAAAAATCAGCCTGAAAAACTACTTAATGGACTGATTTCAAATAGTGTCCGTAAATAATTGTGCTATACAGATGAACTAATAAGACTGTGGTACTAATTCAAGATGGCGGAACGAAATGGCGGCTAAATTTTGTAATCGTGAAAAAATCATATCGTCCCTAGATGTCAAAACATATGTTTTATAAATTCTGTCGCTTCGTCTGTCGGTTCTCCTATCTGTCTGTCAGTTCACGGCACAACTTATAAACTACTTACCCGATTAACTTTTAAGTTATGACAAAACATGGAGGGTTATATGGCGATGACCTGGTAATATTTTGGTATTAATATTAGATAGCAATTAAAATAGCTATATTCTAGATGTGTATATGTATTTTTTGTGATATACTTAAACACGTTGAAAAACAAAATAGTATCAAGTTTTATTTCACTCTGTGTGACCTATTTTTGGCTGGGGTAAAAATGAAATAGGGAAATGTTAAGGTAAAAGAGAAACAGCACTATCTATTTTTTACTCGACTTCCCACAAAGAAGGTAATGTTTTTTCGGCAAATCTTTGTATGTGTATTTATTCTTTTCGCCAATCCGTAACATAATTAACTAAATGGATTTTGATGTATAAGTATAAGAGTTACGGTTAGATTCATCTTTATCCCACGAGTGTAATCTAATAAATTTGATGTCTTTTATTTTTTATATTTTAAATCCTCAAATGGTTTTGTGAGTAATTTGTCTTTTTTTTGTTATATATTTCTGAGAAAATAAGTTTTTTTGTCTTTTTAGTCTTCCATTTTTTACCCCATACTCTGTTAAGTATGTTTTTATTTTTTCGTATTTTTCCAACTTTCCGCGGTATTTTATGTTTTGAATCCCTATATTTCTGATTATTACTTTCAATTTTTTCATATGTTTACGCTTTCGCTTATTGACGGTGAATGGCAATTCTAATTTCTGCCTTTTTAGTTTTTTAACGATTTTAGTTAAAAGTATTCTTGTCATATTAAATTGCAATATCACGCTTGTACGTTTATTTTGTCGTAGGAGAGTACTATAAATAATAGCCATAGATATTCTTAAACGCATTAAGAAACACGTAAAACTATTTGGAGTTTGAAGTCGAACAAGTACGCAAATCATAGGGACGCCAAAAGTAGTCATATACATTTCATGTATAAAAATGTATAAGGCACAAATGCCACCAAGTGAAAAATTGTTCAAACTAATTTGCATGTTTGTTGGTGTATAAGACGTTTTTGCCTATCGACTGAAAGGTCGAGTTTCGTTTTAGCAATGAAAAACAAGCACTAATCTTCGGAGATAAACGCGAAACGGTGGGACTTACTCAAATTAAATATTTGGAGGTATATAAGTACTATTTGTATATACAGTGTATTCAAGAAGTGTCTGAACCCCTCATTATCTCGAAAATGCGCAGTTTAATCAAAAAATATTTCAAATAAAATTTATAGACCTCTTTTATGTCCTTGTTAAAAAATAGTTTTAAATATTCAGGGTGCATCACAAAGATGGTAGAGACAGAACTTATTTTATTTAAATGGGATAATATACTTCTTGATGTATTTTCTAATTCTACACAAAACTATTGCCATATAACATGTGCTAGACCTAAATTGACTAGTTTAAAAGATCAAATCATTTTTCTTAACACAACAAATACCTGTAAATAGCAAATTCAAAATAAGATATTTAACAATTAAACTTAACTAAACTTATTTAATTAAATTTTCAAAATGACCCCCTTGAACGGTTTGGCAATGTCCCAAATTGTTATAAAATGCAATTGTTACATTTTGGAGCGTGTCTGAAGTTATAAGTTGACAATTTGTCATAATTTTACCTTTCAACATATCACTATTCTCTGGTTTTGTTACAAAAACTTTATTTTTCAAATGCCCTTAGAGGAAGTAAGTAAGGAGCGTGAGGTCAGTGCTTCTAGCTGGCCATTCAATTTCAAACCTTGTGCCGATCGACTGAGTTGGAAAATTGGTGTCCAAGTATCTCCTTACGTTTAGGCCAAAATTATACAGGGTGCCTCTCTGCTGGATCCATGTCGACTGAATATTGACACTGCAGTGTCAGGTAATATTCGATTTTGTAACATTAGCAGATATTTCCCCGAATTCAAATTACCGTCAATAAAAAAACGGACCTATTATTTTATTGTGAATTATACCTGCTCAAACAATTTGATTTTTGCAGGATTCCTCATGTGTGTCTGACGCATCCAATGAGCGTTTTCATCTGCCCAATATCGGTAGGTATGTTGGTTAACTGTGCCGTTAAGCATAAAAGTAGTTTCGTCAGAGAAAAGTATTAAAAATTTATTAAAAAATGTCCGATTTTCTTCCCATTTATTTATCATAATTCCACAAAATTCCATTCGGCGATCAAATATATCTTTAAATAGTTTTTAAACTAATGTAATGTTCTACGGATGAAAATTGTTACGTTTAAGAACAGCCCTGACAGATATGAAACCAGGATCTGACCGATTTGCAACTTTGTTTAACGATAAATTTAGATCTTCTACAAAATGCTGCAATATTTCTAAATAATTTTTCTTCGCTGCTGCCGTTTTCAGCCTCCGTGCCAACATGTTTCTGCTTCCTTAAAGTGACAGCAAGTTATAAAAGGTAAATGATAATAAATAATGTATACACAATACTTTTCCAAATTATTACATCTTTGAAACTAGTGAGTTTAGCTATAGCACTTGTTACATGAAGTTGAGCTATAATTTTGTGTAGAATTAAAAAGTATGTAGTTTTTAAGACGTCGGTCAAACGCTGGTTTTATCTTCGTCAGGAATCTTCTTAAGCCTAATACTGTTCATCCCGATCAAACAGCATTGGTTTAAGAACTATCTGAAGATGATTTTGATAGCCGGGTGGAATTTTTGTGAAATTATGCTGAATAAATGGCGAGAAAATCGAATTTTTTTTAATAAATAACATAATTGCCGATATTGGACTGATGAAACAGGACATGGACAGGTACAATTCATAATGAAATAATAGGTCTATTTTTTATGGTACAAGGAAATACTTGGACACTACTGTTCCAGATAGGTAGATTGGTAGAAGGGTTGAAATTGAATGGCCAGCCAGAAGCCCTGACCTCACGCCCTTGATTACTTTCTATGGGGGCATTTGAAAAATTATGTTTATGCAACAAAACGACACAATATTGATATATTGAAATACGAAATGCCAAGTTATAGCTCGAAATATGCACTAAAATGTAACAAATGCATTTTATTACAATTTGAGACGTTATCAAACCGTTCAATGGGTCCTTTCGAAAAGTTAATTAAATAAGTTTAGTTAAGTTTAATTGATGAAGTATCTTAAATTTTGTATTTGTTATTTGCATGTATTTGTTGTGTTAATGAAAATGTATTATATTTTTCACATGTTATATTTTTTGATTAAGCAGGCATTTTAGAGATTTTGAGGAAGTGCGGGATTTTTTAAATACACTATGGCTGAAATTTAGCACTTAACGAGAACGGCGCATATACTCTGATAACGTATTTCCTCAGGATGTGGAGATTCTCAGATGGTCTTCGGTATCTTTATAAAATGGAAAAAGACAATTTGCTGTCGTTAACCACCTGACATAAAATATTTTTCCTGGATTTTTTGTATCAAAAAGGCAGAAATCGAGCCTGCTTGTGTTACATAAGCCATTTCATGCAGATATTTCTGTTCTGTTCTAAATCGTATTTGCTGCAATCCATTTCTGGAAAAGTAAGTGTGATAGGTGCAAATCTGACGAAATTTCACGCAGTATTCTTATTGTTTACCTATAACACCCTTAAATCCATGTGGGCCAGTGGTCTCTCTATTCAAGTATTTTATCAGATGTCTTAAAGAAAGCTCATTAAAGTGAAAGAGGTAAATTAACCAATGGTCGGCCGAGTTCTTCCTCATACAGCCGAATCACTACTTTTTTAAAGCCGGTATTCGTAATGGTCTCATCACAACCTACTATAATCCATTCTTTAATCTCAAATTTTTTCCTGATTAGAACTAAAAGCGAGTTTTTTCCGCATGCATCTACAGTCTGCACTATATGGCCAACATACTTAGATCTTGGCTCTACGATAATATTGACTTGTTCTTCAGAAATGGCCCTTCTGTAAAATGTGATTCATTCTTTTTTCATAGTCAATGTAATGTCTTTTCTTAAGTCTTGTTTTAATAACGAATTCCGTGTCCTTTTCCCTGCTCTCCTAATTTTCGTTGGAGCAATTATCAAATTACTATTGCTTTCCTGTGGCTGATGACCTCTTATTACTTACCGAAAAGTGAACGTGGGCATTTCATTCAAACTCTAAAGTAGAGAAATGAAATGAAAATTGCAGAAGACGAGCAATAATCACGTGCAGATGAAGAACCTGCTTAGTTATCACTTCCCATATTGGTTTGTGAAAGAGAAAGATATTCTTCTTCAGTTTTGCTAGAACTTGAATTTTCATTTTTGCTGAAAGTTGAAATGAACTTCACTGTACTTTATTTAGCAACTTTGGCAAGTTTTAACGCTAAAAGACGTTCTTTCTCTATCGCTTTCTTATAGTCTAAGATCCTACTGCATGATTACTACACACACCAATCTGTTTCTTACTCAAAATGTAATTTTTGGAGATAATTGGTAATAGAGGAATGCGTTTATGGTGGGTTGACAATTTCGTTCACTTGGTTGTAGGATATGTTATAATTAATATCAAAGATATGTAAAGAACTGAAAGTTTGGGTTGCCGATTTTCACTTGGCGACAACTTTTTGGCAACCAGATGTAAATAGGTATTACTCCGTTAAACTTATATATTCATAACTTATCCTAATAAATTATTAAGCTAATTTTTTTCTGCACATGATGAAATACGGTTGCCTGTGTAAAAGTGACCGCAAATAGGAGAAAATAATGAAAAATATTTTAGAAATTAAAAGATTTCGACTGCACCTATATTTAACAGTGCTTAAAATAAAAAGTTCTTGCTGGCGATCTTTGTTTATTCCATGTGGCAAAATGCCACTGAGCCGGATGTAGTATTTTTAGAGGTGAAAATTGCGGTTGGTGTTTAGATGCCACTCAGCGCCACTGCAAGTCGAAGGTGTGACTTGTGATTCAATTAAAGAATGCTCTAAGAATGACTTGCATCAAAATATAATAGAGCTTTGATTAATAATTCAATTTTTTTTTTAATGTTTTTTATTATTATATCGTCTTTATATTGTTATTAAATAGTAAATAATCAAAATTCACGCCTACGTTTTGAAACACTAAACACAATTACATTGATGTCATATTTTAAAAAAATAATTAATTAATTAGTAGTAACTGATGAAAGAGAACATAAATGATGTATTCTAAAATATTACATGCGAATTTTTTTAATAACTACCGAGGTGTTTTTTTGGAGAATTTTTTAATCGATTTTACTGCTTGCGCCTTAAATTAAGCACCTTATTTATTGGCGCATGTGCGATAGTTAAATCGACATAAAGCTGGCACACTGTGTTTTTGTTTGATGTGCGGTACGGCGCTAACTCCCTTTCGCATTTATGTATCTTCAGCAGTCAGCAAACCTTATATGCGGGTACTTATACATAGGCAAGAAAAAAATTACCTTTAATTTTATATATAATTTATATATTTGAAACATTTTATTTGAAATTTAACGGAGTAAATAGACTCAAAACTTTTCAATTTCTTTACATCCTCTCCTTGACATAAATTATAATTTATCTTACAAACAAGTGAAGCCAACTCTCCCCCTTTTTTGTCATGTTTTAAGACAGGCTTTTAAATAGTTATACCAGCGTAACTAGTTTTTTCTATTTATTTAGATACATTTGCGCCTCGTCCTACTACATCTGAAACAAATAAAATAAATACATAATTGTGTACTTAAATCTCGTATCCCATGCGGAACCTTAAGCTACTAAAATATTGTACCCTTCTTTTGCACACGGAACGGGCCACTACGGAACCCGTTTTCGTCCTTACGTGTTAATCCTGATACTCACTACCCGTCGGCAGACATTCGATTCGTCACACTATTCATAATTTTTTATTTATTTCGTTCACATGGATTTTGGCCTTTTCAATGCTTGAAAATACACAAAAAAACAAATGATTAGATTATGACAAATGGTTTGCCGAGGTCAAAACCTATTTGGTTATTCTCCCAAAAGACAGCATCGCCGTGCAACGAATTGAATGGATAAACCGGACTCTCCACACTATGCGGACGAATGAACGAATAGACGAATCAACAGATAGTGACTAGAAGGCTTTATTTAACCTATACAGAGCACACTATCCGGAATCGGACTACAACGAGACGCACTGTCAGCGACAGAAATCTACGAAGAAAATAGTTTTGCCGTTACCTTTAAGTTAATGCGTTTCGCGGGAGATTATTGCTAAATCAACGTTTAGTAAAGATACAAGGTCGTGAAATATTTAGTAACTTATTCTAAAATATTGAAAAAATTTGTCCTGTGTTTTAAGAGCTGCTCTACAGTACCGTTCTTGCCGAAAAACTCTGAATATCAATGGCAGATAATTAAAAATGTTTTACTGGTGTATATTACAGACTTTTTTATTTGAGAAACTGATGGGATATGTACAGTAATTGTATCGGAAGAGTGGGTAATTGTGACAGCTACAGAAGGATTTTTTTTCTGGAATTTCTTGTGTATTGAACATATCCATTTTAGGTTAATGATTCGAGACAATGTTAAAAGCTTGTTCTCCTCAAATAGCAGTCTACAAAAATCGCGAACATTGACGCTGCGCATGTACTTGACGTGCATTTTTGGAGGATAAATATGGCATTAAAATGTTGTTTTGTACAATTTCCCCAAAAGCAAACGCCATAATGCAGATGTGCTTCTATTAGTCCAAAAGTTGCATGCTTAATCCCGAAGAGCATAGAGGCCAGGTGCAAGTTTAGTTTTTAGATTTTTATATGATCCTCAAATTTTACATTTACATCTATCTCTAACCAAATTGCCGGTTTACTTATAAGATATTTTACCAGCTAATACTCGTTTGAACTAAAATTCGTGTTCTGTATTCTTTCGCATCGTTACCGGCTGTGTTTAAGTGTAATAACCCCCTGGCTGGAAGAAAATTTCTGGAATTCTTTAAGTTAAGAAATACACATAAAGGCATTGATTGCAACATACATAGTACTTTTATCTTATTTTAAAATTTTAAGCAATTTGATTTTCCAAATAACTTAGTATTCCTTTATTTATATAATCAAACATTTTTCTGAAGACAGAATTCGTCCCAAAAAATTAATTTTAATATTACGTTGCAAGGCAATGTTATTTTCTATGATATGTAGCCAGATATAAGGAAACTTTCTGGAAATTCCAAAATGTCCGTAAATTTATGGCTTTCAGTGCGTAACAAAATATCTCTGTAATTTATGACGTATTTTGCCTCCGCTATTCACGATCATGTAACAAAGTTCTTCGTAAAATGTATGCGAATAAATATGCCTAAAATTAGACGTAATACTTTAATAAATTATACGAAAATATGTAATTTAAAATGTAAACGTGCCAACGCAACGGCAAATATTCTTTTCGGATTAACTGTTATCAAATCTAAAAATTAGCATCATTTTTAATCTGCTTAGAAAATCCCACTATTTAGTCCCCCTTTTAAAAAAATTCCAACGGATGTTCTTAGATACATTTGTATATTTAAGGAAATCGAAGAGAAAGAATTATATATATTAATTAATTGTTAGAAATCGAGAACTCTGCACTCATAAGTAAAATTGTATATAATTCTTTTCCATGCCACAGTTGTCTATAATGTATCTATTTGCCTCTGATAAATTAAACTAAATTCGAGAAATACTAAAATTTCTCCAGACTCATAAAAAATACATCCTTCACCTCCCTAGTATCAGCTACTGTGGTTCTTTTTAATAAAAGATAAATTACTGCAAGTTTAAAATTAACTCTTGTATTAATAATACATTTCGCTTACTGTTTGTAAATTTTAGAATTTTGGTAAATTAGCTGTTGTAACCAGTCGAATTTGATATAATATCCTTGTGGCAAAGTGAATGAGACTAATCAACATACAAACTTCGTGTATACTAAGAAGCCTTAAAATACAACAGCAACGTAACTTGCATAACCCGAAAGACCAAATTCTAATCTACAGGTTTATTATCGGTTATTCAAAACTCACACACAATTATCTGCATGAGCATTCCTTTACAAGTTTAATCTTTGATTGGGTGAACTACTATACACCTAAAGGCAAATTATACTATGAATAAAGATTCTGTCCAATATAAAATTAAAGAATTCCTAAATGGATCCGAAATTTGCCTCCTTTTAGTACTTTTTCAAAGCTCTATCAATATCAAGGGCAATGATGTCGTCAGTATGTAATGGCTTCTGATCTATTAATTTTATTTTGCCTTTAAACTCCCAACGGGCTTAAAATACGCATTAAATATTTCTAAACAAGTACCAAATCTGGCTAAATTCCAGTTTTGATTAAAATGGCGACACTATTAATTGATGTGGCGAATTTAGTCTGTGAGAGAGTGTCTAATAGACTGCCTATTCAAAGTGTGATTGATATTTGGTGTTACTTAAGATTATGCCAAAGTGAATTTAAATTTAAACTCTCACTGCTCATTACACGGCTTGTCAATGAAAGTGATACACATAAGTGTGATTTCACGTTTCAACTAGCATCATATCTCTAGTCGAAAACCAAATGTTAAAAATGATGAAGCAGAAAAGTTTTATATTAAGGGTAACGCCTTAGAATTCATATCACACGTAAACACTTTTTTTGTAAATATTTTTTATATGAACAAAAAAGGCAATTTTTATAAACAAAATGTTTAAGTAGAAAGATTACACATCGACCAACTCTTCCAGTGTTTGGTAATGTTTTTGTGTAAATCAAGTTAGGTAAATTTTATTTTTAAATATTATACAGTATTGCATTATTTTTAAAGATTCTCGAAAATAACCTATCACACCTAACGGCTACTTAATAACTGGAATCCGCATATTAAATAAAATAGTAGCAGGAAAAAAAGATTTGATTTTACTGTTATCCCTCGGCAAATTTTATTATTTTTGCCATTATATTTTCAAATAAAATTTGTAGAAAAAATACCAACATTTATCGACAAGCGATCATAGAAAATGTATAACGTTCTAGATAAAATCAAAAATATGCTGCCGCATTGTTTAAAATTTTGAAAGAAAAGAAAGTTTTATTTGGTATTTATTTATTTGCATAACTATATAATTTATTAGTGCAATATTTAAATAAGTAACCATTCGAAACGTAAAAAAGTAACGGGAATTGCAAATCCGACAGAAGGAGTTTACCGAAAACAAAAAGAGTAGTCTTTATTGTGTAAACCACAAGCTTTCTTGGAAATGGGCAAGGTTAGTTATTCTAGTAATGAAAATATTGGGGATAATTTTAGAGTATTTTAATTAGGGCTCGAATGCATTATCTTCGAGTTATGTAATATGTATAGAAAACTCAATCGTTTTTACAAATATATATGAGCTTAATCCAATTCGTTTAAATGAATAAACTAGCCGAGTTGCCTAGAGAAAACATCCATTTTATCTTTATATTTTAAATTAGGCTAAGAAAGTTGTGAATTTTCATTTTGAGCGCATTTGAAGGGTAGTCTAAATAAATCGAGTACAAGAGTAAGACCAAAAATTTGGTGTACAAAT
This sequence comes from Kuschelorhynchus macadamiae, assembly GCA_030620095.1. Lineage (NCBI taxonomy): Eukaryota > Metazoa > Arthropoda > Insecta > Coleoptera > Curculionidae > Kuschelorhynchus > Kuschelorhynchus macadamiae. The sequence goes on from JAUTXW010000206.1 coordinate 787,392, forward strand.
CAGTCAATCAACTTTTTAAGCCCCCAGGGGGACCAGAATACTCACGCACACGATACGCTCACACACACACACACACACACTCCCACCCACACACTCACCCATCCACACACTCAACCACCCACACTCTCATACACACACACACACACACTCCCTCACACATACTCACCTCTCCACTCGCACACTGTTCACTTCACGCATACCCACTCCAACTCTTACGGGTTTGACGAACCTGGGGCCCCAGTCATGTTTTGTGCTTGTCTTGTATCGTCTCATATCTGTTCCTCAGAAACATGGATAAGTCCCATAATGAAAAAAAAACTTACGGAGCAGAGGCACGGATCCTCAGTTTCAGTCGGTGTAGCGGGTGGTCGTACGGGCCTCTCCCGATCGTCAGACAGCGACTGTACAGCATTTCCAGTAGATAGAATCAACCTGGCTGAAATGCGGGTGAATGCGACTAGTATAAGATTCCAAACGAACCCCTATCCTGAGCTACCCCGGGGCTCTAAACGTTTCAGACAACAATCTCCTAAACTAAATGAAGAATCCCTTCCACACAAGCTGTTATAAGTATTTCGTAATTAAAGCATTTGAAAATTGGTTTAATGAAGTATCTCCCCTCAAACACTACAAATCCTTTACAGATTATATGGATAAACCAAAAAACTTAAAGATGGCTCCCTCCTTGTTGAAGTAAGTAATTCACGACAATCGGAAAAAATTCTCAAACTTGATAAATTATGCGGATTTAATATGAATATATGAATCACAGCATCCTTCACAAAAATCCACTTATGCTCAAAGGGCAACTAAAAAGTCCTCCTCTCTCCCCATTATTTCCTTTACCACTAACCCCTCCTCTCTCAACACTGCCACCACTACCCTTAATCCTCCTTCTCTCCCCACCATTACCCCTCCCACACCCCCCAACCATCCCTATAACTCCCCTCCCTCTCTCAAAAACCTAAATCATCTTTCCCTTTTAAACCCCCTCGCCTACTTACGACTCGACATAAATGATGTCTTCTAAAATATTACATGCGAATTTTTTTAATAATTACCGAGGTGTTTTTTTGAAGTATTTTTTAATCGATTTTACTGCTTGCGCCTTAAATTGAGCACCTTATTTATTGGCGCATGCGCGATAGTTAAATCGACATAAAGCTGGCACACTGTGTCCTTGTTTGATGTGCGGTACGGCGCTAACTCCCTTTCGCATTTATGTATCTTCAGCAGTCAGCAAACCTTATATGCGGGTACTTATACATAGGCAAGAAAAAAATTACCTTTAATTTGATATATAATTTATATATTTGAAACATTTTATTTGAAATTTAACGGAGTAAATAGACTCAAAACTTTTCAATTTCTTTACATCCTCTCCTTGACATAAATTATAATTTATCTTACAAACAAGTGAAGCCAACTCTCCCCCTTTTTTGTCAAGTTTTAAGACACGCTTTTAAATAGTTATACCAGCGTAACTAGTTTTTTCTATTTATTTAGATACATTTGCGCCTCGTCCTACTACATCTGAAACAAATAAAATAAATACATAATTGTGTCACACATTTCAAGAAGCAGTTGAAATAAAAATATAGACTATATACTTAAATCTCGTATCCCATGCGAAACCTCAAGCTACTAAAATATTGTACCCTTCTTTTGCACACGGAACGGGCCACTACGGAACCCGTTTTCGTCCTTACGTGTTAAGCCTGATACTCACTACCCGTCGGCAGACATTCGATTCGTCACACTATTCCTAATTTTTTATTTAATTCGTTCACATGGATTTTGGCCTTTTCAATGCCTGAAAATACACAAAAAACAAATGATTAGATTATGACAAATGGTTTGCCGAGGTCAAAACCTATTTCGTTATTCTCCCAAAAGACAGCATCGCCCTGCAACGAATTGAATGGATAAACCGGACTCTCCACACTATGCGGACGAATGAACGAATAGACGAATCAACAGATAGTGACTAGCGGGCTTTATTTAACCTATACAGAGCACACTATCCGGAATCGGACTACAACGAGACGCACTGTCACCGACAGAAATCTACGAAGAAATTAGTTTTGCCGTTACCTTTAAGTTAATGCGTTTTGCGGGAGGTTATTGCTAAATCAACGTTTAGTAAAGATACTACAAGGTCGTGAAATATTTAATAAATTATTCTAAAATATTGAAAAAATTTGTCCTGTCTTTTAAGAGCTGCTCTACAGTACCGTTCTTGTCGAAAAACTCTGAATATCAATGGCAGATAATTAAAAATGTTTTACTGGTGTATATTACAGACTTTTTTATTTGAGAAACTGATGGGATATGTACAGTAATTGTATCGGAAGAGTGGGTAATTGTGACATCTACAGAAGGATTTTTTTTCTGGAATTTCTTGTGTATTGAACATGTCCATTTTAGGGTAAAGATTCGAGACAATGTTAAAAGCTTGTTCTCCTCAAATAGCAGTCTACAAAAATCGCGAACATTGACGCTGCGCATGTACTTGACGTGCGTTGCATGCTTAATCCCGAAGAGCATAGAGGGAGGCCAGGTGCAAGTTTAGTTTTTAGATTTTAATATGATCCTCGAATTTTACATTTACATCTATCTCTAACCAAATTGCCGGTTTACTTATAAGATATTTTACCAGCTAATACTCGTTTGAACTAAAATTCGTGTTCTGTATTCTTTCGCATCGTTACCGGCTGTGTTTAAGTGTAATAACCCCCTGGCTGGAAGAAAATTTCTGGAATTCTTTAAGTTAAGAAATACACATAAAGGCATTGATTGCAACATACATAGTACTTTTATCTTATTTTAAAATTTTAAGCAATTTGATTTTCCAAATAACTTAGTATTCCTTTATTTATATAATCAAACATTTTTCTGAAGACAGAATTCGTCCCAAAAGATTAATTTTAATATTACGTTGCAAGGCAATGTTATTTTCTATGATATGTAGCCAGATATAAGGAAACTTTCCGGAAATTCCAAAATGTCCATAAATTTATGGCTTTCAGTGCGTAACAAAATATCTCTGTAATTTATGACGTATTTTGCCTCCGCTATTCACGATGATGTAACAAAGTTCTTCGTAAAATGTATGCGAATAAATATGCCTAAAATTAGACGTAATACTTTAGTAAATTATACGAAAATATGTAATTTAAAATGTAAACGTGCCAACGCAACGGCAAATATTCTTTTCGGATTAACTGTTATCAAATCTAAAAATTAGCATAATTTTTAATCTGCTTAGAAAATCCCACTATTTAGTCCCCTTTTAAAAAAATTCCAACGGATGTTCTTAGATACATTTGTATATTTAAGGAATTCGAAGAGAAAGAATTATATATATTAATTAATTGTTAGAAATCAAGAACTCTGCACTCATAAGTAAAATTGTATATAATTCTTTTCCATGCCACAGTTGTCTATAATGTGTCTATTTGCCTCTGATAAATTAAACTAAATTCGAGAAATACTAAAATTTCTCCAGACTCTTTATAATACATCCTTTGCCTCCCTAGTATCAGCTACTGTGGTTCTCTTCAGCTGTTGTAACCAGTCGAATTTGATATAATATCTTTGTGGCAAAGTGAATGAGACTAATCAACATACAAACTTCGTGTATACTAAGAAGCCCTAAAATACAACAGCAACGTAACTTGCATAACCCGAAAGACCAAATTCTAATCTACAGGTTTATTATCGGTTATTCAAAACTCACACACAATTATCTGCATGAGCATTCCTTTCCAAGTTTAATCTTTGATTGGGTGAACTACTATACACCTAAAGGCAAATTATACTATGAATAAAGGTTCTGTCCAATATAAAATTAAAGAATTCCTAAATGGATCCGAAATTTGCCTCCTTTTAGTACTTTTTCAAAGCTCTATTAATATCAAGGGCAATGATGTCGCCAGTATGTAATGGCTTCTGATCTATTAATTTTATTTTGCCTTTAAACTCCCAACGGGCTTAAAATACGCATTAAATATTTCTAAACAAGTAGTTCCAAATCGCGCTACTCGCAACATCGCACCAAATCTGGCTAAATTCCAGTTTTGATTAAAATGGCGACACTATTAATTGATGTGGCGAATTTAGTCTGTGAGAGAGTGTCTAATAGACTGCCTATTCAAAGTGTGATTGATATTTGGTGTTACTTAAGATTATGCCAAAGTGAATTTAAATTTAAACTCTCACTGCTCATTACACGGCTTGTCAATGAAAGTGATACACATAAGTGTGATTTCACGTTTCAACTAGCATCATATCTCTAGTCGAACACCAAATGTTAAAAATGATGAAGCAGAAAAGTTTTATATTAAGGGTAACGCCTTAGAATTCGTATCACACGTAAACACTTTTTTGTAAATATTTTTTATATGAACAAAAAAGGCAATTTTTATAAACAAAATGTTTAAGTAGAAAGATTACACATCGGCCAACTCTTCCAGTGTTTGGTAATGTTTTTGGGTAAATCAAGTTAGGTAAATTTTATTTTTAAATATTATACAGTATTGCATTATTTTTAAAGATTCTCGAAAATAACCTATCACACCTAACGGCTACTTAATAACTGGAATCCGCATACTAAATAAAATAGTAGCAGGAAAAAAAGATTTGATTTTACTGTTATCCCTCGGCAAATTTCATTATTTTTGCCATTATATTTTCAAATAAAATTTGTAGAAAAAATACCAACATTTATCGACAAGCGATCATAGAAAATGTATAACGTTCTAGATAAAATCAAAAATATGCTGCCGCATTGTTTAAAATTTTGGAAGAAAAGAATGTTTTATTTGGTATTTATTTATTTGCATAACTATATAATTTATTAGTGCAATATTTAAATAAGTAACCATTCGAAATGTAAAAAAGTAACGGGATTTGCAAATCCGACAGAAGGAGTTTACCGAAAACAAAAAGAGTAGTATTTATTGTGTAAACCACAAGCTTTCTTGGAAATAGGCAAGGTAAGTCATTCTAGTAATGAAAATATTAGGGATAATTTTAGAGTATTTTAATTAGGACTTGAATGCATTATCTTCGAGTAATGTAATATGTATAGAAAACACAATCGTTTTTACAAATATATATGAGCTTAATCCAATTGGTTTAAATGAATAAACTAGCCGAGCTGCCTAGAGAAAACATCCATTTTATCTTTATATTTTAAATTAGGCTAAGAAAGTTGTGAATTTTCATTTTGAGCGTATTTGAAGGGTAGTCTAAATAAATCGACTACAAGAGTAAGACCAAAAATTTGGTGTACAAATCAGTCAATCAACTTTTTAAGCCACCAGGGCGACCAGAATACTCACGCACACGATACGCTCACACACACACTCCCACCCACACACTCACCCATCCACACACTCACCCACCCACACTCTCATACACACACACACACACACACACACACACTCCCTCACACATACTCACCTCTCCACTCGCACACTGTTCACTTCACGCATACCCACTCCAACTCTTACGGGTTTGACGAACCTGGGGCCCCAGTCATGTTTTGTGCTTGTCTTGTATCGTCTCATATCTGTTCCTCAGAAACATGGATAAGTCCCATAATGAAAAAAAAACTTACGGAGCAGAGGCACGGATCCTCAGTTTCAGTCGGTGTAGCGGGTGGTCGTACGGGCCTCTCCGATCGTCAGACAGCGACTGTACAGCATTTCCAGTAGATAGAATCAACCTGGCTGGAATGCGGGTGAATGCGACTAGTATAAGATTCCAAACGAACCCCTATCCTGAGCTACCCCGGGGCTCTAAACGTTTCAGACAACAATCTCCTAAACTAAATGAAGAATCCCTTCCACACAAGCTGTTATAAGTATTTCGTAATTAAAGCATTTGAAAATTGGTTTAATGAAGTATCTCCCTTCAAACACTACAAATCCTTTACAGATTATATGGATAAACCAAAAAACTTAAAGATGGCTCCCTCCTAGTTGAAGTAAGTAATTCACGACAATCGGAAAAAATTCTCAAACTTGATAAATTATGCGGATTTAATATGAATATATGAATCACAGCATCCTTCACAAAAATCCACTTATGCTCAAATGGCAACTAAAATGTCCTCCTCTCTCCCCACTACTTCCTTTACCACTAACCCCTCCTCTCTCAACACTGCCACCACTACCCTTAATCCTCCTTCTCTCCCTACCATTACCCCTCCCACACCCCCAATCCATCCCTATAACTCCCCCTCCCTCTCTCAAAAACCTAAATCATCTTCCCCTTTTAAACCATCTCCCCTACTTACGACTCCTAAGCTCTCTACTATATCTAAAAACCCTCGTGATCCCCCGAAAAACACAGACGGCAGACTTAAATTAGTAAAGCCTGTCCGTAAACAAGAAAAAGACACTTTATTATTACACAAAAGCTCTTCCGATTCATGTCTTTCTAGTCAACACTCGCAAGCTGACAGTGGAAGAAAATCAAAGAAAAATAAAAAACGGCTCCAAAACTAATACAATGGAATATCAACAGTGTAAGAATTCACTACGAAGATCTTAAATACATAACTGGCTTACACCGACCTCTTGTTATCCTCTTACAGGAAACTAACCTCAAACCTACAGACAATCTAAATATTAAAAACTACTCTGTCATCCGGAAAGATAGAGCAAATGTATACCGAGCCTCTGGTGGCGTTGCCACTCTAATAAGGTCAGATATACACTTCTCCCAACTTGCATTAATTTCTGACTACGAGGCATGTGCAATCTCTATACATCTGGCAGGCAAACTTATCACCATATGTAATATATACATCTCCCCTACGGCTGACTTCAACCAATAAACTTACACGAACTTATTACCACAAATCCCATCTCCTCGCATCATTATGGGCGATCACGATGCACACCATCCTTCCTGGGGCACAGGTAATACCTCCACAAGAGGATCTGATTTACTTCAGATCATAAATAATAAAAACATGATCATACTAAATGATGGTGCACACCCTTTCCTATCTTCAGCCTATGGTACTTTTTCCAGTATTGACTACTGTAGCTCTTAACTTACCAACCTACTTCAATGGAGTACTATTGATGACTCATATGGAACTGATCATTTCCCTACAACCTTGCAATTACTAGACTACTCCTCAAACCCACCAATTACCAAACTCAATTTTGGAAAAGCCAACTGGGACTTATTCAAAGAATCACTTTCAATACCTGAGATTACTACGGATCTCGCAGACTCAGCATTAAAATTCTCTCAATCTATATTAACTGCCGCGCTACGTATACCGAGAATAACAATACACTGCAACAAACCTCTGGTTCGCTAGTGGAACGACAGATGCAAAGAAACAATCAAGAATCGCAAGAAAGCACATAACAAGTACAAAAATTCTCCCAGTATGCTAAACTTCATAGAATACAAAAAGCAACTATCTATAGCTAGACGTATCATCCGAAATATGGAGCAAAATAAATAGATTAAAAGGCCGACCAGTCAACACAATATCTGGTATTGAAGAGAACGGAACATGGATCGATTCCACTCCAGATATAGTCGCATCATTCGCTTTACATTTTCGGTCCAAATTTAACAACATAAATGACACTCTCCCCCCTCGTCCTTTACTTTCTAATGAAACAAATCAAACTTCCTACAACCTCCCCTTATCAGAAAATGAACTAATACATGCTATAAATAACTGCAGGAACAGCTCCCATGGAAAAGATGAGGTCTACATTGCATACATTACTTACTTACCAAAGGCTGGCATAACCCATCTACTGAAATTATATAATCTGACTTGAAAAAGTGGCACCATACTCACTCATTGGAAACATTCTATTCTTATACCTATTCATAAACCGTCCAAAACACGATATAAAATTGAAGGGTACAGACCAATAGCTCTTACAAGTCATTTATGTAAAATTCTAGAAAGAATGGTAAATTTTCGACTTTCATGGCTACTTCACAAAAAGGGGCTACTCATCAGCGAACAACTAGGCTTTCAGAAAGATCGCTCCACTATCGACCACCTCATTGGCTTTGAAATTGACATTCACAAATAATTTAGTCTAAATAAACACACTACAGCAGCCTTTCTAGACTTATCAAATGCTTTTGACACGATCAAAAGATCATCTATTTTGAATGTATTGGAAAAATGGGAAATCAAAGTAAAAATTCTAGGTTTTTATATGATTTCTTGACAAGCAAATCCTTTCAAGTAAGAATAAATGGCATTTTATCTCCTTCTCATCCTCATTCAACTGGTGTTCCACAAGGATCAGTTCTTAGTCCTACACTTTTAATAATTGCAGTTAACTCAATGAAACAACACAAAAACTTTCCTTTTAAACTTAGAATGTATACTGATGATATTTTCATATATCACTCGTTTTCCAAAATCTGAGCGAGAATATGCTGCAACGCTGCCTTAATACCCTTCCACATTGGGCCTCTCAACTAGGCTTATCATTTCAAGCCTCTAAATCATCTGCTGTCTATTTTTGCCGCAAACGTAACTGCACCAGAACGATTAATCTCACAATAAACGATGCCGATATACACTCCACTCCTACAGTAAAGTTCCTGGGCCTAACATTGGATTTCAGCCTAAACTGGAAAGCTCATATCGATGAACTAAGAAGAAAATGTCTATCTGATTTAAATATATTACGCATGCTATCCGGAAAAAAGTGGGGCTCTCATAAAATCCCTTTATTAAATATATACAAGGCGTGTATACTCTCTAAAATAGACTACGGATGCATCGTTTATGCTTCAGCCAGCATTACTACCCTTAAAAAGTTAGATACTATCCATAATACAGCCCTAAGATTGATTCTTGGAGCATTTAGAACAAGCCCAGTCCTAAGCCTGTACTGTGAATCTGAATGTTCATCATTAACACATCGACGAGGTTTTCTGATGATGAAATACGCAGATAGACTAAGATTTCGGCAGTATATTCAACACTATAGGGACTTTTTTCCAGGTCGAGTTCCACTCACCCTTCCCGCCAAAAAATGGAATAAAGGAGCAAACATTACAATATATACAATGATATCTCCCGTAGGCTAAATATTAAATCCTTACCCGCATACATATCAGATATAAATCCAGTCCCCCCGTGGAATAGACCTACCATTCCTACTGACACCTCTCTTCTCATGTTTGATAAAAATCATATCAACCCAAAAATTATATGTTCTGCATTCAAAGATCTCCAAAATAATAAATACATGCATCACAACCTCGTTTACACAGATGGATCCAAGACCGAAACTCGCACCACAGCTGCCTTCTCCAGCCCATTCAGAGAGGCATGTTTTCTTTTGGACAGATCAACTAATATCCTATCAGCGGAACTTTTAGCTATCTCCAAAGCACTTACCCATGTTATTCAATTTTCTAATACAAATTGGGCAATTGTAACCGATTCCCTCAACTCACTTATAATGCTAGAGTCACTATCCCCAACACACCCATTAGCTTTGGAAATACAAAACAAAATTGAAAGAATATATATACAGGGGAAATACCTATCCTTCATTTGGGTACCAAGCCATGTTGGCATCCCGGGTAACGAAAGGGCAGACTTCCTTGCTAACGATAACTCTAACATAGGCTCAATAATCAATAACTTCTTTTGGCACAGAAATCTATATGTATGCTCAAAGAACATATCGCAACAACTAATGGAACTTGAATGGGACCTCCTCGAAGAAGATAATAAACTCTGGCATATAAAACAAATCTTCCACAATAAAAAACCTTTACCCAATCTTCCACGCAAAATCATTAAAACTATAACTAGATTACGAATAGGACACACCAATCTCACACATATACACTTGATTGAAAAAGGCCAACCTCCAAGATGCAATATCTGTAATGTACAAATATCTATACAACACATTTTCAGTGAATGCCCTTATTATGACCCTATGCTTACACAACACAAACTAACTGGTAACTTAAAAAACAAACTAACATGCGAAAACTCAGCAAATATAATCAATTTTCTCAAAGCTGTAGATCTTTTCAACAAAATATGAAATAATATAGAAAACACATCAAACTTGACTAGACACTAAAAAGTCCTTAGGCTGACGTGTCTTTAAACTATATCTCTCTCTCTCTCAACTGTTTAAGTTCTAATGAAAAGGGGAGATAATTTTAATACTAAGCAAGTTTTGAGCGAAAATATGCTCAGATGGCGCACGAATTACCTACGAAATTTTATATATGCGATTCATATCAAATATAATAGTGCCTGCTCTAAAAATCATCAAAGTTAATCTGCCTATAGCATAGACTCATTTTATATTTTCTAAAACTCAAATGCTCAACGGTTGCTCTTCACCGACAAAAAGTTGACCTATTTCGAAAAGCCAGTATCAGGGAAAATCTATGGGTGCAACTTGATCAGAAAATTTGCACACTTTGTGCTAATTTGCCGGTTATACAAGGTATTTAAATAACTGCTGCCAATTGGTAGGAATAGAAATTCTAGATTATTAAACCGACGATTTTTATTTCTTGGTTTCTTGTCTTATTTACTAAGATTTTATCTCTGTTTAACCACATTTTATCAAAGTAATGAATTTAACTTTTAACAACAGGTGTAATTTTACAGTCTGTTAAAACTAAAATAGTTCTTACTTCAATTTACTATGTATGTATATCACAAAATGAGATGTGTGAAATGTTACTATATATAGAATATATATAAATGTATATATATATATATATATATATATATATATATATATATATATATATATATTTTACTTCAATTTTCTTGGGTTTAGGTTTATGTAAAAATAAAAACGCCTTCTTCCAACTTTGTTCTCTCTATTTTACGTTTCGCCTAACATAGTAGGCTTTTTCAAAAATGTACAAGATTATCATACTATCTAAAACAATAGAATCAGGACATTAATACACAATTATAAATATGGGACATTACGTTATTTTTTTTATATATATATATATATATATATAAATCACTTCGACAATGTATATTGGACAAAAATTAGTACAAAAATAAATAAAACAGAAATTCACTTTGGTTACATACCTCGATCGATTTTAGGTAGGCTTCATTCATCTGGATGTTATTGTATGAATAACTCAGTTAAGAAGTTTTTTTAATTTATTGGTTTTACTTGTTGTTTTATGGTATAGAAAAAGTGTTAAAATATATATACATAGGCAGACGAGAATGAATACAGTGTGATATTTTTACTTTTAAGTTAATAGATTATAATATACTTGACTTAAATTATGGATGTCTTGTTTGTCGTTAACAGAAAATTTTTCTTTTTTGATGTGTATCATTTCCTTTATTTGTAGCTTGCGGTAATTGGGTTCTTGCGTTAAGATTTTCGTATCAGAAAAGTTAAATTCATGTCTTTCATTCTTTTCATGTTTGTGTAGAGCGGTTGAAGCATTTTTAGTGTATTTATGCCCATTCAGTCTGCTATCTAAGTACTGGGTGGTCATTCCTATATATTTTTTTGGGCAGTTTAGGCAGGGTATTGAGTAAACGATGTTGGACCTTTTTTTATTGGGTACTTTGCTTTTTAAAGGAGTAAAAAGATGGGATAAACGATTGTGGGATTTATGGCAAACAATGATGTCTTGCTTTGCTAAAATATACTTAAGTTTTTCTGATAATCCATTTGTGTATGGCATTGCAACGTAGGTTTTATTGTCATTAGTTTGTATTTTTTCGCTTCTTTTCTTGTTGTATAGTCGAAAAACTCGTTGTTTAATGATTTTATTAGAATGTTTTTCAGGGAAGCCATTGTCTTTTAGAATTGTTCTTACTTTATTTAATGTTTCAGAGCGATACTCCGGTGACGTTAAAGTGAGAGCTCTGTCGGTAAGGCCTATAATGACGCTATTCTTTTGATTTTTCGGGTGGTTTGAATTGAAATTTAAATATCGACCAGACCATGTATCTTTAGTATACCACTTGGTCTTAAGGGTGCCTTTTTTACTGTCTCGAATAATAGAAAGATCTAAGAAGTTAATTGTATTGCTGTTTTCGACTTCGGCAGTAAATTGAAGTTTGTGATGAAAACTGTTAAAAGTGTTTAAAACGTTATTAATCTCATTTTCTGGAATTGCCATCAGACAATCATCGACATATCTTTTAAAAAATACGATTGGTGACCCTATATTTGACAGAACTTTCTCTTCTAAGTATTCCATGACTAGTTGGGCAACTGTTGAGGAAATTGGGGAGCCCATGGCGCATCCATCCAGTTGTAGAAAAAATTGGTCATGAAATTGGAAATAATTGTTCGTTAACGTAAGATTTATTGCTTCTACGAAATATTCAAGACTAAGGGATGTTTGTTCTTTAAGAGAATCCCACTTTTCTTTTAAAATATCTGCTACTAATTCTATAGGGATGTTTGTATATAAAGAGATAACGTCTAATGATACTAATTTAGAGTCTTTTGGTATATGTGTGTTGTCTATAAACTCTTTAAAAGTAAACGAATCTTTAATATAAAAGTCATTTTTGCCGGTGATTTTAGACAGGCAATTACATAAGTATTTTGACAGTTTATAGAATGGGGATTGTAAACTTGATACGATTGGTCTCAAGGGTATGCCGGTTTTGTGTAGTTTAGGAAGCCCGTAAATTTTGGGGGCCACAGTATTATGTACAGTTAACATTTTGGCTTCCGTTTCTGAAATTTGTTTTTTGTTTAGCATTTTTTTTATAAAGGTATTATTTTTTACTTGAAAAACATTGGTCGGATCGTTTCGTAATTTTTTATAAGTTGCCGTATCTTTTAGTAAGTTTTCCATTTTAGAATTGTAATCAGTAGTGTTCATGATTACCGTTTTATTAGATTTATCTGGATTGAGAATGGTAATTTGTGGATTATGTTTGATAAATTCTTTAGTAGTTCTTAGCTGTTTTTGTACTCTCTTTTGAAAAATGTTGTTTTTTGTTTTTTTATGTCGAATTTTGATTTTGTGATTTGTTAATACGTTTACTACACTGGAACGAATAGTGTCCTTAACTTCATTTGGTTTGTTGTGAATGATGAATTATAATCTATTAACTTAAAAGTAAAAATATCACACTGTATTCATTCTCGTCTGCCTATGTATATATATTTTAACACTTTTTCTATACCATAAAACAACAAGTAAAACCAATAAATTAAAAAAACTTCTTAACTGAGTTATTCATACAATAACATCCAGATGAATGAAGCCTACCTAAAATCGATCGAGGTATGTAACCACAGTGAATTTCTGTTTTATTTATTTTTGTACTAATTTTTGTCCAATATACATTGTCGAAGTGATTTATATATATATATATATATATATATATATATATATATATATAAAAAATAACGTAATGTCCCATATTTATAATTGTGTATTAATGTCCTGATTCTATTGTTTTAGATAGTATGATAATCTTGTACATTTTTGAAAAAGCCTACTATGTTAGGCGAAACGTAAAATAGAGAGAACAAAGTTGGAAGAAGGCGTTTTTATTTTTACATAAACCTAAACCCAAGAAAATTGAAGTAAAATATATATAAATAAATGGTTTAAGAAACTACCAATATATATATATATATATATATATATATATATATATATATATATAAATATATATATATATATATATAGAAAATGGATTCTTTGGGATGACCGCTAAAGCAATGGAATTTGGCTAACCATAGACACGTGTTTCTGACTTAAGGTCTTCATCAGTACAGTCAACTAGTTGAAAGACGAGTACAACTAGTGCCAAAACGAATACACAAAACAATACCAGAGTCACCAACAGGAGCAAAACCGACATTTGTGATTACCAAGAGAACATCCGAAATCTTCGCCGGACTTGATACTCTATTTACCACGGAGCAGAGTCACCAACAGGAGACAAACCGTTTGGCACTAGTTGTACTCGTCTTTCAACTAGTTGACTGTACTGATGAAGACCTTAAGTGAGAAACACGTGTCTATGGTTAGCCAAATTCCATTGCTTTAGCGGTCATCCCAAAGAATCCATTTTCTGCTATATACTAGTTCTAACCGCGTTAGATATTTTCTACTTTCGATTTACTACTCTTGGGTTATGAGTTTCGCCACAGGTGGCTATATGCTGCTCCGTAGTAAATAGAGTATCAAGTCCGGCGAAGATTTCGGATGTTCTCTTGGTAATCACAAATGTCGGTTTTGCTCCTGTTGGTGACTCTGGTATTGTTTTGTGTATTCGTTTTGCCACTAGTTGTACTCGTCTTTCAACTAGTTGACTGTACTGACGAAGACCTTAAGTCAGAAACACGTGTCTATGGTTAGCCAAATTCCATTGCTTTAGCGGTCATCCCAAAGAATCCATTTTCTGCTATATACTAGTTCTAACCGCGTTAGATATTTTCTACTTTCGATTTACTACTCTTGGGTTATGAGTTTCGCCACAGGTGGCTATATGCTGCTCCGTGGTAAATATAGTATCAAGTCCGGCGAAGATTTCGGATGTTCTCTTGGTAATCACAAATGTCGGTTTTGCTCCTGTTGGTGACTCTGGTATTGTTTTGCGTATTCGTTTTGGCACTAGTTGTACTCGTCTTTCAACTAGTTCACTGTACTGATGAAGGCCTTAAGTCAGAAACACGTGTCTATGGTTAGCCAAATTCCATTGCTTTAGCGGTCATCCCAAAGAATCCATTTTCTGCTATATACTAGTTCTAACCGCGTTAGATATTTTCTACTTTCGATTTACTACTCTTGGGTTATGAGTTTCGCCACAGGTGGCTATATGCTGCTCCGTGGTAAATAGAGTATCAAGTCCGGCGAAGATTTCGGATGTTCTCTTGGTAATCACAAATGTCGGTTTTGCTCCTGTTGGTGACTCTGGTATTGTTTTGTGTATTAGTTAGATATTTTCTACTTTCGATATATATATATATATATATATATATATATATATATATATAATTCTTTTTTTATTTATTTGGTCACACCTCGAGCTGTTTCTAAGGCTCAGGTATATCTTAAGAGAGTTTGTTAATAATTTAAATGTTTGTCTTTTTTTATACTGGATGATGATCACGCTGGCGTATGTTATTGTTCCTGTTATAGTTTACTATAAATGTTTTTTAAACTCGGAATTTTAGAAAAATGCGATGAGATTGCAGTCGCTAAATGTTCGTGCTTGGTACGAACAAGAATTCAAATATGAAATGTGTGTATCCACTAGACCGTTATACTATTATGCAAGTTATGCTTACATTACATTTACAGGTTTATTTTAAAACGGCATCCGCTGATTGCGTACATCGAACCGGTTAAACAATGTAACAATGCTCCCAAAATCCATCTATACAAATTTATATTATGTAGTGTTTATTTTTAACATTTTATTTCTTATTTTCAATTTTTGTCTCTCGGTCCAACAGACCGAGCCGGATGTCATGTTAGGAACAGCCTGAAGAAAAGATATAACCACTAAGGTTTCAAAAAAAGGTTATATATAATTTGTAAGATCTTTCCTGGAGTGAAATATACCAGAATCTAGACGATCTGAAAAAAAAGTCGCGAAATTGGATCGAAAGCAAACCATTCTCCAAAAAGTGAGATCTGAAAGTGTCGGAAGAACGCAAGTAATTTGAAAAAATTAGAACCTACAGACAATCTGATAAAACCTAGTTTTTTTTTCAAATATTTCAAAATTCACAAAGTAAAAGATTTTTGGAAATATAATAATGTTTTATGTTTTAAACTTAAATAAAATAAATTCTGTATGTTGCATATATTTTCTATCGACTTAAAAGGAACTAGAGTGACCAACTCTATTTTGACTTCGAAGCTTACGCTTGTATCGTACGAATCAAATTATGGATTTAATGATGGTTTATGACTTTAATGATGGTTTTATCGACGAACCTGGTCCCAATCTAACGGGACGAACTTATCTAACGCTATAAGTATTAATCAAAAAAATCTTTCTTTTAATACAGATACACTTTTTACATCATCTCAAAAAAAGGCTAACCAAAACGCAATCTGATTTTTAAAACACAACTACAAACAAATTAAAAGTTTTGTTAAAAAAGGAAACTAAAAAATGGTCATCTCTCAAACTGGGGTTAGAACACATATCAATTGCAATTCAACTAGATCGCTCTAAAGTGAGCGATATAAATATCATGCTTTAATATAGGATATTTTAAGCTTGAATGATACAAATATCAGGTACGCAATATAATTTTATATCAACGTCATTTTCTGAGAGGCTCTTATTTTTTTCTAAGGTTATTAAATAAGAGGTTTATTTTCTACAAAAAAAAATATATTAATTAAATCTAACTAACAACAAAAACCTCTATTTATAAATCTACAAAGAAATTTTAATTAATTGTTAATATCATAACAAACATCTATATTGTAATTCAATACGTTTGAGCATTAATATATAAAAATAAATTCGGTTCGAAAAAGTCAGGAAAACAGCGTATTTTTATATTCTGCCTCCCTAACGAGCTTTCAAATTTGTATGCAAGAGTATAAAATTGCGTTTATACCCTTTTTATTAAAAGTTTTTAAGCCCACGGTTTAAAAGTTTTAAGGAATATCAGCTTAATTAAAATAAAAGCGCTTTGCATATATAAAACATTTACATTAAAGTTTGTATAAATATAATAACGAACCGTATAAATTCATACTTGCAGATTATCCTAATTCTGAATAATGGTTTGTTTACTCTGGAATTTAGAACGAAACACACACATGATTTTGCTTTGAGTTCATTATTTTGATTTGTAATCGTAGATCAAGAAAAAATTAGTCCAAATTATTTAAAAACGGTATTTGCATATTTTCTTTATTACTGGCCCTATTAAACAATTAATAAGAAATAATTTCTAAACAAATTTTTAAGAAATTTAGCATAATAACATTAGTAATAAATTGTAAAATAAACTGACAGAAGGTTTTTATAATAAACTAATGATCACTAGCTAGGAATAAATAGAATTTTGCTAAAATATTTATCAAATATATCACCTATATGTAGTTCTTAAATTGCAAGTAAAAACTATACAATAAAAATGTTTTTTTATTTTAGACGTTTACGGTGTGGACGTTTACGAATCATTTCTTTGCGTATTTTATAAATATTTTTAGTCACAATAGAATAATTAAGGTCTAAGGATAATCCTATAATAACTAGGCCAACAGGATAAAATTAAAATTTTAAAACTAATAAAATAGAAATATCAAACCGACGAAACCGTAGAAAATTATTTTACCTCGTCTTAATGTTCCCGACCGACCGCGGCCCAAGGTAAAGTCAATAAAAGTGACTCAATCTACACCCGAACAACGAATACCGCTGAGGTATTATAACCATATTTACACTGGATTCGCTCTAAAATCGGAGTCTGATAATTGTCATCTACGTCGCGCGACGCTGAAGCGTAGCTGTCC
This sequence comes from Kuschelorhynchus macadamiae, assembly GCA_030620095.1. NCBI lineage: Eukaryota > Metazoa > Arthropoda > Insecta > Coleoptera > Curculionidae > Kuschelorhynchus > Kuschelorhynchus macadamiae. The sequence goes on from JAUTXW010000206.1 coordinate 804,894, forward strand.
GGTAGGCTGACTTTTTCTTTGTATACACGGTCTAAACAACAAGTTTTTCTCAAATTTTTGGTCAGCATACCGCAGCGTACTTTGACCATATTCCTTCTATTCTAGAGGTCCTTAGGCGAAGCAAAATTTAGTAAATGTTTTTTCCTGGAATTGTCTAGAACACGGGAACCGTTGTTGTGGCCGGGCGACTAGACCTCTTTAGACTTGAGCTTCAAATAGAGCTAGTGCAAAATATAGTCTATTGAGAGTGAGGCCTGAGTAATGGCCCTGCTTATAGTACATAAGAAAATCGTGAATCTAAATATGTTATCATAACATTTCCCCTCCAATTTTCCTAATCTCCGAAATGGTATGGTTCGTTTGACTCACTTTTAATGTACTTATCGCAAAGCATCCAAAGATAATTATTTACAACCCCGATTTCAACAGCCCGTAGCTCCTTCCCCAGGTTTTGGCAGCGGCTAATTTTTTGGAAATGTCGAGGAAATAAAATAGCCCCCACAACCCAAAATGGAGGGTTGAAATAGGTGATGTCAGAATAACTAATTAAATCGACAGAAGTATCAAAAAAAATAAACAAAGGGTACCCTCAGAATTTGAGATATCTAACTAAATCAGGATTAAAATATTCCTGTAATACTTCACAACTGGTTACTGCCGTCATCTTGGGGTACACAGAGCTGACGCTGATGGGGCCATCATAAACTTTTGCTCGAGTAGACGGAACAAACTACGAGATTCCTCCCTAGACAAACATAAACTGTGCAATTCATTTTTTACAAGAATAACGAACAACCTTAACAAGTCAACCTAACACAACCTACACATATGACTGTTTTTACATTATTGAGGGATAACAGACAACCTATATATGCACAAAAAAACATACTACAAACATCCACTCATTCCCCTAAGACTTTCGTTTACATACATAAAACATAAAAAAAAACTTTTTTATAATTTGCTTAATACACTTGTAGCTTCCTACAACGCAAAACATATACCCACTTCGCATTAGTAACAAATAGGCCTCCCCTTATACTACCTATTGTATTTAAGGTTGAAAAGCCTTTTAAGGGCACACCACAGTATGCGCACTAATAATTTTTAGATAATTAAGCATTCATACGATGTTTAAAATACAGATGAAACCTATCTATCCGTCTATCTGTCTTTTTTGTTGGAATTTTCGTCAGAACCCTTGCTTGAGTCGTCCGCCACACGGCGTGTTCGGGCTAATCGTAAGTCGTTCAAGTGGGATTTGGAGTGCATACCATATTTCTCGATTGTATAGGTGGTGTCATTTATCTCGATAAGCCATCTCAACACCGGCCGCTGAGTCCAAGCGCAATGTGAAACGCTTGTCCTCAAGATATGTACCAACCACCACTGCTATACACTCCTGTTTATTTACATGGAAATTCCGCTACACCGGGGAGAGTTTTGGCGAAAGGTAAGTGATTATTTACCAATCGTTTTCATTGCTAGTTTGGTAGAGTTGATGCTATACTGATCTTCGATTGGTCTGTATTGTAATGAATATACTATACTATTTTGATAATCTTCTGACGCTTTCTTGATCTACTTAAAGATACCTTTGTCCGCCAATATATTGGTCAAGAATGTCCTCTGCTTTATTAATATACTCCCGAATTCAATAAACGGTTCTCAGGAAACTTTATAATTCATTTTATTTATTTCAGGGAAATTTTTTATTTGTTTCAGATATTTGATCTAGAGTGAATTTTTGTCTTGGGTTGATGTCCCAATTCTCGTAGGTGCTTTTGTTGTCCGGTGAATAAACGATAACTTCATCCAAATATACTTTAGCGAATCTATAAAATTGATGAACTCATGCCATCAGCTTTTGAAATGTCGCGTCTAAGTCTTATTTAAAGTGAAGTGAAACAAAACCAGACCGAGATTAGAGTGAGAATATTTAATTCATACTTTCAAAACTTATATATATATATATATATATATATATATATATATATATATATATATATACCAAAGGGCTGAAATGATCATCAGTTATGTAGCTAGCGACACTGGCGGAAATATTACGAATTTTTGCACCGTATTTAATAAAATCTCCTTAGTAATATGGTTACTATGTCGTTAAGATGAGTTAAGAAAATAGTCTCATATATTTAGAATACCCTGTTCATTATACCACTACCGCCATTTTAAATTATGATCACGAAAATATAGCTAAGAAGATTAGCGGAATACAGAATAAATGAAAATATTTGTTATGTTAATAAAAACAGAACTAAATTACGATAATTTGCAAAATATATCGTATATTAAATTTAATAAGTTGTGATCACTTTTTTAACCTCCTGTATAATTTTAATATTACTCGGTAATATTAAAATTATATTAATATTAGCACTAATGGCAAATTTCTAATTGTAACACACTCTATCGAGAAAATTATTCACATGATTAGAGCAGGTCGATGAGAAATTTTAATTAGAACATCGAGAATAACAACATATAAGAAATTAAGAAAAATTAAACGAGTGCGATTTTCCGTAAAAGAGTGCGGGTTCCTTTGTTAGGACCATACAACATTTTATTTTCAATTAATAGATAATTGATCTAAAATTCATCATCACATAATTACTACCAAACTTTTCATGTCATTTACTAGATAGCTACTTTAAAAATGTGCAAATTATCGAAACAGAGCTGTATCGTAAAATTAAAACTAGGAAACGTTCAACCAACAGATGCTTTTTAAACGTTTCATAAAATTTTTTGCATTTTAGGTTAATGCCACAATTTATTTTGCTAATGACTAGCTTAATAGTGCAATTTTCATTAAAAAACCTCGTCAGTTTTTACTGAATAATGAGTCTACGCTCATTTGACTTTAAATAATAGATGTTTTGTTTGTTGTTGCAGGTACGCTTCCAAATAGGCCGTATGGAGTTAATTTGGTCGGTAAGTTAAGAATTCACATTCATTTATTTTTAAATTAGAAAGTGTTAAATTAAATGTAAAATTTTCTAAAAACTGGAAATAAATTTTTCTAGTGACCCTTTAACGAAATTTGATTTAACAAGTCTGCGTAAAATGATATGCATTACTACCTAGTTTGAGATAAAATTAAATGTGAATATTCATCGAGCCTCAAAGGTATTTTTAACCAAAGTATTATTTTATTATACTTATTTGTAAATATCTACTACACGTAATTATGATAGTTCTTCCAGTATACTCCTTACGATAAATCCATTACACTTAAAACTTTACTTCGAAAAAAAGGTACACCATCTAGGTCCAAGTAATCCTTCCTGATGACACCGCCTAATCTGGGTTATTAACCAACCAACCTCTCATTCTGAAGGTACAATATAAAAAATCAATTGGACCAGGTGGCACATTATACGGCGAGCGTTGTCACTCTGTTACTAAAGCAGAATATTGCTTTGAAAAAGAACTTACTTGTTGGACTTTTTTTATTCACAACATCGCGATTCGTATAGTATCTCTAGTTGTTCTCAAGACCAAACTAAAGCTAGTCTTAAAGCTATGTGCTTACGTACTAGCTATGAGCTGTAAAAACTCGGAGTTGTGTGACTCAGTAAAGTAACATTTCAATGTCATTATTAGAGTCAATAAATGCCGCTTCTTTGAAATCTGTTCTCTCAAATGATGTTCTTTAAGCATGCTTCTGGCCTCGAACCACTATGTGTTATGGTTAAGCGCGCTTGGTATTACCCGCTTTAATGTTTCTCGTCTCAGAGTGTATTTTCGGTATTTAGAAATTTTAACATTAAGTGGTATCTTTCACTACACTAACAACGGATTTGATACATGCAGTTCTTTCGATAAATAATTGTATTTGATTCGGTTTTAGTCAACAAAACACCCGATATTTCTGGATTTGAAGGCTGTTTTAAATCCCCTTATTTTACTCAATCTCCCTATCTTTTTTTAAATTGCTTTTACATACCAGATTGTTGCTAAAGAGGTTGTTGGCTTTTCTTCAAGTGCATATATCTTGACATTTAAATGTATAATCCGTCTACATGAAATCTTTTTAATTATTATTGATTTCCGTATCGAGCGAATCTGCAAACAAACCCGTCCTCCTAGCTTGGTGCAAATACTGAAGTTCGGAGAGAGTCCCGACGAAATCCGTCGTTAAGAGATACGAAGTAAGATACTCCTGGTGCAATATCGTTCGGCAGTATCTTAAGTACTATACGTTTTGACGAGTTGACGAAACTACCTAATGAAATGGCTCGAAAGAGCGCAGCATTTACATGGCTATTCCGGCAATTTTATTGGCTTCCCCTCATTTGAAACAATAGCGGGGAAGCCTAGAATGCCGATATTTTAAAATTTTCTAGTCTGTTCAGATTTGTTTACTCGTCACAATGAAATGGGCTCCCCCTTTTCTTTTTTCCTGAGTTGTTCCCATTAATATCTATTCTGATGATTTATTGCAGACTTTAGACTTATTATCATATCCGTGACAGTTGATTCCGTGGCGAAAAAGCGATTTTTTTCGATTTCTGATGTTATCATCTTAGCCAAGTCAAAATCAGGTTCCGCGTTGATAATTGTAAAATAAGTTATTTGGATATCCGTATTTTGTTCTTTCCTATACCTACGAAGGGCTAAGATATTTTTTATCGATCAGCTGACATATGTATAGTTTTCGCAGATTTTCAAAAAAAAATCTTAATAAATGGGGAATGCTTATAGAGAGAAAGCTAGTGATTAGTTATGCAATTCTTAAGGAAATTTAAATTAATCATCTTTAATTTAGCGTCTACGTGAAAAAATTATTTTTGATGTATATGTCCGGTGTATGTAACAAAATTCAATTTTTGTTTAATCGGGAATATATTCCAAATCCACAATATTGATAAAATATACCTAAAAAATTGATTTTCATACACAAGTCTGGAGGGTATAACAAAAGTCAAAGAACATTATCGTGCGGAAAAGCATGATAAATTGTACAGAAAGAACCAATTTTCCAAATGAAAAAAAATCGTGCGGAAAAGTAACTTTTCAGGACTACTAGCATAGAAAAGTAACTCTTCTGCGCGATTTGTTAAATTAATGAATATCTTATCTAAAACACTCAATAAGGTGAAATAATTGCAAAGTAAGTATTTTTTTTGTAAGAACCTCAATAATTTTTGAAATTACAGTATTATTATTGAACTTAAAATATATAACTAACTATTTTATTTCGTAACTTACTATCCTTCGATCTCTTTTTTTAGAACTTCTTAGCCTCGAATTTATTGTCAATCGAACGTATTTGCAATCGAAATTTTAGTTTTGGAACTTTTTGCAATTCGAGCTTGCGAAGTTTATGTTTTCAAATTATTTCTTTCGAACCTTTTGTTTTTGAAATAATTACCCACATCCCATTATTTATTTTTCTCTTCACCAAATTATGTCCACCACAAGTTGGCATTTTTATGAGAAAGTTGGCATCCCTAATTGCTAAGCGGTTTTAAGCACTCTTCTCTTTGTTCAGTCTTTGCCCCTATAATGTCACGCTGTTACCTTCGTTAGGTACAGGACGAAATAGAAGATGACATACTGGGATGGCGTCGTATGGTCCGACCCAGGAAAAAACGGATATAACAGCGCTAGTAATGTTTTGAAAAAAAGTATAAAGTATTATAAAATCCATTCCTAAATTTGGTAATCAGAGAAAAAAATAGATGAAAGGCCACGTTTATTAGCTCTGATAAGTTACTCTCTGTGTGTGCATAACCTAAGTTTTCTTAAGTTTGTAAGGTCACATATGTGGCAGCAAAATTAGTATAATAATTTCTTTTACTTCCCTCGTAAAAGAGAAGTATTGTAATCGGAAAAAAATCACTCTCCGAGATTTTTTCAGATATTCACGTTTCAGGGTCCCTAGATGACGAAAAACACGTTTTCTCAATTCCGTCGGTCTGTCTGTCGGGTCGAGGTGTAGCTAAAAAACTACTTACCCGATTGACTTCAAATTTTGGTCAAAAATTAACTGGTCATTGGGGATGACCTGGTAACATTTTGGTAAAAATCCAATATAGCGAAACAAAATGGCGACCTAGTGAAATGTTAAAAAAAGTATTATTAAAAAACTACTTATCCAATTTATATTTGCAAAATTATCAAGTATTATTATAAAGGCGGCTTAATAAAATATTTAGAAATTCAACCTGAGAATACTGCTTAATGATTTAATTTTAAATTGTGTGCCACAACTAATTGTGGTAAAAGGCTCAACTAGTAAAATAGTGGTACTAATTCAAGATAGCTGAACAAAATGGCGGCCAAATGAAATGTTTGTAATCGTGAAAAAATCACCGCCTCAGGTTTTACAAATCTTTAAGTTTTAACGTCCCTTGATTCCAAAAAATATGTTTTCTCATTCCCGTTGGTCGGTCTGTCGGTCTGTCTGTCTGCATGTTTGTCAGCTCTCGGCATAGGTTAGAGACTACTTACCCGATTGACTTCAAATTTTGATAACAAATTATGGGGGTGACCTAGTAATATTTTGGTAAATATTTAAAATGGCGAATGATTTCAAATTGTTTGGTATAGGGTCAACTTGTGGTACTAATTCAAGACGGCGGAAGAAAATGGCCGCCAAATAAAATGTTTGTAATCGTGAAGGAAATCACAGGTTTTTACATACATTCACGTTTTAGCGTTCCTAGATGCCAATAAATATGTTTTATCGATTCCGTCGGCCCGTCTGTCGGTCTGTCCGCCAGTTCGAGGTATAGCTTAAAAACCAACCCGATTGACTTCAAGTTTTAACCAAAAATTAAGAGTCATCTGGGGATGTTCTGGTAATATTTTGGTAAGAATCCAGTATAGCAGAACAAAATAGCGGCCTAGTGAAATGTTAAAAAAATTATTATAAAAAACTGCTTATCCAATTTATTTTAAAATTTGCATAAATATCAAGTATTATGTTGGAATCAAGTGGTAAAATTTTAGTCCGAATTCAAGATGGCGGAACAAAATGGCGGTATAATAAAATATTTAAATATTCAGCCTGAAAAAACTACTTAATAAATTTATTTCAAAATGTTTGCCATAACTAATTGTGGTATAGGCCTCAACTAGTAAAACTGTGTTACTAAAACAAGAAGGCGAAACAAAATTGCGGCCAAAGAAAAGTTTTAAATACTACTGATCCAATTGATTTCGAATTTTGACCAAAAATTATGGGTGATATGGGGATATCCTGGTAATATTTTTATAAAAATCCAATGTGGCGGAACGATGTTAAAACATTTTGTTAGAGAGGTGTATTATTTGTGGTTAAGATCCAGCAAAAAAAACAAGTGCTTTTTTAAACTCTCAACGTTTCGAAACTTTATTGTTGCATCCTCAGGACACATATATAGATCCTATATCCTGCATGAAACCCATAACATCAGTTTTTCCAACTCCGTTGGTCTGCAGATATTTCCTAGGTAATAAGTTTCTAAATAATATTCGTTAACAATCCTCTTGTTGTTATTAGAGTGGTGTATTATTTAGGGTTAGGACCCAATGAAAAATAGCAAGTCTTTTTATGTAGTCGACGTTTCTCGACTTTATTGTTACATCCCCAGGACCCATATATAGATTCCATATCCCGCATGAACCACATATTATCAGTCTTTACCTGCTCCATTCGTCCGCAGATATTTCCCAGATATTAACTTTCTAAATAGTTTTCGTTAACAATCCTCTTGTTTATATGTGAGAGTGGTGTATTACTTGGAGTTAAGATTCAATATTTTTAAATGGTCGACGTTTCGAAACTTTATTTTTGGATCCTCAGGACACATATATAGATTTTATATCCCGCATGAAACCCATATTATCAGTCTTTTCCGTGGGTTCGCAGATATTTGCCACATATTAAGTTAACGTTTCCGTTAACGATCTTCTTGTTAGAATGGTGTATTATTTAGGAAAAGAAAAAAAAATATGCGGACCACCGGATTCTGTGTGTGTTACATGAGGATGCATCAATAAATTTGCGTAACGTCGACAGTTTAAAAAAGGGGTTTTGGTTTTTTACTTGATCCTAACCCCAAATACACACTATGACATAACAACAAAAGGATCGTTAACAAAAACCAGTTAGAAACTTAATATCTGGGAAATATCTGCGGACCAACGGAGTAGGTAAAGACTGATGATATGGGTTTCAATTTAAGACGGCGAAACAAAATGATGGCCAAATAAAATTTGTAAAAAAATCATCGTAAAAAATCTTGTTCAATGACAATAAATTTTGCAGAAAAATTATATGTGAAAATTTAAAAACGTAAAAATTTATTTTAAAATATGCCTAGACGTGAAATGAGAGATATGAAGAAAGCAAGTGGTAAATTATTGATAGGAATCCAATATGATGGAACAAAATGCCGCTCAATAAAATTTAAATACAGTATATGTAACACATATATACTGTGGCTATGTACTGAACTAAATTGTGTCACACTTCACTATACAAACAAATAACAAATATAAATCATAACGGGGGAAGTTCGAAAACGAAATTTACCGATTTTTTTACTCTGGAGATATGCATTTTCAGATGTTCTATCTGAACTGCTGATTAAAAAATCACCAATATATACATATATATATATATATATATATATATATATATATATATATATATATATATATATATATATATATATATATATATATATATATATATATATATATATATATATATATATATATATATATATATATATATATATATATATGTTATTTCAAAGAATAATAAAAAAAATGAAATCCTTTATTGAAATATAAAGTAACTTACCACAAAACCCTTCGATAATGGATGTAACTCCTTTTTTGCTTGCTTACCGGTACTAGGTACAGCTGATGGAAATTTGAGGGAAATTAGTAAAAAAGGAATGTAGGGAATACCGATTACCACACTCCCGACAATGTTTTATTTTATTACGAAGGACCCTTGCAATCACAACTAAGTATTAAATTTGATTTCCGTAAATTAATTTTCACGTGCCGTTCACGCGAGTGTTGTATTGTCAGCAACAACAACAATTCGACAGCTAAACCGGTTCCGTACTACTTTTTTAAATTAAAATATCGAATATCTCGACGTTGCCAATAATTGTCGACTTGTATTCCTAAATTAAAATTGGCGCAAACAATATATATATATATATATATATATATATATATATATATATATATATATATATATATATATATATATATATATATTGTTTAAATCTTCATGCAGATGCTTTCAGAAATAAAAAGCTGAAAAGCACTTATAATAAATAATATTTACCTTACAAAGTTTCCAGTTATTGTAATTACTTAATTATAAACTTACTTTATATAATGTTTAAAAAATATTGGTTTCTCGTAACCGTTATTATTTTGAAAATTTTTTACATTTGTATTTTTATTCCAGTATATAATTCCAAATTATAACTTAGTCGGATTTTTTCGTGTTAGTTCATAACAGAACATAGTTAAAACATGCTCTATACATATTTATATTATACTATATTAACTTTTTTAAGCTTGTTCGTATTAGGTGTATTTTCTGGTGATTCGGGTATACCACTCAACCATTTCTTCTATTTTTCGCAAACTTTTCGCTTCACGTAAAAAGCAAAAACTCGTAAAGCTTGTTTACTTCCAGTTCTTATTGCACTGTATTTTTCATGTCACAGCATAAGCAACATTAACTTAATAAGGAGAAAGAGCCATCGCCATTTGTGGGTTAACGAACGACAGAAAACTTTCAGGAGCAGTTTATTGATATTTATTATTTTCTGCGGCTTTAATCTGGAAAAACTGTGAAGCTTGGATATGTTTTGTTATTATCAAATCTTGTTAGTATTACTTCTTTTCAGATAAAAGAAAATGTTAATTCATAATGCGCTGCTTTCGTACATTCCTTAAAAAATCAGTTTAAAAAATACTATTTACACACAAAATATATTGCATGAAATATATTATTAGATTTTAGTGGGGGCATTCTTTATAAATAATTTAAATATTATCTAGAAAACAGAATAATCAAACAAAAATGAAAAATGCTTAAAAAATTGGGGCTTTTTGAAGAGTTATTCTGAACCCACACCACTACACATGACAGGGTTATAATTTATTTAATTTTTAAAACTGCGAGAGACTCGAACACTCAGAATGTCTAATCTCTTCGCTAAATATGATCCAATTACCGCGAGTATAAAGATTCCTAGTTTCTTCGGAAAGCAAGTAAACAGAGTTAATTAGTTTATAGTAGTACCACATGGTATCCGAAGATTGTTTCGGTGCGAGAGTAGGGAATTTCCGGATAAATTTGAGAGTAAGTGGGTATGTATATGACCCGAAATAAGTCTGAGGGTAGCCCTGCATCCTAATGTCTTGTAAAGGGACGTTTTTTTTTTTAACTTAAAACAATAAAAACAAACTTTTGATTCTTCGAATTAGGTCAAAATAATAGACAACTTATAAGTATCTCCAAATGGGCTGGTAAATGCTCTAGAATTGGAACAAAACTCATTGTTTAAATACCAAGCAAGCAACCTCCAGTTTTTAGAGTAATAGGATTTATAAAGAATGAACTTCTTTTTTTTGGTTCTAGCAAAACTGATGCTAACTAAATACTTAATTCTATTAATTTGACAAATAAATAAAAACTGGAGAAATATTTTAAATTAAAATTCTAACCGCCGTTTTTAAGAATTAACGTAATTGTCAAAATTTGGTGAGCGTTTATTTAAAGGAGTAAAATGAAATTTTATACGGATTAAAACTATTCTTTGGATAGAGAGGCAGCCACAATTTGTGCGCAATAATTTCCCCATTTGTCTAAGAACTCTTTAGCAAAATTAACTGTCGTTCTCTATATATAGTTAATTCAGATATTTGTTTGAATAAGTTGCTATTCGATTACCTTATTTGAAGTAATTGGAGCAATATAATATCCATATGTGAAATCGGTATATTACAAATGGTTTTTACTGTAACCAGGCTAGGAATGTTCGAAACGTCTGCGGGATTTCAGTATGCAGACCAAAATTGTTTAAAATGTTGCTTGCTTTTACGTTAGTACAAATCTGATGAGCTTCAGGTTAGCCCTGGCTCTCGTACTATGCTTCACATGGTGAAATACATTATTAATTTAATGCAGGTTCGATACATTCTGAACAAAAGGATAACTCATTGTGAATGCAATGTAAATCGTCCGGGAATTCCAACTCTAACTCTAAAATAGGGCCAGTATTTGTGTCTTTGGTTACGTTCAGATAATCTACATTTTGAATATTGTTCGCTGAGAACCAATTGAAACTGTCAATTGATAAATATCGAGACATGACTGTGCGTTATTTAAGTCGGATTTTAAGTAAATATCTGAATATGCCACAATACTTGTGTAGGCTATAAAACTTCTTGTTAGATAGAAGTTTTGTTTCATCTAATTTTTAAAAGTAAACTGCCTAAAAATATGGGAAAATAACGTTTAAAAGATAATGCTGAAACTGTTGTTCCGCGGGGAACAAGGGTTATTTTCTGATTTTAGAATTTTACTAAGTTTATCTAATTTGTCCATGCATCCATCTAATTTTCCTAAGTTTATTTAATCCAGTAGCCATAAATAGAAACCTGAAATTATTTTGAACGACCATTAGTAGTATAGCAGGGGCGGTCCTAGCCCACCTCGATGGCATCTTGACCAACGATCGGTCCCAGGAGCTCTTCGCCTCACCTGCCTGCAAGAAGTGTTTACCTGTCAACTTTTGTGCACCTGTCTTAAGCGTGACACCTGGTTTGCACAGGTAGCTGTTATTTACCACAAGAGCCAAGCCGAGCCTCGCCGAATTCAGACGAAATATACCGATAATTGTTTTTCTGTTAATTAAAATTAATGTGTTCGACGTAAAACTAACGGTCAGCCGATAACAAAAGTTCAAGTATGTAGATAAGGTGATCTTTGTGTAGTATTGAAATGAGCAATAAAAAATTGTTTTATAGATAAGTTACATATTTGTTTCGAATAATAGCTTGTACCAGGTGATAAAAAAACGTATAGCACTTAAAATAATTAATATATATGTAAAATATAGAGGATTTAATAGCAGTCGATCACGAACCAGTCTGGTGGTAATATATGCCTGTTCCAGTCGACAGAACGTGTCAAGAGTGTAAAGGGAACTCAATATCTCCAAACATCTGTGAAGAGGTTAACGGGCAAAAGAGGATTAATAGACATACCGTTTTGTATTATTTAAAAGAAGAGTACGAAAGAAGGAGAAGGATGCAAAATAATGAGTAAATTTGTTTTACTTTTCTTTGATATTCTTTTCAATTATTATGTCCTAACTAATAGTCAACCAACGACGACGACGACAAAGAGATATTATCCAGAAGAGCGCAGTTATAATTTTGTTTTAATTAATAATAGACCTTATTATATTTTGAGAAATGTAAGTTTAAGAACATTTCAAGACTCTGGTTATAATGTATGGGTTCACATACATTATGATTTAATAAAACCTGATGAAAATGTAATCACCAAATAGGTCTAGTGACTCACTTAAAAGACAATGTATCAAACGTAACATATGTTCCTGTGAACATTAATGAACCTGCAGATATATATTGCAACTGGTATACTGCCAGATATTTTCGAAATAAAAATATTTATCTTGAATATAAGCCTGTTGAACTAAAAGACATTTTAAGTGCACATTCCACTGTTTACAGCACTGGTCAAACAGAATTAGGAGTCATTTTTAGTGTAAATTCTGCTGTTTACAGTACATGTCAAATTACATATTTATTATAATAAGACCCTGTACGTACACAACATGGATTTTGAAAGAATTCAATTTTAATGTCAAATATGTAATTGTTTAGTTAAAAAAAATATTCGATTTTATGTCTTGATATCCAAGGATTTAATTGTGCCTCTGGATTTATTCCAAAAGAACTAGCTGTGTATGATGGAATACGTTGTTCAAATTTTTTTTTCAAACCACTATATAATAAAAGCATGTTAAAAGGTCAGGATTTAAAAACGAGATCTTATCTCGAAAACTCATATCATGGTCTAATATGGGAGTCTGGTTTAATAGACTTAAACGAACTAGCAAATGTCTTAGAACATGTGATGAAAAGATATGACGCCCCAAAAATATACGTCAAAAGAGATGAAAAGGTGAATTTTTTAATAAAATGTGTGGAAAAATTTTTTAAAATAACTCTGGAGAGTGAACCGAAGCTAAGCAAGTTTAAGAAAGTTCCCGAATGTCACTTTCACAAGGATCCATATGGCACTACTTGGCATTGTGCATTATCAAACGCTAAGTTGTTATATAATTATAAATACTGTTTTGTTTGAAGATAAATACATTATTTGTAGAAAACATGGAAATAAATAAATAAAACGTATATGAAAAAAATATTTATTTTATTAAGTTATTCTACATTATTTTTATCTATCCAACTATTATGCTTATTACTGAAACCTAACCATTTTACAAATATTGTTTTTACGTTTTAACACTTTTTCAACTAAATAAATGTCCGGATATTTAACTTTTTGCAATTGAAGTTCATAGAATCCTCCTTTAATGTCTTGTTTTTCTGCATCTTGAAGTAGGTATGTCACTGGATTTGTAAGTTGAACTTTTTTTACACTAAAAATTTCTGTTGACCAATTTGGTTGGTATTGTTTACCGAAAACTCCTCTAAATTTGGAAATTCTCACATGATCACGTATCTCGAATTTTGGTTTCGATGTCATTTTAATTCGATTATAAACTGTGTTTAATAGCAGTTTTTCATACTTTTTTGAAATTTCAGCCGGTTTTAAACCTGTGGTAGTGTGTACTCGATTATTATAGAAATAAACGATTTGTTTTAATATATCAAACCACTTGTATGATCTTTGAAGACTAAATTCTTTCCACATCATTCCTTTAAGGGTTCGATTTACACGTTCAACAATAGATGCTTTTTTCTCACTGTAAACTAAATAATGTTTGACATTATATTTTTTCATTAAAATCATCGATTCTTTTCCAGTAAATTCACCACCGGAGTCTGTACAGAGACGTATAGCTGTCTGTTCTTTGAATACATTTTTCATCGCTTTAGATACCTCTTTGGCAGTTTTTGTTTTCAACGGATAAGCCCAAACGTATTTAGAAAAACAGTTAATTACGACGAGTATATATTTGTATCCTTTGTTTTCTTGTACGTATTCTTTCATATCAACCACATCAGCTTGCATTAAGTCCAATAGAGATTTGATAATAACCTTTCTTCTTTTAAAATTTACTCTTGATGGTTTATGGAGTTCTTCAACAATATCTTTTTTTACTTTGGTTACAAATTTAGACATATTTTTATTCTATTATATTGGCTTCTCGTAATTCTTCAATAATGGCATTAAACTCGTTAACGTGATTTATATTACCAGCAGCCTGAGACGCAACTAGTAGCTCCAATCTCTGAACCAACTCATTAGGATCATTCCAAAAAACGTAATCAATAGGATTGTTTGAAAGTTTCATAGACATTCCCTCCCCATGTTTCAAAACATCATCATCATCGTCATCATCATCATCAGTTGGACTGGTATAATTACTCTCAGTTTTATTTATTATTGGTTCAATAAATTTTCTAAATTTCTTATTTTTACTTGATTCTACATTTTTGATAGCATTGGTTTTAAATAATATGTGAGTATAGTTTTTGCATCATTTGTATAGATGGTGGGAACATTCTGATTAAATAACAAGCCATATAATTTATTAGTGCCTTTATATTTTTTCCTGCAATTATCAAATCAGCTCCATCGAAATCTATCGTTTTGTTACCGATAGAAAACCGTTTGATATCCTTATCAAACTTTACTTGGAATTTTCCATCAGAATAACTACTATTTGGATCCTTTTCAAACTTTTTGATGTACTTTAAAGGTAAACTATGATATTGATCAGAATAATCGGAAAATTATTTTTCTCTTATAGTTTGATTTAGTGCTTTTTCATATTCTCTTAGTTTCCTAATTTCCTCTTCTTCAATTTCATCCTGCTCGTTTTTTATTATTAATTTTCTAGGATTGTATGGTTTTGTTGTGGAAGAAAATAATTTTCTTTTCATTTTTGGCGAAGTTTGATATGCACGTGTGATTTTGTTTCCTGTAGGAGTATCCTTAAACTCTAATAGGATAGAAGTGGAGGGTATAGGTTCCGATTTCACTGACTCGTTTTCCTCTTCACTATTATGGTCCCCAAAAAGTTTCTCCTCGTCATCTTTATCATCATCATCATCATCATCATAGTTATCGTCATCTGAAAATTGTTCCCTTCTTTTAAGTACCGATATCAAACTTTCAGGAGTGTGCTTCTTTCGATCCAATTTGTTCTCAATCACCTCCAAATGTTTTGTTATAGGCTGAAATACATTCTCGTGGGCTTTTTCAACTAAATAAATGTCCGGATATTTAACTTTTTGCAATTGAAGTTCATAGAATCCTCCTTTAATGTCTTGTTTTTCTGCATCTTGAAGTAGGTATGTCACTGGATTTGTAAGTTGAACTTTTTTTACACTAAAAATTTCTGTTGACCAATTTGGTTGGTATTGTTTACCGAAAACTCCTCTAAATTTGGAAATTCTGGAATTTTGGTTTCGATGTCATTTTAATTCGATTATAAACTGTGTTTAATAGCAGTTTTTCATACTTTTTTGAAATTTCAGCCGGTTTTAAACCTGTGGTAGTGTGTACTCGATTATTATAGAAATAAACGATTTGTTTTAATATATCAAACCACTTGTATGATCTTTGAAGACTAAATTCTTTCCACATCATTCCTTTAAGCGTTCGATTTACACGTTCAACAATAGATGCTTTTTTCTCACTGTAAACTAAATAATGTTTGACATTATATTTTTTCATTAAAATCATCGATTCTTTTCCAGTAAATTCACCACCGGAGTCTGTACAGAGACGTATAGCTGTCTGTTCTTTGAATACATTTTTCATCGCTTTAGATACCTCTTTGGCAGTTTTTGTTTTCAACGGATAAGCCCAAACGTATTTAGAAAAACAGTTAATTACGACGAGTATATATTTGTATCCTTTGTTTTCTTGTACGTATTCTTTCATATCAACCACATCAGCTTGCATTAAGTCCAATAGAGATTTGATAATAACCTTTCTTCTTTTAAAATTTACTCTTGATGGTTTATGGAGTTCTTCAACAATATCTTTTTTTACTTTGGTTACAAATTTAGACATATTTTTATTCTATTATATTGGCTTCTCGTAATTCTTCAATAATGGCATTAAACTCGTTAACGTGATTTATATTACCAGCAGCCTGAGACGCAACTAGTAGCTCCAATCTCTGAACCAACTCATTAGGATCATTCCAAAAAACGTAATCAATAGGATTGTTTGAAAGTTTCATAGACATTCCCTCCCCATGTTTCAAAACATCATCATCATCGTCATCATCATCAGCAGTTGGACTGGTATAATTACTCTCAGTTTTATTTATTATTGGTTCAATAAATTTTCTAAATTTCTTATTTTTACTTGATTCTACATTTTTGATAGCATTGGTTTTAAATAATATGTGAGTATAGTTTTTGCATCATTTGTATAGATGGTGGGAACATTCTGATTAAATAACAAGCCATATAATTTATTAGTGCCTTTATATTTTTTCCTGCAATTATCAAATCAGCTCCATCGAAATCTATCGTTTTGTTACCGATAGAAAACCGTTTGATATCCTTATCAAACTTTACTTGGAATTTTCCATCAGAATAACTACTATTTGGATCCTTTTCAAACTTTTTGATGTACTTTAAAGGTAAACTATGATATTGATCAGAATAATCGGAAAATTATTTTTCTCTTATATTTTGATTTAGTGCTTTTTCATATTCTCTTTGTTTCCTAATTTCCTCTTCTTCGATTTCATCCTGCTCGTTTTTTATTATTAATTTTCTAAGATTGTATGGTTTTGTTGTGGAAGAAAATAATTTTCTTTTCATTTTTGGCGAAGTTTGATATGCACGTGTGATTTTGTTTCCTGTAGGAGTATCCTTAAACTCTAATAGGATAGAAGTGGAGGGTATAGGTTCCGATTTCACTGACTCGTTTTCCTCTTCACTATTATGGTCCCCAAAAAGTTTTTCCTCGTCATCTTTATCATCATCATCATCATCATCATAGTTATCGTCATCTGAAAATTGTTCCCTTCTTTTAAGTACCGATATCAAACTTTCAGGAGTGTGCTTCTTTCGATCCAATTTGTTCTCAATCACCTCCAAATGTTTTGTTATAGGCTGAAATACATTCTCGTGGGCTTATTTGTTCATGTTTTAAGATATCTAGTTTATTCTTTATATCTTTTCTCTTTGAAATTATTTTTTTCTTAACTGATTAATGTTTAGTTTTTTTCTTTTTATTTTTCGTGGTACGAGCAGGAGCCATGATGATAATGATGATGAACTTTCAGCGTTCAAATATGTAATAATTTATAAAAGCGATACTACAGATATATATTTATCAAAACATAACTGATATCTACCTTCATCAATTTTATTATCCTTAAATATAGATAGAAAACCAGATGGTTCCTTCCAACAGTATGAACATATGGTTTTAAAGCTGTCAAATGACATATCTGAGTATACAAGATGTAAATTTAAGTCATCCTGTTTAAATAATATTAAGACGTTAGCATTGTCTCTTATCAAATGTTTAGGTATTTTTGCATATGTTTGACATAAGTAAAAACAGTCTATATTATTGCGACGTCCCATACTAAAATATGCTCTTATAACATCCTGTTTATAATACGCGACGTCATCAAATATGAAAAAAATTTACTTTAGCGTCAGATGGAGCTACTATTTGTTCACTATTATCAAATGCACCGATTCTTTTTACTGGTTTTATTAATTTCTCTAAATACATATATTTAGGTTGATACAGAGACTTTGAATAGAAGTAGGCATTTTCAAATTTCAATCCATTGGGATGTTCAAGAAGGCTTACCATGATATTGATTTTTCCACAGTTTGAAGGTCCCGATATGATGCATCGTATAGTAGATGGTAATAATGTACTGTGATTAATATTTTTGTTTTTTTTTCATGATTATTTACTGTTAAAGATGTTCTTTATTTCACAATTTTGAATGTTTCTTCTTTTGCTCCTTCATGTTAAATATCCGATGGAAAACTAATTATAAAGCCATAATACGCTATTATTTATATTCAGTCTTTATTTACTTCTTTTAAAATGAGGTATTATTCGATTGATCGACAACATCAACAAACGATTAATGGGGAAGGTTTGTTAAACTCAATGATAAACAAACTTCCATTTGAATTACATCTTCCACGGTATAACTATTGTGGTCCAGGAACTAAATTAGAGAAACGTTTACGACGTGGTGATAAAGGAATTAACCCGTTAGATGAAGCATGTAAAAATCATGATATTGCCTATTCACAATATTAAGCAGAATAAATTCATCGAATGCATCCTGGAAAGAAAAATTAGCCACTGCAGGTATTTGAGCTGCAATGCAAACTAAAATAAAGCTAGGTATGGGTACTAGCAGTGGGGATATAAGTTTGAGTAATAACCCCAATTTAAATCAGTTATACAATAGAATCCATTTTATGGTAGGTTTTTCGTCCACTAATCCTAATCTTTGAAATGAAACAATAACAGCTTCCTTGGACAATAGAGTTGAACGTTTATTACTAAGCCAACGTTTCGGCACCAATTTGTGCCATCATCAGGGCTAGTAAATTCTAATTACTTATGTAGTCTAAATAGACATACATATTGTTGTTACTTCACAAACACAAAATAAAACAACGAACGAGCAGAGGAATTTTATGCCGCTGAGAAGAATAAAGGTTTTAAACTATATGAATATAGTTTATATCAATATAGTTTAAAACCTTTATTCTTCTCAGCGGCATAAAATTCCTCTGCTCGTTCGTTGTTTTATTTTGTGTTTGTGAAGTAACAACAATATGTATGTCTATTTAGACTACATAAGTAACTAGAATTTAGCCCTGATGATGGCACAAATTGGTGCCGAAACGTTGGCTTAGTAATAAACGTTCAACTCTATTGTTGTTTCATTTCAAAGAATAGAATCCATGGTAACAAGTATCTTAAAACAATAATGGAACACAGTGTGAAGGCTGTGCGTGATTATGTCAAAAAGATAGAGATTTTGCTAAACAAACTCGAGAAAGTAAAGGGTCAAACTGGAAAGGTGTATCGAAAACAAGTCAAAAAGGGAACAAAAAATAAACAACAAAAATACGATAATTATCATAAGAAGAAAATAAAGGAAAAAAAGAAATGCCCTTCTAATTTTATTGAGAATGATGATGAGAAACGAAAGAACTTAGAAAACGAGATTGAACAAGATTTACAACAACAACAACATCAAAATAGGGCACTCAAACGAAAGATAGATAACTCTGATGATGATATAATGGATAGGAAAAAATTAAAATTTGAAAAAAATCGACAAACTTATCCAATAAGCAGAAATTAAACGACGACGACGATAATTTTCATGAGGAATTTGCTAGTGGCCCCTTAAAAAAAAATTAAAAAATAGTATATATTTTCATTTATCTGGCTTCAACGTTTAGTGTATTAAAAACTTTTCCAACAGAAAGTAGTAAACATGGTAGCAATTAAAAAAAGTAAACCTCGGAAGCAGAAAAGCAAAAAGGCAAAAAGACCAAAAGCGGGAAAAAAAGAAGCAGTACAAAATTAAAAAGTTTTCAATCAGTTATGAAAAAGATTAAAGGTAGTATTTTAAATCAAAAACCACCCAATATTTACGATGCTGTTAAGATAGCTATGAAAGCATTTAATAATACCAAAATCAGACAGCCAAGAATAATTAAAATTCCAAAAACTGAAGGTTTTTGTCCTTTGATCCCTATTTTTGCGGGACTGAGTGCATTAGGTGCGTTAAATGGAGGAGCTGCCGGCATCGCAAAGGCCGTATCTGATGCTCGTGCTGCCAAACAACAATTGCAAGAAAGCGAACGCCACAACAAGACGATGGAATCTATTGCATTGGGAAAAGGTCTCTTTTTAAAACCAAAACCGGTTTAGGCCTTTTTTCAGGAAATGCTCTCAGGAAAAAAAATACCGATAATCTTACCTAACCGTGCCTTAAGTAACTTTGATATTGAAAAGTATACTAAACTACTCATACCCTATTTTCGAGGAGTGTTTATGAACGATCGATTACCGAAGAAAATTTACCAAAACGAATCTGGTATTATCAATTTAGACAATTTTTCTGGACCGGGAACTCATTGGACTGTTTATTGGAAACATAGAAATAATGTTTATTATTTTGATAGTTTTGGAAATTTAAAACCTCCTTTGGAAGTGTGTAAATATTTTAACTCTAATGGTGTTTGTAACATATTTTATAATCATCATTGTTACCAACCTTATGACTCGTTTATATGTGGTCACTTATGTCTGAAATTTTCAACATAATCATAAATCATTTCAAATCATTCTGTAGATTTAGAATAAATACCAATATAACTATAATTTTTGTTTTATTTAATGTAAATACTTTGATCCGAAAAGTAGTTAAACATGTCTTTTACGTTTACCTTATCGGGAACGGAGTCTGTACTTTCAACCAAAATTTATCCACCTATTGTTTTGAATGAAAACGAAAATTATGTTTTGGGTTTAATAAACTTTGAAAGTTACAACTCAATTCCTAACATTGATAGTAGCAATAACAGTTTGTTTGTGGAGATGAACACGTTGTTATACCTGAAGGATCCTACGAAATTAGCGATATTCAAAAATATTTGACGACGTATCTGAGACTTCATTCAAAAGAAAAGGATCCAATCACACTTCGTTTGGAAGCAAACCATAATACTTTACAGCGTGAAATCAAATATAACCGTAAAATTGATTTCAGCAAAGAAAATTCAATTGGCAGTTTACTGGGATTCGGTAGCAAGCAACTCGAGCCTCATAAAAGACACATTTCCGATACTCCTGTAAATATATTTAAAGTTAATTCAGTATGTATAGAATGTAATTTAGTGACAAATTCCTATAATAATGGAGATTTAGTTCATATTATCCATTCGTTTTATGCAACAGTGCCACCAGGTTTCAAAATAGTCGAGAAGCCATCGAATGTTATTTATCTACCAATCAGCACACGATATATCGATGAGATAATCCTTAAAATAACTGATCAGGATAAGAAATCATCAATTTCAGAAAGGAGCTAGTAACGATAAGGTTATATTTGAAGCGAATTCTTTAAAATGGTTTGTCTGTATAATCATAATTCTTTAAATATACCAAAGGACAAAGGAGTTTGGAAAGAATTTTTATTATCTTAGTTTGCAAGTGTAGATATAGGCACAAAGACAATGAGTTATAACATGTTAAAAGTGGGAGAAAATGTGCTAAATGATGACTAAATCATAAATTATCAGTACCATACACATCAACCTTATTCCTCAACAACTCTAAACAATAACGAAATTAGAATACCAATACAAACACAAGATTTATACACGTTACCGAGTCAAAGCTTTTTATACATTGAAGGAAAGTTGCTTAAAAACCATGAATACCCACAACTGCAGCAAAGCAAAAACCACACATGGGCAGTGAAATCATTAAATCAATTGGAGAAGCCTCGTTTTATCATCATTGGTTTTCAAACTGGTGTGAAAAATAATATTGCGAAAAATGCGAGTCATTTTCAGCATTGCAGGTTATTAGATTTAAAGGTGTATTTGAACTCTAATATGTTTCCATACGATAATCTAAATTTGGACTTTGATAACAATAAATATGCGCTTGCGTATGAAATGTATCAACAATTTCAAAAATCCTATTATTATACAAATCAGAGTGATCCGTGATATCACCCAACAACATACAAGACTAAAGCAGCATTAATTGTTGTTGACTGTTCACGTCAAGGTGAAGACATCCTAAAAGGTGGAGCTGTTGATATTTGCATTGAATTCGAAACAACTAAAACAATAACAAACAATACCTCAGCATTTTGTTTGATTCTACATGATCGTTTAGTCAAATACAATCCTTTAACCAATACAGTTAAAGTATATTAAATTTCAAAGTGTCAAAAGTAAAACGTCAGTCATCGATTGTTCGCGGTAAAAGGTGAAGTAGTCTCAGCAGCAGCAGCAGCAAAAGCAGTATAGTGAACGTTTTGTAAAGAGTCATGTTTATAATAGATATACAAGGATTTCAATATGGCAGCTCAACTTTTTTGTGCAAGGAAATTGCAATTCTCAATACCTCAAATAAAAATTATAAATATGCTCCAGTTAAACTTCTTTTTGAATTGGGCTTTTGCAAAGACCAAATTAGAAATCACATGGAATGATTAACTAACAACGTACATGGCTTGGAATAGTCAAACGATGCTTTTGAAAATTTGGAATATGAAAATTTGACTGAGTTTATAAAAGATTTTATTAATGAAGAAAATGAATATGACACTGTGGACTCTTGGATATTTAATTTATATCATTGGAATATATTTTCAAAACAAATTGTACCGTTATGGATATTGAAATAAAAAACTAAAATATTATGTAAATTGTATTTTTTCAAATCGTTATCCTACTTTTAAACATGTTATTTTTTTCAGACATATCATTGTTAAGGTATCTACATTCATACAGTTTTACATATATCTAAATTAAAATTAGTTATCGTATGTATAATTAGTTCTTCAAAAGTTAAATGGTTAGAGATTTTTTCAAAAATATCAATTGTAATAAAAACCTTTTTTTTTCAGAAAAATTTGTTGAGTAATTATTTACAGTTGTTATACTTTGTACATATTTATAACCATTTAAAATTAGTTTCTCCATCAGTATATTTAAAATTAAATTCACATAGAATTTCAATAAACATGTCAACAAATATCTTTTGTAATAAAAAACTTTAACCACCGGCTACAAAGGATCTACAGAAAATTTTTAGTAATTAGGTTAATGATTTTTACCTCATCGAGAACCTCAGCACCAATCACATCATGTAATGGTTTTGAAGTCCAACACTTTTTTAAGCTTTGGTAATTATAACCTTCTATCAAAGTTAGCTGATTTTGCTGTAATAAAAAAATAAATATACTATTCTAACTATATTTAAATCTGAAAAAAGAACACTGAAATTACTAAAATTAATTTACACTTGTTTGTTCTTGTTGTTGTTGTTCTTGCTGTTGCTCTTCATCCTCGCTGGAGGAATAGACCTCCTCCACAGTCAACTTTTGCCATTTCGACGACGAGGACAACGACAACGATGACGTTGATGGTAGTGTTCGTCGTTGCTGCTCACTAACAGTTGTTTCCACATCCTCGTCCACAAGATTAAATTTGAACCGTTTTACCACTGTTTCGAGTATCCTAAATTCCTCATCATTATTGATTTTTGTCCGTATATAGCGTACGAGGAGATTTCCAAATTTTCGTTTCAAGGTTTCTCTCCGTGGACTATAGGTAAGGTGTATATACACCTTATCATCCTTTTCGAGAATCCTATCAACACTATATCTGAAAGGAAAAAAAACTTCTCTAAATACAAGTTTTATAACACCTCATAGGAATCATTTTTATATATTCAGTATTTTTGCAAAAATAAAAAATATTGCGTCACTGAAAAGCTTCCAAAATTTAAAAAAAATGTAAATATTGATCGAGAAAAAAATTCTGGAATAAAATAAAAATTATAGGTATGGCAGGTTACGCAACTACTGCACCATCAATGCTATATAAATTTATGGAATATATAAAATATGCTACAGCACCTAGCTAAACAAATTCATGCACACAATGTAATAAAAGGAGCTGTTATTGTAATAAATGGTACGTTCACTAACACTTTAAAAAAAAATTAACAAATACTTACTGAAAAAACTGTTTCATAACAACCAAGACGTGACGCACAGGAAAGTTTATTTTATTTTCAGAAAATACGACAGTGTACTGGGTACTGTTGCCATCTTAAGTATTTTCGTTTGGCTGTTTCCAAAACGGATAGACAGAGAACTGATATCAAACGCAAACTCTGGATGATTATAAATACAAATTTATCACTGAAAAAATTAACAATTTTAACGTAAACGACGATAAAATATTAATTAATTTCAAAGGAAATTTTCAACCAAATTTGCTGCGTTACATATTGTAACACGTCCACAGTAAATGTTTCTTTATCTTTTATCATAATTACTAGCAAAAACAGAAATCTTCCTAATATTTTGCAACGTGACTTGTATTTGATAACGAAAAAAGAAAAATGCATTGTATGTCGTGCAACGTGACTTGTATTTGCCAACGGAAACAAAAAATGCAATGTAGGTCATGCAACGTGACCTATATTTGAGAAAACATGTTTTTGGTGCAACGTGCCTTATCTTCTGGAAAATTTTACATATACATGATTATACCATGCTACTATTGTAGTATAGTATTGTACTAGTGTATGTGTGTGTGGTGTCAATAGAAATGACGCGAATGATTGATAAGAGTTTTGTATATAAATTATCATGCACACACCGAACTTATTCCACTGCAATCTTTGTAGTCCTTCTTGCCACTACACTAAAAGAAAACAAAAATCAAAATGTCGTCCAGCAGCAACAAAGTCCTAGATTCATTTTCAAGTGAGGCGGTCCAGAAAACTGAAATGGTAAGTAGATTACTTAAAACAAAAGAAGATTACCAAACACATATTCGCTATCTAAAAAAATCAATTGCCATTATTAAAAAATGTTTAAGAAATAGTTCATGTGTTTCTAGTTATAGCAGAGTGGAAAGTAATTTTTCAATTTTAAAACACTTTTTATTATGTTTTAAATTGCATTTAAAAAATAACAGTCTATTAAAAAGAAAATTAGTTTGGGCAGATGTTGATTCTTGTTTTAAAGGGAGAATAAAAACGGGAATTATTAACAATTTAAAGATGAAAGAACCAAGAGAGTTTTTAGATAGTGCTTTTCGTTTTTTTTTTTCAAACATATATAATATATATACATAAAAAATCCGCTAAACATTTTACAACGAAAAATTCACTAATTGAACCATCTACGAATCTAACTGAATGGTATAAGATACACGTTACTGATAAGATTTTGGTTCAACTTGTGAAATTTGTGCACTAATGTGCAATTGCCTGCTCTAAAAGATATTTCCAAGTTTGAAAGAATGAACAACTTAGCTATTAATGTTTTTTGTTTAAGAAGGAGAGAAATTTTACTCTTATTATTAAGCAAAATAGAATATTTTACATATGCAGTTATTTTACTTATACTACCTTGTAATAACGTTGAATTAGAAAACACACAATATTTTCTCGAACCTGCAAACACAACATTTCATTTTGCATGCATAAAAAATTAACTGGTTTATTGAATACCCAAATGGGTAATAGAAAACATAAAAAATGGCTTTGCGAGCGTTGTCTTAATCATTTTAAAACTGAATCCATTTTGAAAAAACATTCCAAAGATTGCAAATTATTAAATAAATGTAAAATTACATTGCCAAAGGAAAATGAAAACATTTTAACTTTTAAAAATTTCTCAAATAAATTATTGGTTCCTTTTGCAATTTACGAAGATTTACTTGACTTGTACTGCAAGGAATCAATCCCCAGTCATAGAATTGTTTTTTTGTTATAGCCACATCATAGCTGCCCCATTCCCACCAAACAACAGTTTTTGGATACCAAAAGTAACCTCGTGACAAACGAAATGGACAAATGTTTTCATCTTTATTAAGAACAGCCACAAGATGATTGGGGATGGCGACAGATGGATGCAGATTATTTCTATGCTTACATCAGTGACAACTCGACTCAAAATTACTGGACCCGAGTTAAAATGGAAACTTCGTACAATATTGCACAATTTGCTTTTTACGAAAGAAAGAAAAGAAAATTTCAAGAATAGTGTATTTATTAATATTGTTTTAATAAACATTATTTCAAAATTTTGACTTTTTTTAATATTTATATCTGAAAATTTAAATAAATCCAAATTATTTCAAAGTTGAGTTTTATTCCATTATTTTAATAGAAAATTAGACCAGACTCGAACTCTTGTGACTCGAACACGTTAATTTTAAATAGTTGAAAACAAATCTCGTATCAATTCTCAGTATTACATACTTGAACTTTTGTTATCGGCTGACCTTTAGTTTTACGTCGAACACATTAATTTTAATTAACAGAAAAACAATTCTCGGTAAATTTCGTCCGAATTCGGCGAGGCGAGGCTCGGCTCTTGTGATGACGCGAGGATCGGCGAAGCTCGCTTCTTGGATTTTTTTTTGGTAAATAACAGCTACCTGTGCAAACCAGGTGCCACGCTTAAGACAGGTGCACAAAAGTTGACAGGTAAACAGTTCTTACAGGCAGGTGAGGCGAAGAGCTTCTGGGACCGATCGTTGGTCAAGATGCCATCGAGTTTGGCTAGGACCGCCCCTGCTATACTACTATCATTCTCATATCAGATTGCTAATATAGTGAATAACCTGTCCTTATATATCGAAAAATTAATAGCAAGGCTATTTTTAAAAAGTTATTATTCAATATTCTTTTTTCTAATTAGTTATAAGATCTCTTTGAGAAAATAACATTATCATATTAAGTACACTTTCTATAATCTTTAAGAAGTGTTTTTGCATGGTTGGATTTTTTCCTTTTCCTTTCAACTTTAGTATTTTTTTTTTAAATTATAGTATAAGATTATTTGGTATATTTAGAAAACTTTATGAGAATAACTACTTTAATTGTTTTGTCTTATGCGCTGTTAAATCAGACTTTTCTCGGGGTTAGGTGTAAGAACAGACAATCACCCTCTAAGAGATTGTACTATACCTCGCCCAGTATTTTGTCGTTCTGTATATATTTGTTTCTTTATATTATTTAATAAAAGGTCCTCATTATTATTATTAAAATAATTTTTGGTCGTTCATCTACACTGTTTATGAAACTATTAACTCTTAGAGATACCTTCTAAATGCTCTTGGTCAAGGACAAGGTCTTTGATGAATAGGTGGGAATCGAAACCGGACATGTTATGAAATGATATTGAAATTAAATTAGGAACTTTAGAGTTAAGTTACATTGAGGCGAGCAACACCTCGAAAGTCTCCTGTAAATGTGGTGTAGAAGATTTTGGGATCTAGTTCTTTTCCCTCTATATCGTTCGGTTTATGGATGGTCTCAAAGTTTTTAAATGCGAGAAAAGGTAGATTTAATTTTTTTTTCACAAATTGTATATATTCCCTATATTTATTTTTAGTTATATCCATAGCTATTACATTACTATATTTACGTCTACTTTAAAGCCACTTTCTATTACATATACACTGACGGAAATATTGAATATTGAAACTTTGAAATATCTTTTAGATTTATAAGAAATTCTATACCTGTAAAGTTCATTTATAACAGTCAGATACTGTGCAATTCTACATAAGTTGTCAGTCCAATGAATTTTACGCAGGTGGGGCAAAACCCACCACATAATTTATCTTGGTTTTAAGCGTTTTGAACCGCTTTGTTTGCTTCTATCATGTTAAGTGATTCACCTTATTCACGCTTAAGTTTAGGTGGAGGAATTGTTGTGGAGACCCCAGCCCGAAGTAAAGAAAATAACTTTTGTACTTAATAATGTGATGAAATGCGAATTTCGCTTTTTATCTAAGATATTTTATTGATCAACTATTTTCTCCTGGGATCCTAAAGCTTATTTCCCCAAAATGTTTTAATAAATATATGTATTTTTGAGATACAGGGTGGTAAAGTGAAAAAAATATTTTATAGAATAGTAGATGTATTCAAAAAGTATATAATATACAGGTTATTTTATTTAATATTGTTAGGAAATATCGGGTTCTGAATTTTGTATCGCCCTGTATACAATTGTTAAATTATCCTATGAGGAATAATAAATAATATCTAAACTACTTGTTATAAACGTTTTATATGTTAAACAGCCAAGTAATTCCTCCTCTTTTGTTTTACTGCCAACTTGCATTTAGGATCATTTTATGAATATTTAGATTTTTGGCTAATAAAAAATTGTCACTTAATAAAATAACAATATTAGCTCTATCAAAATAAAGTATAATATACAGGGTGTTTCATTAAATTTTGTTGAGATATTTCAGGACTTTAATTTTGCTTCACCCTTTATACAATTATTGAAATGGGCTTAACAATTATACATTACATTAAACAAGAGCATTTAGTAAAGTTTTTAATATAACAAAATTAAGATTATTTAGAACAGTAAGTAATGTTGTAGGGTAACTACAAAACGATTTTTACAAATCAAAGGCCATAATTCCTAAACCAGTTAGTATAATTTACAACAGTCTTATATATTATAATTGAGAATAAAAAATAAAATCATATATATCTACATATCTTGTCAGTAGTTCCTTTAAGGGATGTATGTCTGTTGATTTATTTTTAGATTGTATTGGCGCTTTTTGTTGGCCCCTATGTTGATGTTGTATAGTTTTTTTAATAGTGTGTCTTATGGCCATTTTGTTTCAATGTCTTTGTAATTTTATCGATTTGTTCTTGTTTGTTAAAACTATTTGTTAGGCAGATGGATCTCGAAATCAGTGTGTTGGCAACTGCTTGTATATGTGACGGATGGTGGTGTGATGCGGCTTTTAGGTGTCTGTCTGTGTGTATGTGTGGGCTTTCTGTGTACTGGGTGGTCCTTCTGGAGTCTTCTTCATAAGAAAGGCAACTGTTTATTTTATTATATTTCTAAAATAAAGTCGGTCTTGTGATGAATGGAGTCTAAATAACCTAAAAATATGAGTATATATATATATATATATATATATATATATATATATATATATAATATATATAAGCCGAGAAATTGTAAGCAATTTCCAACCTACATGCATAGTAATGAGACAAACTATTGTTAGTTCAGGAATATATAGCGAGCTTGCGCATCGACTTGATTAATATATTATCGCATTTAACGATATTTTTTATATATTTTTTTTGATTTGTGTTATGTAATATAATATATATATATATATATATATATATATATATATATATATATATATATATATATATATATATATATATATATATATATATAAGCCGAGAAATTGTAAGCAATTTCCAACCTACATGCATAGTAAGCTGAGACAAACTATTGTTAGTTCAGGAAATCGCTCAAGGAGAATACTAGCGAGCTTGCGCATCGACTTGATTAACTATATTATCGCATTTAACGATATTTTTTATCGTTGTCAATCGCAAAGACAATTTTTTTTTGGATTTGTGTTATGTAATATAATATAACCAGAATTTATAGTAATGCCTTATAAATTAGATAAAGCTTGTATTCATAACCAATTTGTTTTTTAACTTATGTATTCTATTAAAATGTGATGTATTTTTGAAACCTCCCGGTTTTTAGAGAAAGTCACGTCTTGGTTTAAATAGTTTAGAAATTTCAACAGATTAGATTTTTTACTGCTTTTAAATGTTTGAACGCGTGCAATTGGGCACATTTATAAATATAGAATATTCGCTTCCTAGAATTATCGTTTTTAAGTAATTATCTTGTAGCAAACGCTTGCTGCCTTTACTATTGGCAACTCTGAAAGATATTATTTAGCGGCATATTATAGTTGGTCAAGAGAATGCGCAAGCTTTGCCAGTATTCTTCTTGAGCAAGTTCATGAACTTACAATAATTTGTCGACTTACTATCCGTTTACGTACGTTAGAAAATTACTCCCTTGTTTGCTGAAATACTCTACATGTGTTTGAATTTGCATAAAATGTCTCGGCTTATTTTCAAGATTACCGGTCTCTCCGGTGCTCACGCAGTTTCGATGTGCCTCTTATTTATAAGATTAGATGTATTACACGTAAAGATAGCTAAAGTTGATTTACGAAACAAAGTAGAAGGTATAATCTTCATAATTTAATTAGACCTGACTAAGGTATAAACTGCTTTTAGTCTTCGAAAAGGATTTATTTATTCCAGAGATATATTTATGTAACTTTGCCAAAAAGTCAATTAAATTTTAAGAAAGTGGGCAATTCATTTCTGGCATATTTTAAAACTTTATTTATTTGTTATATATTAGCCTATATACCCATTCTGCAAACCACTGATGAGAATTGTGATTTTTAATGATACCGCTTTATTGTCTATATATATTTATTAGCATTAATTTTAGCCTTAATTAATCTGGTGACTGTGTGTCAGACGCTAAAAATAAAGAACAATCCTGGATTTTACGGGAGAGTTTGTAAACCGAAATCAACTGAATTTTGTTGGTTTTATTAGACTATTCCTTGTTACATTTTTTTAGGAGTGCCCTATGCGCCTTCTTTTTTTCGGATCTTCCTAATTTTGGCATCCAAGGGCAGTAAGTACAAAGTCGTCCATCAAGCTAATAACACCATCTTGATATTTCCGATATCAAGGAAAAATCATAATTTGCATTATTAAAACCCACACTCACCGATTTTCATTAGATTCTATGCAAATTATAAAATTCGTCCACAATATTGGCGACGCCATTTTGAATTTCAAATTTTGACTAAAAATCCTTAATTTGCACTTTGAATTACCGACAAAGACCGATTCTTAATCTAAGCGAATTACAAATAACAATATTCGTCCCTTTTTAAATTATTTGTAGCCAAGTGTCAAATTATTTTTTCACACGCAATCTGTGTACCCATACCAAATTTGAATCGATTATGTGGAAGTGGGTGAAAACCTAATTACAGGATATGAACAAGGCATAGATACATATAGAGAAGTGAAGCTAATATGAGCACAGTAAAAACTGTGGGAATCTCAAATATTGGTGGCTTTAGATTTTGGGGTAGGGAAGATAAAGTGATATAATACAAAATCGTCTTATTATCTTATTATATTCGCCACCCAGAAATTTTAATTTATTATAACTTTAAAATCAAAATTTTATAACAAAAACCACAAGCAAAAATAAAAAAATGGCTTCGGAATATATTATAAAATATATTTTTTCTACATCCATATTCTTAAAATAGAAAAATTGCTGCGTTTATAAAAGCAATCTACTGCAGAAGTGATAGTGACATCAATTAACAAATCCCTGCGTATCCTAATACTGCTTTTCAAATCCAATAACAATATAAATAGTACAATAATAATAATATCCCATTTGAGACTTTACGTCTCATGACATAGGCATAGACACATACATTATTAGGCCATTGAATTGTGAAGATAAAATAGTACTTAGCGCCACTTTTTATAGCAAACGATGTTTGCATATTTTAGCATAAGTGCTTTAGAGTGCCATCACCTTAAACTCTTACTCGATGAATTTGTTGTCAAAGTACTGTTTTATATTCAATAAACACACTTAAATAACGGCCTCTGATTTATTTTTATTTTGGTTTTACTCAACGCCCAGCGATAACTGTTGTTATGGTATAAAATATTAGTTTTATTAAATGTTAAATAAGGTTCACGGAGACATTATTGTTATTATTTTGTTTTTTTTACTAACATTTGCTTTTGTCACGTAAGAAGAGATGCTAACTAAAAGAACTTGTTAAAAAATAAATGGCAATTTCGTCAACTTAATAAACTAATTAATAAATACCTCAAACGATATTTTATCTGAAAATTGTTAAAATATGTTCTTATTTCTGCTCTACGAGGCATAGATCAACATTTACCCACCCGATTGACTTCAAATTGTGGTCAAAAATCAAATGATCGTAAGAGGATGAAATGATTATATTTTGGTAAAAATCCAATACGCCGGAACAAAATGGCGGCCTGGTAAACTGTTAAGAAATTATTACTAAAAAACTACTTGTCCAATTTACCTAAAATTCTACACAAAAAACAAGTATAACGTAAAAAATCATCTGATAAAATGTTGGGACAAATCCAATATGGCGTAACAAAATTGGTGCCGGGTGAAATGTTAAACAATTATTACTAAAAACTATTTATCCAATTTACCTGAAATTTTACACAAAAAAGTATTATGTAGAAGGCAACTTGTAAAATTTTGGTGCGAATCCAAGACGGCTAAACAAAATGGCGGCTCAATAAAATAGTTTAAAATTAGAATAAAAAAAACTACTTATTAGTACATTTCAAATTTTGTACAAGAATTAAGCGTGATATAGAGATGAACTAGTAAAACTGTGGTACGAATTCAAGATGACGGAGCAAAATAACGGCCAAATAAAATGTTGGTTTCGTGCAAAATAGCTTCAAACTCGCTGTCAAATTTGACATTCCATTAAACATTCTAAACTTTAATTGAGCTTTCTGCAACCGGCCGTAGATGCCTAAACACCTGTTTTCTTAATTCTGTCGGTCTGTTTGTCAAATGGAGCATAGGTAAAAAACTACTTACCCGATTATTGACTTCAAATTTTGGTCAAAAATCAGGGGTCATTTGGGGTGTTCTGCTAACATTTTGGTCAATATCCAATATGGGGGAACAATTTGCCAGCATGCTGATGTGTTAAAAAAAGGTATCACTAAGAAACTATTTATCCAATTTACCTCAAATTTGCTACAAAAATCAAATGTTACCTAGAAATGAACTGGTGACATTTCTTCCAAAATGTATATATATATATATATATATATATATATATATATATATATATATATATATATATATATATATATATATATATATCAAGGGGGTAAAACATAATTGTATAAGCAAACATTTCTTATTTCTTTCAAAAACTATATATATTTTTAAAATACAACACATTTATTATATGATTTACACATAAATCTCAAGATACGTATACGGAATTACCATGTGTTCAAAAATACATTTTTTTTGTTTTAAAGCGGTGAATATAAAAAGAGAAAACGGTAAGGCATGTCACATTTTTTTATAGTATTGAATACAAAACCTTTGTTTTTGCTATATAGGTAGCCTTGGAGGTAAAAGAGTATCTTAAAAATATAAATGCTTCTATTTCCATGTTTAAAAAAAAGCTATTTCCTTTACCCGGAACTTCCATCGTTATAAATGTTTGTTTTTATTAGGAATAGTGAAAATTGACACAGTTTAGTTACGGACATAGTCATTTAGTAACACACATATACTGCCTTTTACACACTTTTATTGGGCACCATTTTGTTCCAATATATTGTATTCGTACCAATATTTTACTAGTTTCTGCTTGTGCCACTCTTTCTTTTTATGCATAATATAAAATAAATTAGTAGTTTTTACGCTGATTTTTTTAAGATCGCCATTTTGTTCCGTCATACTGAATTCGTCAGTTCATCCCTGTATCAAATTGAAATAAATTTTTGTGCAAAATTTGAAGTCAATTGAACAAGAAGGTTTATTTACGATAATTTTTTTAAACATTTTATTTGGTCGTTAATTTGTTCCGCTATGTTGAATTCTCAGCACAATTTATCTCTTAATGACTGAATAAAATTTGAGATTAATCTAATAAGTAGCTATTAAAGGCTGATTTTTCAAATATTTTATTAAGCCGCAATCTTGGATTCGTACCAAAATGTTGTTATTTCATTTATATATAACACTTGTTTTTTTTTGTGCAAAAATTTGAAGTAAACTATATACTTTTAGTATAGTTTTTTAGTAATATATTTTCTTACGTTTCACCAGCCCACCAAGTCATCTTCATATGATCCTTAATTTTTGACTAAAATTTGAGGTCAATCGGGTAGTAGTTTTTTAACTATGTCACGAACTAACAGGCTGATGGAATTTATAAATTGGGCTTATATAAAATCTGAGAGAGTGAGTTTTTACCAGTTCATCTTTATATCATACTTAGACAAAATTCTAAATCAATCTAATAAGTAGTTTTTCAGGCTCATTTTTTAAATATTTTATTACTACTGCATTGTATTTCGCCATCTTGAATTCGTACCAAAATTTTACCAATTAATTCTTGTGTAACTCTTAATTTTTGTGCAAAATTTCAGGTAAATTGATTAAGTAGTTTTTTATACAATATTTTTTTAACATTTCCCTATTCTATTTTATTTCGCTATATTGGATATATGGACCCAAATTGTTATCATTTCATTCCCATATGTCCTCCAAATTTTGAAGTCAATCATATAAATAGTTTTTAGCTATGCCTCGGTCAGACCGACAGACCGACGAGTTCTTTGACATCTGAGGACCCTGTAAACAGCTGGGAGAGGGTATATTTTCACTATTAAAATACTTCCCTTTTACGAGGGAAGTAAGAAAAGAAGCAATATGATTTTATTTTCATGATATAAAAACTATTTCTTTTTTGTTAGATTCTGGCCTTACAAGCAAAGTGTTTTACCACAAAATGGATCAAGAGATTATTTCTTCTTTTATTTTAGGGTTACTTTAAAATGGTAATTTCCGTAAAACCAAAATTAGACTCCAAAACAGAATGATCCTGGCACAACGACGTGTTAATTAAATATTTTTTATTTAAAAATTTTTTTTAATATTTTTAGTTAAAGGTAAAACACGAAAAATGTACCTTTTTTTCATGTAACTGAAATTAAAAATTATCGGAACTTTATCTGACATCGAAGAATTTTACTATCATGTATATACTAAGTGAACGAAAACACTTGTTTAAAGTTTCCACCTGACGGAAATCCATTTTAATTAAGTAAACGAACAGTTATTTAAAATTTCTACTTAATTTATTTTACAAAAAAAACACGTGACACTTGTTTCGCCAACAAGATCAGAAGATAGATTTTAAATAAAATAAAAGTGTAACATTAACTGTAAATATTAAATACATGAACCCGTTTTTACAATTGCGCATATTATACAGGTCAAATATTCGGAATTGGCCTTGATCGTTTAATAATGTGTTGTTTTTTATATTTGTTTATTTCCATACTTTCTAGTAAATTAAGCTTTTTACTTTTTCGTTCTACGTGTAAAATTTCAAAGTTCTCAACAAAAGTATAGTTTTCCTGAATTAAATGTTTAGAACATCCGGAATTATCTTTTTTCATACTGTAGTTTCAAAAAACGGTTAGTGAGCATACATTTCACTAACTCTTTTTTAAAACTTTCTGCCTGTTTTTCCAATATAATATTTTGAGCAGGTCTCACAATTCAACTTGAACAACCCGGTTTTATTTTGTTTTTTGTTTTTCGTCTAATTTTTTTTCATTATATCTACCAAGGCTATTGTTCGTCATAAAAGCAAAAGTTGCATATTTATTTTAAAAAACATTTGATGTCATTTTTCCTATACAAGTGAAACATGCTAATATATCATCAAAATACCTATAACCAAAATGGTCCATAAATATATCGGCTAAAATTGTACGGAACGGCGCAAGCTTTCCTATTCGTAAAAAAATTAAATTAATACGCTCCAGTTCGTTGCTTAAAATGTTTGCGTTTCTGATACTATTCTACGTAGTTCAACAGATGGCTATGTTTGAAAATTTATACAAAATTGTGTTATTTAAATTCCGAAAACCTACTTATGTTCGAATGAATCGATGACAACAGTAGCAGTCTAAGGTCGCCGATAGCCAACCATTAGGAAAAGGGCAAAATTAAGTATACATACAGCAACACATTAATGAAACAATGAGACATTTGACTAAGAAAAAAATACCAGGCATATTTAGGGAGGATGCGGGGGATCTGAACCCCACCCGGGGGCAGTATACATATTAAGAAAATATATAAGTAACACGGACATAGATGATATTCTTTTAGATTTTTCATTGTTCGGAGGGTCTGTACCCTATTATGGATTTTGTGCTGTATAAAAGTAAACTTCGCAAACCCCGCCCCGGGACAAAATCTTAAATACACCGCAAATACAATACGCTAATATCCAAATACGAGCACAGCGATCCCGTTGGTAATAAAAACCTATTTGCAGCACTGTATTCAGATAATAGTATAACATCAGATGGCGGTATATCTGGAAATAAATTTTGAACATAAAAAAATATCAGTTTGGCGTTACTTGGGATAGTTAAATTGTTAATTTTACCTATTAATTAATAGCTGTTTTTATACTGTATTAAGGCTTAAAAATATATTATATTAAAATGTTCATTGATGATTATCACACAGGCAGCGATTCTATTGAACCAACCATTGCTCTACAAGCCCAATTTATTAAAATACTGAAAAGAGGTGATTTTCAACGTAGCAAATGGGCAGCTAATCATTCCGCTATTTTGGCAAACATACCTCCTGGTTTTCTGAGGTAAGCAGAATCTTTGATCCGTTAGGATTAATCTCACCCGTTGCATTGCTGGCAAAACAATCTCTTACAGCGACTATGGTTGGATGAGATTCCATGGGATGCCGAGCCTAATCCGGTAATTGTACAAACTTGAAACGATTTTAAAGATCAGCTTCCTCAACTCGCAAAGGTTAGAATTCCAGGTCGAATTTTCCCGGATTCTATATCCAGACTGAAATTACATTTCTTTTGCCATGCTAGTGAAGTCGGTCATGCCCAGGGGCGTGCGGTGAAATTTTAAGAAAGGGAAGCAATTTTTAGAAACTTATCTATTTGTAATGTAATTCGATTCTTCGATCATTGTTTGCAAATTCGTCAATGACGTCATCATAAAAACGTCGATGCTCCGACATATTTTGGAGAAGTTTATTTTCAATGGACAACAGCGATGTATGCGAAAGTTTCTCCTGCTCCGTTGAATTTCCCACGAAATTGTTTATATGTTTAAGTATTGAAAAATTGCGTTCTACTGATGAACTTGTGGCAGGTATTGTCAATACTAATTCACACAATTTCGACACTTCGGAGTAGGCATCTTCCAGCTCCTTGTCTTTTAAAAATTGCATTAGTTCCTTAACGTTATTTTTGGCGCTAATGTCATCAGTTTCGTAAATCACTTTTAGTTCAGATCGCAGTAACACTCGGTCGAAGAAATGGCCATAATGAAGAAAAAGAGATTTAAACGCATTTTCTGGAAAAGTTTTTCATTTAAATGCATCAAAATTGCAGAGCTCGAGGAATTTAAAATCATTTAAACCGTTAAACCTATAGTTTATTTATTGCTGAATTTGATCGATTATCTCAGAAAAGAGGCGTCTGTGTGATGTTTGAACATCTCCGACCTTGTCTGTTCGAAGACGCTTGGCTCGTGACTCTACATTTAACGTCATCGTTTTCTCCCAAAATAGGTCAAAGTTATCTCTTTTTTGACTTAACATGGACTTAAAATTATCCACTTTTTTTAGGCAAAAAGCAATATCACTTGTTTTAGTTTGTAATATATTAAAAACATTGTCCGAGAATGGAAATATTTCTGAAAATATGTTCAACAAATAATTAAAATTAAAATCTCGTTTCAAACAATTTAAAAACCCCCTCGAACTATTTGTTGCTTCTGAGTCCCACGTTTCATTATTTTCTATTATATTCTCAAATAGTTCAATCAGTGATTTACGATTTTCAGATACTGTTAACACAAGTCTTCCATTATAGTTCCACCTAGTAGGAGCTACTTTGGGCAATCGTTCGTGGACAATGGAGTCTGTGAAGCTGTGTACGTTTTGTTGACTTGGGAAAAAAAGCGGCCATGCAACTTAAAGTAACGAAAAATACTTTACACTTTTTAATGTGATTGATGGACTGGGATAAAACTAAATTTAATTTATGAGCAAAACAATGTACAAACACAGCACTTGGGAAAGTTTCTCGAACTTTAGCTTGCAGACCCCCTAATTGTCCTGCAGCTCCATCATAGCTTTGAGCAACTAATTTTTTATCTCCATTAATTTCTTTAGTAACGTTATAAATTACGCTATATAATGCATCTGCTGTACGATTTTCGGACACATTCTTAAAACCTAAAAATCGCTCTTGAATACTTCCGTCTGTTTTAACGTAGCGTATTACTATAGATAATTGGCTAAAATTAGCGATATCAGTTGTTTCGTCCAGAACAATAGCAATGAACCGCGCCTCCCAATCTCCTGATTAATTCTTTTTAGAATAATGGTTGCAACAGCGGAAATTAAATCGTTCTGGATTCGATTCGACGTTCCGCGAAAAACGCTAGACTGCTCCAAATAATTTTTTAAGCAATCATCATATTTACTAAGTAAATCTTGAAAATTTCCTCTATTTGAAGAAACCCTTGTTTCGTCATGACCTCTAAATCCCAATTCGTGCTGTCTGAGAAAACAAACAACATCGATAAGTCTTCTTAATATTTGCCTATTTTTATCGACTAGTTCATTGTGTTGGCGGTGACAAATTTCCAACTGTTTATTAAGGGTGTGTTCAAATCTGGTTTTGCCAAAGACTTTTTCTTTTATGACGGCCTGTAAATGCGCTTTGGACATAATGTGTCTTTTTACAGCTTTATAGAAATTGTTTAAATCGGAAAAACCAGTTTTATTCCAGAGACCTTTCTCATTTTCAAAAAGTAAACATGGCCAACAAA
This sequence comes from Kuschelorhynchus macadamiae, assembly GCA_030620095.1. Classification (NCBI taxonomy): domain Eukaryota; kingdom Metazoa; phylum Arthropoda; class Insecta; order Coleoptera; family Curculionidae; genus Kuschelorhynchus; species Kuschelorhynchus macadamiae. Next base: position 843,478 of record JAUTXW010000206.1, read on the forward strand.
ATAATTTACTTATATTTTCACACCCTGTTAGCCATTTAAATTGTTCGTATTGTTTTTCCGGATAAAAATGTCTAATAAAGTTTTTGATTTTTGTGATAAAATTTTTCATAGGCGGTTTGGCCCTTCCTTTGGAAATTATTTGAAGCTTATCAACGAAGTTTAATGTTGAAAATCCCTTTATTATTAAGACACACAACACACATTCACAGACACTCTTCTTACTAAATTCTCTAACATTTTCAACGTTAATACCGACAGCCGAAGTTAACGGTATTTGCATATCCACGTCCGTATTATTGTCTTCCATATCACACCATGTACGACGCGACATACGTATCACACAACACACGGATAATTAAGATAATATTTTAGCATTTTTAATTTAAACTAAATTAATGGTTTCCTATTTCAAAAATTACATTTTAGAAGATGTTTTGTAATTTTTTTTGGGGAAGCACTACTTCCCTTGCTTCCATGGACTGCACGCCCCTGGATGCCGCGTTTGTTTATTTTCGCTGTGTTCAACATTCCGGACAAGTTAATGTTTGCTTCACTACTGCCAGATGTCGAGTAAATCCTTTAAAATTCCAATCTATTTCTAGAATTGAACTCATGTCAGCTGTGCTTTTAAGCAAGCTAGTTAAACTAGTAAAAACTAAGTACACATGAAGTTATCACTTGATCCGATTTACAAGTTACTTTAAGATGGCTTTGTTCATCTCCTCATAGACGGAAATCTTTTATAGCCAATCGAGTATCCCATGATTAGGAAATTATATCACCGTCTTCATGGGGATATGTACCCAGTGCCCAAAAACCTGCGGATTGGGCGAGTCGCGGTCTCTACCCTTCTCAGTTGCTAAAGCAGACCATCTGGTGGTCCGGTCCAAAATGTTTATGCCTGTTTCCTGATTTTTGGCCCTCTTAAGATATGCCTGATAACCATGAGATTCTAGAAGCGCTGGATGAACAAAAACCTCGCACTAATGAAAAAAGGGCAAACAGTCCATTCTTATCTCTTCATGCTACCGTAAAATTTCAAAATCGTGTTTAACCTTTTACTAGATCGCTACTCTTCATTAGCTAAACTCCTACGATTTATAGCTAAAAGCTCTAGGTTAGGTTGTAATTTCAGGGTTAAAAAACTTCATCAGCATCTCCCACACTTGGTATCATCACTCCTTATGAAATACACAGTGCCTATACCTAATAACAGACATATATTTATATACTGAATGTTTTGATGTCTAATACCACGAGTATAATTTGCTATTGTTTTTATTAGTTTAGCTCCGACATCACAAAAAAAATTTTTCCAGTGAAATAAAATATTTATTATTTACTATTTCGATAAATAGTTTTGATGTGCTTTTTAATTGATTCACATTTAAGACTTTTTATTTCATAAGGAATATTATTAAAAATTATAGAACATATATATTTAAAAGATGATTTATATTTTCTGTTTGATGAACAGGAATTTTCATGTTATTTTCATTTCTAGTATTTAAATTATGAATATTATTTCGAAACTGAATTTTTTCATATAAATAGTTAGGCAATTTGTTTAAATTATCTTATGATTAAAGCAAAATAAGTGGATCTCGCATCTAAATTCTAATTTAAATAATTTAAATCTATTAAAAATTGGAGATAAATGGTCATATTTCGTAAGACCAGTGGCATACCTGATACAATTATTATGTAAAATTTGTAATTTATGTTTATTGTTAGAATTGATACTTTTATAATAAATTGAATCATAATAATCAAGGCCACTTAGAATTAAAGAATCAACAAATTTTAGCTTACTGTTAGTATTTAAGAATTTCTTTAAAATTGTATAAAATTCTTAGTTTAAAATAAGCTTTTTTAACGATTTTTTTATACGGCCATTAAAATTTAAATTTTGATTAAAAATAACACCAAGATTTCTCATTGAAGTAACTAAAGGAATTGTGTAACTATTATGAGTAATTTTAAAATTAAAATTGGATTTCATTTTAGTAGGTAAGTAAACTTTTGGACCAATTATATTGATGTAGATTTATTTATATTAATTTTTAATCCATGGTTTTAATGGTTTTACATATATTAAAAAGGTCTTCATTTATTAAATTAACAAAATGTATTATATTTTCAAAATTAATTTTATGATAAATGTAAGTGTCATCTGCAAATGCTAAATGGTTACCATGTTTAATTGATAAATAAAAATCAAATGTGTAAATAACAAAAAGAAGTGGGCTAAGGTCAGACGCTTGAACTCCTTGTGTATCGATAGCATATTAGAAGTGTCAAATTTGTATTCGTTAGAAATTCTAGTAAACTGATTATGATTAGAAAGTTAATTAATAAACTATTGACAAATATATATAAGAATCAAAAGCTTTAGCTAAATCAAGTAATATTACATTAGTAGCAAATCGAGTATCCCAATTTTCTAAACTATCATCTTTTAATTTAAAGTAATGTTGTGGTGCTAAATTTTTATCTAAAATTGGATTGATTATCTGATAAAATATTATAGGTATTAATGTAACCTATAATTTGGTTAAATGTAACTCTCTCAAGAATTTTCGATATTATTGAAAGTAACCCAATAGGACGAAAATCGCATACTTCACATGCATTATTTATTTTTGATATAGAAATAATGGTGCTAATTTTCCATATATCTGCAAAATAATTATTTAATATTGACATATTGATAATATGTGTAGGAGCATCTAATCAATCACTTAAATAAAGAAATAGCACGTCTAATGTGATGCCATCAAAACCACATGATTTTGTTTTAATATTAGATATAATTCTAATGCAAGCGAAATCATAAAGTAACTAAATCAAATATATAGAAAAATAGCAAATATATATTTAACTCGTTTGCTATAGAAATAAAGCATACTAGTTTAATTTTTTTTTCACAACGAACCAAAAGTTAATTTGAGCTTTTATGCACTTTTAACGTATTTTCATTCATTATATCTCGTGGGTTAAATACAACAGATATTAAAAAAAAATAGGGAAATAATAGGTTAAGATATTTTATTTTTGGTAAAGAATATAAACTCGATGAATATTCTGTTCTTCGACAAAAGTTTGTAGGCGTTTGAGCGCGTCAAGCCTGCACTGCAGAAAAAATGCTACCTCATACGGTTTTCTCAAAAATGCTTACTTAAGAAAGTATTAATTGTTTGTATGTTTATTTTTATAAAAAAAGTTAATAGTACTGTTTGACGCAACCAAACTATAAATCACTCCGGTTCCTTGCAATATGGGTGGTTAGTTCAATAGAGCTATAGCTGCAATCCCTTACTGAACTGCTTGTCGCTACTATCTGGAGAAATCGATCGACCTTAACTATATTTATGTATACTATCTACAAGAAAGGCGTTGGTGTCATGTAAGGGTTTTGGTACTAGCCCGGACAGCATTTATATACGGCAAAGATGGCAATGTTTTTGTCTATAAAGACTTTTGAACGATCGACTCATGTAGGTAAGAGCAGATCACCGTGGGCTGGACATAGAAATGAGCTCCTTTAGTAAAAACCACGCATTAGTAAAAACAAGTTTAAGCGTTAGTAAGGGCTCTAGGCGCTTGCATTACTCGTGTGCATGTGGGCTTTAGGTGCGTGCATTAATCATGTCCGTGACCCTAGGTGTCTAATCCTATACACTTACCTTTGAACTTATTTTGCTATTATCATAACCTTGACTGATATATTTGGATTACCAACCGTCTGCTAGCTCGATACATCTGATTCCGACTCTTTTTTACTATTAACATGTCAAGGTTGACAGTTCTGTGTTGATTAACAAATGGCCGCTGCTCCTGTACATTTACTCTGAAACCTCTTTTACTTATGTTGTCGTACCGCTTCTTGGATCTCTAAAGATTAATCTTTTTTCAATCATATCTTTAATTTCTTCAGCGCGAAATTGTGGATCTGTTCGTTTTTTTACTGTTTTATCCTTTTCCTGCCTATCTCAGTCAGCGTTCAACCGCTTAGTGGCTGTATGAGATATTTTACGTTCATCCCGGTCTTTTCTTTAGTAGACTTCTCTTTCGCCTTCTTCCGCAGTGTGAACGGTGTAACAGAACATTTGAATATCTATTTTTATGCGCTTCGTATCTGGGGTTCCAGCAAGGTTTATCGTATACGGATTAAGTGTTTTTGTCGCCCTGGTCCGAGGCTCGCTAGTGTGGAATACGAACAAATTTCATTTCTTTACTCTTTTTAAATTCGACTTTCTTAGAGCCAACAGTCATTGCGTCGAATGTGACAGATTTATTTTCAATAAATTTTGAGTTGTGCCATATGTTAGGTAGGTACTTTCTTCTCAATTTACAAAATTGTATAACTAATTAAATACCTTATATAAAAATTTATAATGTCATTGTGCCTTTAAAACATCGATTTTTAAAAAATTTTTAGATTCTGGTTAGTCGAATAAAGCAATAAACCCTACTGGATTGTTTTCCTTAACCCACCTACCCTACAGACAACTGGTGTGTTACATCTAGCCAACTAGGGAAAGAAAAATCCAGGAAATTTGGGGAAAAATGTCGTTCGAACGTAGCCCGGTCAAACAAGCAACAAACGAATATATGCTTCGCAGTCGTGTACGGGGCAATCGAGAACAAGAGACCACATCAATGGTAAATCCCACTGAAATGGAAAACCGTGGACATCTTACGGGAGCTATTCCAAAGAAAGTAAAAGGTCCAACGCCCTTGCCAGGTACTGTGGGACATGTGAATATTATTCAAAGGGATTCTGCTATTTTAAGAATGTCACCAAGTAGTGACGAAATTAATTTAAGAGATTTGTTTAATACTTCGTTAAACAACAATAATTTGCTCCAAACTTTTTCCAATGTTTTTTCAAATAACGTTTCTTGAAATCCTTGTTTTCCCGAAAATAATTTTTCACGACATTTTCAAGACCATGCTTTGGGAAGAGTTAGGGAAAATATTTATAATAAAGATAAAAATAGCAAAAAAAATGCGTCACGCAGTAACGTAATGTTTACGAAAAAATATTTCATCATAAAAATGCACATTTGTCAGTAATAGTGCAAATAGTAATTATAATTCTAATACTGGACAAATACCTGTTAATAACCATCGTTAGGTAGTGCTTCTAATATAAATTTTTTGCCTAAAGCCACTGATTTATATAATAATTTTACAAATAATAATTTAGAATGCAAAACTTTTTTATTAAATAGTAACGATATAGCAAATATAGTTAGTCACGTAGTTACTTCTATGAACCAGGTTAGTTTAAGTAGGAATGTAAGCCAGAATTTTTCAGATGCAGACTTTTTATCTCAAGTTCAAATTATTTTTAATTCTGATCATCAGCCTTTTCATATTTTCAGAAATTCACTGATTCACTGGTTCAGCTTCTTTATGGGCACTAGGCTTGTGCCTTACACACTTTCCAAATTTTTGAAAGTTTTAAGCAGGGTTTTATAGATCAATTTTGGTCGGAAACAAAACAGTTAGAAGTAAGATTAACTTTACAATCAGCCAAGTATATAGAGAGCAGTGGTAGTTTTGTGGATCATTTTATGGAATATGTGGTTATGTCAAAACATTTTAGTATACCGCTTACTGAACAACTGCTTATTCAAACAATAGCCAGACATTTTCCACCAAATATTTCTTCAGTTTTAGTAGGTACACATACTTTAAGTGAGGCCATGGATAGATTAAGACAGGCGGATATTCTAATTTTTCTGATACAAAAAAAAGTATACCACCGTTTCCAAAAATGTCCGTGGAAAATCCTAAATTTCCAAGACGTGATTTTTTCAAACAAAAAATACAAACAGAGAAAAAAGATAATTTCGGGCACGCAGTGCAAGTAATTCAGGGTGCAGAACCGGAATACTCAGAAGGGACTGAAAAAATTTCGAACTCGGAAAACTGATAATAGTCTCACAAAGTGGTCCAGTTGTGCAGACAATTTCAAATGGGACCAAAAAATTTAATTATTGTAACAACCCTCAGGATGAATTAATTGAGTGTGATTTTGATCATGAAACTTCAGAAATTTCTTATCCCCCTGTAATTATTATAAACATTTTTCAGTATAATTTTCTGGCTTTAATAGATACTGGTTCTGATACCTGCGCGTTAAGTGAAGAAACTTGGTCGCAACTTTCAGATTTTCCTAAAGGAATTCCAACTTTTCCGTGTACCAGGGTGAGAGTTACGGGAGCTTTCAAGGGCGAACAAAAAAATATTAAGCAACAGTCATTGCTTTCGTTTTCAGTTTTTAATAAGATTATTATTCATGAGTTCCTGTTAATTCCTGATTTATCTTATCCTACAATAATTGGTAATGATTTGCTTAGTGTATTAAAAGCAAAATTGGATTTTTTGAATAACTATATTTTCTCGTATATAGAGGATCAGTGTATTTCAGTGCCACAAATCACATCTAGTCACCAATTTCCGACGATCGACTCATTAAAATTAAAGAAATTAAATCGTCGTTCTTTTAATCAAAAATATTACAATTTTGAAATAGCACTTGTAAGTAAAGAAATATTTCAGTCAGTTGTCGATAAATGTATTCTTGACCAAGATAAGAAAAATATTTTACTAGATTTGCTTCAACAATATAAATCGATTTTTGCTCGATCATTTAGAGTTTTGCGAGAAACAGGATCTAGTACCGATGTGTCATAGAGAGACTCAAAAGAGTTAGATCAAATGGAATAATAATAAAGGGGCATAATAAAGAGTAAGGCTACGACATATATTTCACCTATTCTTACTACTTTAAAAAAAAACTCCGTTCGGATCTGTTTAGACGCGAGGCGATTAAATCGTGCGATGGGAAAAGAGCATGAAACTCCTATACCAATTGATGACATTTGACGCTCGTTCCCAAAAATATCTTACACGTTCTCAATTGATCTCACGCATGGGTTTTGTCAGATTCTTTTATCGAGAGACTCTCAAAAGTGTACAGGGTTTGAATTTAATGGGAGAACATCCTGTTTTTGTGTATTGCCTTTTGGACTCTCCTCAAGTGTAAGTACTTTTATCTGGTGTATTAGTAAAATTTTCAGATCAGAATATTTTTCATTTTTGACAATCTTTGTCGATGATATTTTGATTATTTCCGACAGTTATGAAAAACATATTTGTCATTTACGACAGATGTTTCAACGGCTACAGGAGGTAGGCTGTACTTTTAGACTCGACAAATGTTCATTTCTTGGAAAAGAAATTTCATTTTTGGGATACATTTTAAATGCTTCCGGCTATCGCCCAGTCCCCAGCCGAACTCAAGCGATTATGGACTATGTAGCGCCGCGTAACATCAAAAAATTACAAACATTTTTAGGGCTTGTAAATTATGATTGGACTTTTTGCTTGAAGTTTTCAGAAATTGTAGCACCTTTAACTTGTCTATTAAAAAAAAAGTGTGGTGGCGCTGGACTGAAATCGAGCAGAGTTCTTTCGAAAAAATTAAACAAAATCTTGCCGATGCTACGCTTTTATATCACCCGCGAGACGATGTTTGTTACTGTCTCGAAACCGCTGCCCGTGATTCGGGAATCGGGGCTCAGTTATTTCAGATTGTAGATGGCGAACGCCGCGTTGTTGCTTGGGCCAGTAAAATGCTGTTAGACCGCGAGAAAAGATATAATATAAATGAATGGGAGGAGTTGAGTTTGGGCCGTCATTTTAAGATTTACACCGATAATAGTTCGGTCACTTATTTAAAAACATGCAGGCTTTTATCAGCACGTATTTCACGGTATGTTCTAGCAATTCAAGATTTTGATTTTGAATTAATTCGTATCCCGAGGTCCAAAAATATTAAGGGTTCGCGAGACCGAGACCGAGACTGAATCAGTCTCGGTCTCGGAAAATATTTACGGTCTTGGTCTCGATGCTTCGAGACCGAGACCGAGACCTACTTAGTCTTGGTATCGGTCTCGAAAATCTCGGTGGTTATTTAGACAAAAGTACATGAAAGCCTAGAGCAACCCAGAGTTTTTCCAGTCTTAAAAATTTAATGTAAAAAAACCCAACGTTTGAACATTTTAGTAAAGTAGAAAAAATGCAGGTATATTTATATAAAAAATTATTTCAAATATCAATAATTCGGAATGATGTTGCCAACAGATGGAATCAGTAAATGAAGATATACAAACAATAGTAGGTGTATCAAAATAAATATCACATATCTCTTGTTCTTTGGACATCAACAGAAAGGCCACACATCACTAGAGTTACTTAAACAACCATCCACAGAACAATAATTATTTGACATTTCGAAAGATATGCAAATGGAATAAAATATATTAAACACAAAATAAGGACACACTGTATAATGCTGCCGAACTCATGCAAGCAACGTGTTGAGCATTCTAGGGACAGACGTTATAATTCAATAGGTAGAAAACGATCGATGGCCAAATAAAGCACCCATAGGTATTCTGTAAACTTTGCTATTTTGAACCAAACTTTTATTACTTTGATGCGTATTTACTTTCCTAGCCAGGCCCGTTTTTAGGGGTCTGCACGTTATGCTTGCACAAAGGCGGCTATGGTTCATAATATTACTTGTGAATCAACTATTTTTGTTCTTTGGTAAATTAACTATAAATTTTAAAAGTGGGGTAGATTTTAAAAGTAAATTTATTTATTAAACAAATATCTACTTGTTAAATTTTTCGCCTGAAAGATCAACCTAGGTATAATCTTTTTTGGGAAAATGTACAGGGATAAATATTATATTGTGCCTGCTGAATCACCAATAATATCAAGTTCCTCAAGCGATGATAACTATGACATCGATTATAAATCACTATTTGAAAAAAAAAAGTAATTTCGAAAATTGAAGAAAAGAAATAATAGAATATTTGCAATTAAAGCGCGCTCCAAAGGGTACAGATATTTTAGAATGGTTGAAAGCACACGATAAACAATTTCCAAATTTAGCCAAAATGGTAAAAGACCTTTTGTCTAAAGGCGACCTCTGTAACAGTATAGCGTTTATTTTCACAAGCAACATTAAAACATCATAGTTAAAAAAGTATGTGATTCCGGTAATATTATCAATTGGTAGAATGTTTACTTTTTAATTTCATTTATTCTCAATTTTTTGACACTACAGTTTGTAGTTCTTATTTTAAACTGTTACTTCTAATCACAATCATTCAACTTGTATATTAGTGTTCATTATTTTAAACCTTCGTTATCCTTCAAAATTATTCTTTCTTTTCTATCACTTGAATTTGACTAGAGCCTTTGTCTCATGAATTAAATTGATATTGTTTTTTAATCTTCGTATTTTTATTTCGAAACTTATTTCTTATTCTTATTTTAACTAATGAACAACGTTTATTATAAATTTCTATTTAGTGTACACAGTCATTATGTGATTTTAAAAATGTGGGCAGGTTTTTAAAAAATATATTTTTATCAAATTCAGTCCTGATATTCACCATTCATTAATTATTTCATACAATATACTATTTTATGCAAAATATTCTTAGAATATTGCTTTATTTCTGAGAAATTCTTTGCAAGACCGCTTACCGCTTTTATTGTTCCATCTCGAGGCCTTTATCAATTTAAAAGTTTGCCCTTTAGCTTGACTAATGCATCAGCTGTGTGGCAACGGCTCATTGATCGTGTTATTGGTGTTGAATTGGAAAAATTTATATTTGTCTATTTAGACGATGTCAATATTTGCACACCTTCCTTTGAGGAACATATTCGAATCCTGCGTGTAGTAATAAACCGTCTTATCCGAGCTGGTTTAACTTTGAATAAAGAAAAGTGTGTCCTTTGTATCCGAACAAAATAGAGACAATTTTACGTATTGCCACCCTAAATGGGTGAATTTAATCAAGGACCCCGTGGAATGAATCGCAAGATGGGCGATTCGTCTATAACAATACGATTTTAATGTTGTACATCGGAAAGGTAAAGAAAACGTCGTTCCAGACACATTAACGCGATCAGTACCAATTATAGATTCGGTAAAGCAAAAAATGGAAGACATAAACCTACCTCCTGTAGTGGACAAATGGTATCTTGGAATGATCAAGAAAGTAACCCAGCAGCCATCTAAATATCCTTTTTGGCATATCGACAATTTGGATAAACGAACTAGGCATCTACATCCGTCTCTTGTAAATTCAAAATTCAAAATTTTTATTAGAGTTTAAACTACATAGACGGTTTGGAAATATTATATTAAAGCAAATTATTTAAATAAATTTAATACTACTCAATAATGTAATATTTACATATGCCCATGTGATGCAAATATCTTGCGCTAAACCGGAGGATGCTCACGGGCTTCTTCCGTTTGTGTTGCAAAGCACTTGCAACAAATAGTTTGCAAGTAATTATACTTATCAATTAATTAAGTTAAAATTGATTAGTCGAGACTTATTTATTATTAGAGACAAAAAAATAATTAAAGCGGGCAGCAGAGCAGGAAAACCCAAACGGAAAGAAGAGCGAGACCAGCAGAAGGGAAAAAAGATCGACCGAACATCGGTCAGAAATAATACGTTCAAACCTCGACCGACCAACGTGTGGACATTTAGGGGTGTTTAAAATACTATCTCGCATTGCCCAGAAGTATTACTGGCCCCAAATCAAATGTGCCGTATCATGATATATTAAGAGATGCCGAACCTGTATTGAAACGAAGCCTCAACAAGAGGCCCCAGATGGCCAAATATTAAGTCAAATACCAACTGTTTCCAGACCTTGGCAGGTCATCAGTTTTGATATTGTTGGTCCACTGCTACACTCTAGCTCTGGTCATTCGTATATATTTTCTGTTTGTAATATGTTCAGTAAATTTTACCTATTTTTTCCTCGTCGTTCTGCTACAGCTACATATATTTTGAAATAATTGTAGGATTAAGTAATACTAATAGATGGGATACCTAAGAAACTAATTGCTGATAATAGTCCCCTGATCCGCAATAAAACTTTTCGAGTTACTTTGAAATGCTATGGCGTATAAATTCGATATATCGCCAATTAGCATCCTCAAGCCCATCCCGTGGAGCGAATACATCATATATTAAAGTCCATTCTTACCTGCTATGGGATTGGGATAAATTCCTGGCTAAAGCTGGTTGTGCAATCCGATCGGCAAAATATCAGACTACATGCTTCACTCCGAATTTTGTAGTCTTTGGACATGAAATTAACCTACCTCACGAGGAAACGCCCTCCAAGAAAATGTAGGAAAATTATGATGTTTTAGCACGATCCAACGCTTTATCCAAAGTTTTTGTATATGGTCAGAAGCGCTTAAGATAAGCCTCTGTGAAATGAAGTCATGCATACAACCTTCGTCAACGAGATGATCGCTTTGTACTAAATCGGAAAATTTGGAAGAAAAATTAGATTTTGTCAGATGCTTCGAAAAACTTTACTTCCAGACTAGTGCCTAAATTTACAGGATCCTATGTTATTTGTCGTGTCCTGCCACCATGGACTTATGAACTGACGGATTTTAATGGGCGAAACTTTTGGTGTTTGGAATGCCAAAGACCTAAAAGCTCATCCACCGGATGACTCCATCTAGATTGTATCAAACTATTTTTCTCTCTTTTATCTACTTTAAAAATATGTACATTTTTTTTGAGCCCTAATTGGTTAATTCTAATTTTTTTTAATTAGAAAAAGTTTCTTCAAATCTTTTTTTTAAGGAGGGCAGGTGTTGTAAGGGTTGAAAAAATTTAGAATTTTGCTCTATTTTTATTTGAGATAATATCTATAAGAAATGCTTACCAGTCCTTTTAATCTTTATAGTTGAAATAAGGGACATATATGATCCTTTTTTTTTTATTGAAAATTTAAGATTACAATATATCTTGGTAATCCTAGTTTAACTTTATATCAATAAACCAAATGGTGGGGACCTCGGTAGGTACATTCTTCTTATTCTGAAACAAATGATTAAAATTAGCAATTGTAGGTGGAAAATTGTTACATAATAAGTTACGGGCATGACCATTTTGGGCTAAGTTAAGTAAATGAAATCAAGGTTACCTTGTATTCTGGTGATAGCTTCCATAAGCTCTTATTGCAGTTATCGTTTTTCAGCAGCCTCAAGCCCTTAGTGAAAGGAAAGCTGACGTTACCCTGAAATTAAGAGAAAACAAATTACATAAACTTAAGTAAAAACAATAGTAAACAGGAAGGTTAGGATCACGAAATCAGGGAAAATTTACATAATCAAAACTCTTCATTTTGCAACTTACCATTCTAATCTTAACTAACATTTCGGTACATCTTAATTATCTTAGTACCAAAATATAATTTATCTAAATATAAATAATTCAAGTTGATTTAATGTCATTATGAAATGTCTGTCAACTTCATTGACAATTAGCAGTACCAACATCAGTATTGTACCAAAAAAGTGACAGGAGTTAAAAAAAGGCAGACCATATTCTGGAAAATGAATGAATGAATGAAATGTATTATAGACACATCAACCTCTTGGGTTTTTTAGTGTCTCATATTGTATTTTTATATTTTATCGAAAAGGTTGATTATTTTTAAGTATCTAATTACGTTTTCTGTGTTTTTATATTGTAGATTGTCTTTTAAGTTGTTGTTAATGTTGACTAGTTCTCTCTCGTTTTTATATTTGTTACATGTGAATATGTGCTTTACTGTTAAATTACTATTACACTCAATGCAGATGGGTTGGTTTTCTCGTTTTAGCAGGTATTCATGCGTTAACTTGGTGTGTCCTATTCTAAGCCGTGTCATTATACATAAGTTCTTTCTGGATATGCTCCTTAAATCCTCTCTTTCGAAGAATATATTTTTTATTTCAGATAGTTTGTTATCTTCATCCATTAAGTCCCAATTTAGTTGACATAGATTGTGGAGTGTTGATTTGGTCGCAACATGCAAGTCTTTTTTCCAAAAGGAATAATTAAGAGAAGTAGGGGCATTATGGGAGTTTTTGGCAATTTCATCCGCCCTTTCATTTCCTGGGATTTTACTATGTGATGGGATCCATAGATATGTAATGAATTTGTTTTGATTTATGATTAGTTTAATTTTATTTTGTATTTCTACACCTAGTGGGTGCTCAGGCTGGTATGACTGTATAGATTTAATTGAGTTTAAGGAGTCTGTTGCTATGATCCATTTTTTATATGAGTTATTTATAATATGGTCTAGGGCTTTTGTGATGGCAATGAGTTCAGCAGTGAGTATGCCAGTTTGTTGGGGTAATTTATAGGTAACTTCAATGTGATCTCCTGTGTATGCAGCACCTACATTGCTCTTAGTTTTGGATCCATCTGTGTAAATAAATCTGTATTCTAAGTATTTGTCGTTTATCATTTCTAAATAGGCTTGTTTAATTTGTAATACGGTTTGTAGTTTCTTCGGTGTTTTGGATAGGCTCAGATCTATGTTGACATTTATCATGGTCCAGGGGGGTCTGTATCAGTATTTGTTTTATATACAGGGTCGTATGTTAGGGATAATCTATGATTAATGTTCTGGTAAAGGTGGGATGGGTCTTTATGTTTTATATTCTGGGTGTTATTGGACTGCTTGAAAAAGTTTTTATAATGGGACAAATGGGGTTTGAATTTGAGACTATTGGCATACATGTGTAATAATGTTTCGCGTCTTATGTGTAGACTCGGGCATTCAGCCTCACAATATAGACTATTGACGGGGCTCGTATGGAAAGCACCCATCGCCATTCTAAGTCCTCTATTATGTACAGTATCAAGTTTTTTGATATACGAGTTAGGTGCTGTGATGTAGCATTGGCTACCATAGTCTATTTTTGATAAAATAATAGCCTTATAGATATTAAGAATGCTGCTTCTATGTGAACCCCAGTTAGTATGTGAAAGCATTTTAATTAAGCGCATGTCAAGTGTACATTTATCTTTTAGATATGTAATATGAGGGTTCCAGCTTAGTCTGGAGTCGAATATTATTCCCAGAAATTTGTGATTATCCTTGAATGGAATTTGCTCTCCATTAATGTGGGTAATGCTTAGGCGGGGACATCTCCTTTTCCTACAGAAATGCACGCTTGTTGATTTATCAGGGGAGAATTCTAGGCCGTTATTAGATGCCCATAGTGGTAAGGTGTCTAGGCAGCTCTGTAGAAGTCTTTCACTTTGTTTGTAATCCTTACCCATGTGATATATTACTATGTCATCCGCAAATAGTCTGAACTTTAGACTTTGTGGAATGAAGTTGTTTATGGAGTTCATAGCTATTATAAACAGTGTGGGACTTATGGATGATCCTTGTGGTACTCCATTATGTTGGGCATATGATGATGAGAAGGTGCCATTGATTCTGACTAGTATTTTTCGGTTATTAAGAAATGATGAAATGAATTTTAGCATATTGCCCTTTATTCCCCAGGATATCAGCGCATTTAGGATTGATGATCTTTTAACCGCATCAAAGGCCCTACGTAAGTCAAGGAATACGGCCGTAGTGTGATTGTTTTTATCGAATCCCGCAATTATATCCGTTTGCAGGCCCATAATATGGTCTATTGTTGAGTGTCCCTTTAGGAAGCCTATCTGATGTTTACTGATTAGGTTATTTTTATTCAGAAAGAATGTTAGTCGGTTGTTTACTATACGTTCCATCAATTTACACAAATGACTTGTAAGTGCAACTGGTCTGTAACTACTTGTATTAAATCTAGGTTTTTGAGGTTTGTGGATAGGTATGAGGATAGAAATTTTCCAAGTATCAGGGATTTGTCCAGATTTCCATATGATATTATAAATTTCAAGCAGTTGATCCAAACCATCATATGTTAGATTTCGGATGTGTGGAATTTTAATTCCGTCCATTCCAGGGGATGTATCCCTGCATCTATCTAAAGCATACATTAGTTCTCTATGGGTCAGCGGCATATTAAAAGACATGTGTTCATAGTTCTGGTTTGATATAGTAACTACTTCATCTTCATATCCGCTGGACGAATCATGATAATATTTGGCAAAGGTTTCAGTTAGTTCGTTATTGTCCGTGATGATTTTGTCATTTTCATACAACATGGAAATGTTAGAGTAAGGTACACCCCTCATCCTTTTAACCTTTCTCCAAATTTCCTGGGTGGATGTATTTGGGCTGATGCTATTTGTATATGATGTCCAGGAGTCTCTCCTGGCAGCTCTAATCGTTTTCCTTGAATAGGCTTTAGCTTTTTTATAGTTTATAAAGTTATGGGTGCTTGGATTGTTCTTAAATTTATTTAATGCCTGTTTTCTTTGTTTGATGGCTTGTTTGCATTCATCGTTCCACCATGGTGCTGGTGGCTTGCCTTTGAAGAATTTTATTTTAGGAGTACTGGCATCTATTGCATTTTTAATGGCTATTATGAAGTTATTTGTTGTTGAGTCTATGTTATTGGAGATGTTAGGAAAATTAAGTGAACTTTTAAAAATATCCCAGTTTGTTTTATTATAGTTGTATTTATCTATATGAGAGGATTGCTGGTTGAGGATGGGGCATTCTATGATTATCGGGAAATGATCACTATCATGCGTGTCGTTGAGTGTGCTCCATTGAAAGTTTGTTGATATGTTAGGACTACATATGGATAGGTCGATGTGTGATAGCGATCCTGTTGCAGATGAAATAAATGTGGGTGATCCATCATTCATTAGAGCTAGATTGCATTCTTCTATAATTTCAGCTATCAATCTACCTTTTCCATCAGTATGTGATGAGCCCCAGTCAGCATTGTGACTGTTCCAATCACCCATCAACATGAGTGGAGGGGGTAGCTGATCTATTATATTTTTGATGTCATTTCTATTAAATGATGTTGATGGTGGAAGATACAAATTACAGAGGGTAATTTTGTTTTTTTGTATATGTGTATTAATAGCCACAGCTTCTAAATTGGTGTCAAGTTGAATTTCTGTGTGTAATATATTTTCTTTTATTAATATAGCAACTCCACCAGAAGCTCTATTGGGGTTATTTCTATCATTTCTGATGATGTTATAATTTTTAATATTGTAAGTTTCATTCATTTTTAAGTTGGTTTCTTGTAAGAGTAAAATAGTGAGGTTTTATGTTTTTAATTAATAACAGAAGTTCTTGATGACGAGGTTTGATTCCATTAATATTCCACTGTAGAATTTGCGAAGCCATTTGTATGTAAATGTTTTATTAATTTATTTATTTGTATTATTCTTGTTACTACTGGGTTTGTTTTTTTCTGTTGAAACTTTGTTTTTATTATTATTGGATGTTTGTGATTTAGTTGAGGTATAAGAGCTGTTGGATTTTATTGACAAGGATGATGAGGATCTTTTAATTTCCTGAGATTTGGCGTCACAGCTCTTGCTGCTTTTTTGTGCGGGTATTTTGGGATTGGTACTTGAGTAGTGTATTGTTTGTTTGGGTTTAGATGTGGAGGAGATTTGGATATAGAGGATGAAGTTATGGTTGAGGGTGTGAAGGGGATATGTTGTGTAGAAGGAGTGGAGAGCAAGGGGGCAGGTGATTTGGATTTAGGGTTGGATGTGGTAGAGTTATTGGCTGCCATTGCAGCGTAGGAGTGTCCATATTTTGAAGGGTTATCTTTGAGGAATTTCTTGGCGTCTGCATATGATAGTTTTTCTATGATTTTTATCTTTTGTAGCTGATATTCTATTTTAAATTTGGGACAGCCTTTATATCTCGGCGAGTGTTCGCCTTTACAGTTGGTGCAAATTGGAGGTGGGTTACAAATTCCTTCATGTTTATCTTTGCCGCATGATGGGCAGATTGGGTCAGATTTGCAGAATTTTGCCAGATGACCCAATTTCTGGCATTGGTTGCATATTATGGGGTTGGGTATATAGGGTCTAATTTTACATCTATTAAAACCAACAATTAGGTGTTCTGGTAGATTAGTAGTTTTAAATGAAACTATATATATGTTTGTGTCTATTAATTCACCTTTTATTTTCTTTTTGAGTCTTAATATGTCTACTACTTTTTGGTCTGATAAGTTTTCTATTATTTCTTCTTTGCTGCAATAACTAAGATCAGGACAGTTTATTGTCCCCTTAGTTATATTTAATTTTGGGTGTGGTATAGTTGTTATTGACAAATCTCCCACTAGTTTAATTTCCATTAAATTTGTTACTTGTTCTGGGTTTTCCAGCTCTACTAGTATGCTACCATCTCTGAGTTTCTTTACATTTTTCAAGTTCCTAACTTTCCCAGTGAGTGTTCTATGTATAATGAATGGGGACATTGTTTGAAATGAACCTTCTGTGGGTTTTAAAAGAAAGAATTTTTCAGTATGGGTGTTGTTAAATTCAAAACTATATTCCGTGTCACTGCTATCAATTTCTCTTCTATATCTTTTACCTCTATGTATTTCTTTAGTATGATCTCCAGTAATTGTGTTAGACTTTTTGGCCTGGTTTCCTACCAAATAAGTCCCGCAGTAGCTGGCTGACGGTCGGGGAGGGCCTGCTTTACCACTCTCAGCACCGACCGGCACTGGGTATCCGACACCCTGTGCGGTAATTTTTGTATCAATTTGGTCTACTTCCATTTTGAGTACAGGGTTTAACATGAATTGGGACAATACTAAACATCACAAACGAACTGAGGCCTCGGGATCGTCACCCCCGTACTAGTAAAATTTTCAATCCTACTAGCCCCCTGGGGGGATTCTGGAAAATGTTGGTTGTCTTTAGGGCAATTTTACCGATTTTTCTCAGAAAATTGGGTTCATTCTGATTATTTTGGGTGACTTATAGCTTAAGTGTCCTATAGCTATGCTAGTTGAGTTAAAATTATAAATTTAGTGGAAATAACCCATTTTCTTGCTTCTTTAAAAAGGCCAATGTAACATTGGTAAATCTCATTTTCATCATTCTCTCAAATATTATTATTTAAATTTAAATGTATATTTTACCTACCTTGGTTTGTCGAACTTTCTTCTATATCTTGATTTGCTCCTTGTAGGCCGTTTTGTTTTGTTCCAGTGTTCTCGTGTGCTGATGGAATTAACCAGTAGCGCAATCACTCTGAAGCTTGGTTGCAGTTCCTTAAGAGTGTTTTAAGCTGTAAGAAAATAGGCCTGCAAACCATACGTATATCCTCGATGCTGTGGTGAGATCCTCGACAGACACTTCTAAGTATCAAAATATAAACAACTTTAGGTTTGATCTGTGCGTATTGTCTTGGGAACATACCTGACTGTCTGTTAGTGTTATTATATGTCAAATAGAGCCAATTCCATTATAATAACTACTATGCATATGAACTTTAACGAAACACTTTAAATCATGTCTAGTTTTTAACATTGAACAAATAGCACTTAATACACCTCATTGTCGGTCTATGAATGTGTACATTTATTTGTAAACTGGGTTAACTAGGCTTATTTCGAAAGTAATTGAATCACTCACAAATACTGTACTGAAAACTTGACTGATGTAAGTTTTGAAGCCTTTCGGTTTAAGTCAAATTTACAGAAAACCGACACTACTTTTTTTCTGAGATACTTAACGTAGTCAAATTTCAACAAATTTTCGCTCAAACCACATATTATTAAATGAATATAAACTTGTAAGTTGTGAGCAAAATAACAAAATCATTTGAGAAAATCCTAGGTTAGGTTACGTCTTGCGACCTCTTACATTATGAGATCATAGAGAGCTGTTTTTTCTTTTAGCTCAGGAAATAGTTATAAGTGAAAGTAATTAACTGATCGCTAATCTACTTTCTTTAACTTTATATGAAATATTGAACATTTACTTGTAAGTTCCGTAAATATATTTTCCAATATTAAGGAAATTGGTGTTATTGTACAGATTTTGTAATTTTCATGTTTTTTTTTTTAAGTTCATCAGGTCTCGGGCTCTCTTTTAAGAGCCACAAAAACAGGTGCCGTATAATGCTTCTATTTCTTTTTACTCCGACCCAATCTAGTCATCTAGGTAGCCGACGGCAGCCCAGCCCTATAGACCTTGTAAAATCCGAATAGTACCACCAAATTCATCTAAAGGTCGAGTTTCGCCCAGAAATCGATAACGTTTTCGGAGTCCTCTAATTCGGCCGTAACACTGTATGTAGTAAGGTGAGGTGAAAGAGAAACTTAATATACCTGTTTTTATTAAATAAATTAAATAAATTTATTAAAAAAAATTACGTTACCGGGTTCGACTTTAATAAGAAAACATTTTAAATCCTCAAAAAGCAAGTCTATCATTTTACATATTAAAAAAAAATAAAATACAAAAAAGTTTAATGTGAAATTGTTAAAACATTAAAACTTTCTTAAGAACGTCCGTCTGATTCTCCATTATAGTCACACTGCTCAACCAAAATCACTTTCCCCCTTCAACATTTATCTATCCATACAAAATGGCTCTGTGGGTTCAATCAAGTCCTTTATTTGTGGATTAATTAATACCCTTGAAAGGTTGAGACAGTTCACTTAGATGCCGAAATACTTTAGCAGTAACTGGAGCAACGCGACTCGCATTTTAAGGGATCGTTGAAGGGACTACAGTCCCAAAACACTATCTAGGGTGAATGCAAAAAGAAGTTTTCACGATCTTGTCTTAGCCCCTTCGGTCATTCGAGCAGTGTTCCCATTGCCAATATTAAACGAAATGTTTTAAAGTGGAAATAAGTTTTGTGAAAGATAATATAATTGCAGACTATTTTTTTAGTCTCAATTTAAAAAGTCTTTAATTGTACCCGGATTGGTAATATAGAACAGTTAGTGATTAATGTATTTGTAAATATAACAATTCATCTATTTATTTACAACAAAAGTCAATAGTAAATAGGCTATAATTTCTTTAAATCAGTTAGCTATTAACAGAAAAGGAGGAGATTTTTAATTCGACCTTATGTATATCTTTTAACTATGTACAATGCTTTGACTTCGCTGTTAGAGTTACAGAATTTAATTTTATTAATTATTTTAATTTTAGTATTAATTTGTATTGTATTGCTGATTTTCTATGTATAGGTATAAGGGGACCTTATATATAATATTAGTTACTGTGGTTCTATATATATAGCTCCAGATTATTCCGAGATGATTTGTCCATTGTGGATGAATTTTTCAAAAAATAGTTAGGGTGGAATTAGGATATTTTAACAAATAATAAAAAATGGGTAAATGTGACCAAATTTAGTTCCACATAAATATTGGTATTTTGTTTCACTACATTGGTTTCGTACCAATATTTTACCTTTTTTTTTCTTTCTTTTCTTTCTACTTATGCCATACTTGATTTTTAATTTTTGGGTAAATTTTAAAATATATTGAGGAAGTAGTTTTTTACAATGATTTTTTTAAAATTTTGTTTGGTCATGTTGAACCGTGGCAAATTTTAAAAGTGTACATATATCACATCTAATTTTTGTTCGAAATTTAAAGTCAATTGTATAACAAGATTTTTACGTCGATTTTTTTAATATTTTATTTAACCGCCATTTTGTTCCGCTATCTTGCATTCGTAACAGAATTTTACGAGTTTATATGTAACACACCTAATTCTTGCACAACATTTGAAATCAATTTAATTAGTAGTTTTTCGGGCTGTTTTTTAAAATATTTTATTAGACCGCCATTTTGTCTGGCCAAGTGAGATTCGATTCAAAATGTTACCAAATCATTCCTACTTAACACTTCATTTTTGTGCAAAATTTCAGGTAAATTGAATAATTAGTTTTTTAGTAACAATTTTTTAAATGTTCCCCTAGGCCGTCATTTTTAGCCATATTGAATTTTTGCCAAAATGTTACCAGGTCATCCCCACATGAACCCTAATGTTCGATTAAAATTTAACGTTAATCGAGTAAGTAGTTTTAGCAATGCCGGAAACAGGCCGACAGACAGATAGAGATACCGAGAGAATGGAGAAAGTATGTCTTTTGACATTTAGAGACCCAAAAATGTTAAAATGTATAAAATCCTGGGAGGATGACTTTCCACGATTACAAATTCGTACCACAATTTTACCAGTTCATCTCTATATCATACTAATTCTTGCATAAAATATGAAATCAATCTATTGATATTTTTTTCAGTTAATTTTTTTAAATATTTTATTAACACGCTATTTTGTTACGCCAACTTGGAATCATAGCAAAATTGCATTCTTAAAATTTGAAGTAAATTGGATAAATAGTTTTTTAGTAAGAATTTTTTAAGTACATTGAGTAAGTGATTTTTTTACACCTTTTTTTTAAATTGCTCTATACGGCTATTTTGTTCCGTCATGTTGAACCTTACCAAAATTTTGAAAGTGCATATATATCACACCTAATTCTTGAGCGAAATTTAAAGTCAATTTTATAACAAGGTTTTTTTACGTTGATTTTATTAAAAAAATGTATTTAACCTCTATTTTGTTCCGCTACCTTGAATTCGAAACCAAATTTTAAAAGTTTATATCTACATCACATTTCATTTTTGCACAAAATTTGAAATCAATTTAATAAGTAGTTTTTCAGGCTGGTTTTTAAAATAT
The DNA here is from genome assembly GCA_030620095.1 of Kuschelorhynchus macadamiae. NCBI lineage: Eukaryota > Metazoa > Arthropoda > Insecta > Coleoptera > Curculionidae > Kuschelorhynchus > Kuschelorhynchus macadamiae. The sequence goes on from JAUTXW010000206.1 coordinate 865,011, forward strand.
TTCATTAGGCCGCTATTTTGTTCCGGAATACTGAATTTTTTTCAAAAATTACTAAAAATGAATATTCATTTTTGACTAAAACTTGTAGTCAATCGGATAAGAAGTTTTCTAGTTATACCGCCAATAGACAGACAGACCGACGGAATTGAGAAAACAAGTTTTTCGGCACCCCTAAACGTGAAAACTCTAAAAAATCCCGGATGGTGATTTTATTCCGATTACAATACTTCCCCTTAGAAGGAAAGTAAAAAGCGTAATGCGGTCGTTTTTAGTTTTTACTACCAAAGAACTTCCGGGAAAACTTGAAATACTTTAACATATTGTATTGAAATTTATATTATAATTAACCAAGCAAATTAAATAGCTTCCCGATTTAGAGGGGAGTCGGCAATTTTTTTCTCGTTTGGTGGTTTTTATAGGTATATGTTGTAAATGAAAAGGAGACAAATATATTAAATATCGGGTTTTATATGATTTTTGGAGTTTTTTGTCACAAAGTTTAATTCTACTAATAATTATATTGTTAATTCCCTATAAATACATAGAAGTATGTAAATATACAGATATCGCTTTTTATATAATAAGAATTACTGGGATTCTGGCAAAAATTTAATATACAAGGTTATCTAACGAGGATAAGATAAGTCGGGTTTTCTCGCCATGTGTGTCGTGACGTGGAAGACCAAAATATCCGTTTATTATATACTTTCCCGAGTAAAAATGAACAGAACATCAAATTAAACTGCTATGGCTGAAGAAAATGTGTCAGTTAACATAACATGTCATTTTTGCCAATTATTTTTATATTTTATATTATATAAAATTATATAAACTGTTTTCTCAACTTATATTATTTTATTTTTTTTTATGTAGCTATACACATTAGTAATGTAAAACCTAATCTAATTAACACGGTCTCGAGCAGGGCATAATAATGGGTTAGACATTGAATATTTTGTATATATTCAGATACAGAGAATTTCTTGATCCAGGATGCGTGTATCGTATCTGAATTATTTAGTTAATCCGGTCCTTTTGTAAATGTTGCTTTAGAAACAATTGTAATTTTCAAATTATAATTATTTGAAACTTATGGCAAAAAAATAGAGAAAATTAAAATCCATTACCATCCATAAATTAATAATACTAACCCAACCTAAGTGTATAAGATGGAATAATATAGATATACTAAAGCTGGTGGTTAGCCAATAAATAATATTATATTTAGAGAAACACATTCAACAAAGTAATAAATAATTGTAAATTAAAGCGAATCTGGTGGTTTATTGCGAGGGCAATAATAAATAAAAGAAAACTTAAAGGGCTATCTACACGTGCCGAAGTAGTGAAATAAAAAATTCTGCCTGTATAACGTGTATATATTAGTGCAAAAAAAATTATAATCAAAAATATTTTTAATAATTACATGTATTTGCAAACGCTGAGATTCTGTAGAGTATACTTCTTTTAATATTTCGTATTAAAATTTATATAGTATCGTTCAATAACTAATTCTCCGAGAGATCTGTATAAGCGTTTTCAATTTAAGTTATAGACAGCAGCAATCCAGGATCACCTTCTGGAACATGGAATAATAAGCGTTCGCAATTCATCAACGTCCGCCTGCGAGGCGTCGCGACGCGCCGAAACGAAACACGTCCCTCACTGAGCGATTCGATATACGGACGATATGTAAGTAAAATTTCCCGCTGCGTCAATTTGTTACGGCGGCAATCCATTAACGGGGACAAACGCTGAAAATCGCAGCGGAAATTTGTTTACTTTCAAGTGGAAATTCTGAAAAGATTATGCTATAAAGTAGAATGGTAGTCTCTATTACACAAAACATTATTTTTTAGTGTGGGTTAAGCAAAGAACGAACAATATACTGATGTACCGGAATCCAGCAAATAATTATGGATCAAGTGAGAAGTATAATGCTGATCAACTCAATTTAAACTAGATATCCTCGATTTAGTTGTAGTCAATTTAATCACCGCCTATATAGATTTATTTGAAATGTATACTCACTGTTTCTACAGGGTATATTCTAACTTCAAAATATTTACTAGTATTTTCAATATTTCAAAAAAATTTCAGCTCATCTTTAGTTTTGGAAAAGTTATTATTCTTCCTAATAATCCCGGAGTTCACGACGAAAATTTTAAATTCTTCGCTACATATCTGACAAGCTGATACATGATTAGTAATGATATTTTGATCCAGCTCTTAGATTTTATGTCCTGAATCCAGTCAGTGCTATAGTAGCGGAGGGAGGAAGAAAAAATATGGGCTATGGGTGAATAAATTATGTTTGTAGCTGAAAAAAAAAATGTGAATAAAAAATAATCCTTGCGAACCTGATATTTATGATATAGAGGGTATCAAAATTTCGATACGATAATTTACGGGTTATCTCTGAAGATAAAGAGATGCGGTTTTTGCGACACTGCTGCTTTTTGTTTGCGAAACCAAAGAAGTCGCCAACATATTTTTCATAGCCCCTTAATTTTTTTTTAGATACCGAGTGAAATTGAAGATCTTGCATTTGAGGCACCCCCCGTATCTCGATGGTCTGGCACCAACACCTTAAAAGGTGAAAACTAATATTGATAGAGTTTTTTTGTAGAATCCAGTGGCATACTCAGTTTTTGGTTAGATATTATCGTTTCCGAGGTATAGACTAAGGTTGGATGTTTTAAATGGGGTTTCCTGTATAATTTTTGATATTTGGTACATTTTTAGATTCATAATATATGTATATAATACTTGATATTTATTTCAATCTTATACGATGATTAAGACAATCTAACGACATCTTAATCTATTTTTCTAGTATGCCGTGCAAATTGTGTGTTAATTAAATTCAGTTACAATATCATTATTTTTGCATGAAACAAAAAATCAGTTCAAAAAGATACCGACCATTTATTTTTATATTTTTGAGAAACACACAAGCACCTAGGAAATTAATAAAATAATATATAACATTGGAAGAAAAGACAACAAACAAGTCAGGAAGCATGTTTTCTAGTATCTCTGGGTAACGGTTTGCAGAAAGACTACCATTATAAATGGCATACCTTATTTTTGTGTCCAAGGATAAAGCACGACATGCGACAGGCCAGATCTAAATCATCCTGTTCGTTTTCACGGAAATATTATGTATTCATTTTTTACTATATTGAAAAACAAATATACTTATAATACTCCTATCACTTCTCTATTTAAATACATTTGCGATGCTTCATCCGAATTCTTCTCGGAATGTAATGTCGTGACCACCTTACTATTTTATTTAAAACAGATCTAGGGTTCTTCTAAAGAAGAAATTAAATAGGCGTTATGAACTAATTCATTGTTTCGTGCAAAAATTGCAATATTCTAATAGATTTTGGTACAGCTAAATCAGATTCAAAAAATTAACACACAATTTGAAAGATCTACTTGAAAAATAGATAAAAAATTTCTTTAAATTCCAATTGAAATCAGATTGAAATAAATATCAAGTGTTATATTTAAAAAAGTACAATTTGGTTGCTGCTTCATTATGTTCAATCACAAAAACCAGTCTTGGGCACTGAATAAACTAAATTCCTATTGAATTCTGGAGTTATGCCATTCCAAGCTTCCTGGATTTTTGCACATAACTCTTTCTCGTTGCGCGAACAAAAATATTTGGATCTATTTATTTTCCTGATAAGAAAGCCTGGTACATTTTCTAATCAATTTATATCCTGGCTCCTCGAAGACCAAGGCAAGATTCTAATATTGTATGGATGCTTCCTCACCACTACTCTCCGGTCAGTTATGTAGATAACTAAAATCACTATTTTTGTAAAGGGCACTTCCATACATTTTCTATTGGATTAATATCCGGACTCCTCGAAGACCAAAGCAGGACTGTATTTATATATCCACTCCAATACTCTCTGTGTGGTAAATAACGTTATGATATTGGTAACTTAAATCACTAATTTCGTGAAGATCATTTACTGATTGCAGCATGATATTCTCCTAAATGTTGGTGTAAGTCACGGTATGTAACCTACCTCTAACTTTTGAACAAACTCCAGTTCCTCTAGCACTTACCAATCCTGAAATATTTACCGAAAACCGTCCCCTGTTGTCTATAGATAGTCTATATACTTTCAAGCGACCATTGTCAGCTGATTAAAGCAACTTCTCGTCGGTAGATATTACTTTTGCCCAAAAATCTAGTCCGTTTCTATAATATTCCAATAAAAATTCAATTGGCCTCTCTTTACTTTGTTTTGCTGTATGTTCGATAATTTTCTGGTTCTACGGCGTCTCAATATAACTGATCTGGGTAGGGCATTTTATATCTTAACAATTAAAGTGGATTTGAACGGATTTTTTCGCAAATATTCTACTAAGGTATTATCTTCCTGGCGAATTAAACAAACATTTGCCTCTCTACATCTAATAAAACATCTATAAAACAGGGTATTTTATTTACAATAAGGAAGTTGATACCTGGTCACAGAAATATAAGAATGCTGTATATATGAAAATGATAAAATTGAAAAAATAAATTAAACAAAAAACTTCTGTATTTAACTTTTCTGTACGTCATACAACTTCTGAGACAAGGCAATAAGTCATCTTACGTGGGACACCCTGTACCCACATTTCTTGCCACATTCCTCTTCAGTTTCTATATCACCGACTGAACTTAAGCCCTACAAATCTAGGAGCGGTATCCCAGGGCCATAATTATCTATATATGGGTTTCATACGCGCAACGATTAATATATATTTTGATCATGGACTCCGGGCCGGAATTATGTTTCACTGTAAGATTGGTCAAGCTTAAACTTGGTCTAAAATGTTTAAATGTTTCCCTTTGGTTTCAGTATATACGTAACACATTTATGTTTTTTTAATCTATGAATTGGTTACTATTTATACAATTTTATAAACAAAAACAATTTAATATTATTAAACAACGTAAAAGTAATTAAAAATCATTATTAAATAACTAATTGATGACAAACGAGCTTCTTAACTTTCCCAATATATTGTTTTTAAACAGTCAGATAAAAATGTCGGATAAATAATATATAGGTTCAGGAACTTTTAAATTAGTTTACAACTGTAACTCTTGAGAATATCCGAAACATGTTTTAAAATTAACAGTCGATAATCTGACGATTATCCTAACTCGTGAGTGGTAGAGACTTAAAAAAAGAAAACTATATAGGTTTCAATGCCACTCTAATATTGAATTAAGTTAATTAAATATGCTTCGTAACTAAAGAATTAAATCAAATATAACAACATAATGCTTTGGCCAACAACACCAACCAAAAAGCAGTAATTAAATCATTAACCTTGCTTATCCGGTCATGGAAGCTCTTGAATGTTACTGAACCAATAAATGCTGTCAGATGCAATGCGCGAGGTCAAATTGCAATACTGTGCAGTATACAATAAACTATTTATCTAAAAGGTTGAGTTCTGGGAGACAATTTTTAGTGCCCCTAGCATTAAACCTGCAATGCGCCAGAAAATATAAATTTAAATTACTGCCTTCATGAATTCTTGTAATTCTAATTCATAAAAGTTATGTCGTGCCAAAGATAACATTTATTAAAATAGTTTGAAATGAAAAGCAATTTGTATTTCCATAAATATAATATATATATAGGATATATATATATATATATATATATATATATATATATATATACATATATATATATATATATATATATATATATATATATATATATATAGGATTTAATTAAAAAAGGTCTTATACACGGCTGGCACAACCTCGAAATGTTTTATAAATATCTCCAAAACTGAGATTAGAAAGCGAAGCATTGGTAATTTTTAATGGTTCTATAAAATCGTTATTAACGGGATCATTTGGAAAGCGACACCGACTACTAAATTTATTGTCACAAGTGGATACGCAACATTTTACTTCAGATGGAGTTTTCTCTCTATACATTTGAGACATTATTAAACAGAACTGTAATATAAGAAATTTCTTTTTACATTTTTAAAGGGCAATGCACAAGACTACAATAGCACACTGGAAATTTCAAAACTTCAAACTGAAAAAAACACACAAACAATGCAACGCCACAATGTCGGTTTAAGGTATACTACAGACAGGTTTCGGCCGCCGAATTAAAAAGAATTTTAGAAATGCGATAGTGGCATCATGGTGGTTGGATGGAAAACTATAAAAGCTATCGACCATCGACTTGTATAGCGGAGAGCTTAGTGCAGATTTTTTATATGAAAAAAAGCAAGCGGAGGTATAAATTTACATTGTTACATTAGGCACGGTCTTGAAATGAAATTAAATAAATACAATTGACATAATCGATTAAACTAAAACCTAGCAAAAGCGATCTTTTACTTTTTATTTATTTTCATAAAATGTATTTCAAACAACCAACTACGTTGCCCTGTTAGTTCTTTATTAAATTAATTACTTGCTTTATATTTCTAGGTAAACTAAAATACAAAGTAAAAATGGCCAAACTAATTGCAAAAACAATAAACTATCAGAAGTTACTCAAAACTTTTTGTTAAGAGTGTTTTGTCAGAATGCATTAAACGCATGATGCGTTTGAGAGATCATGCTTTTAGTGAATACCGTAAAGCCTTAAAATCCCTTAGTGTTTCATTTGCTCAAACCCAATCAAAATTAAGATATTCCAAAGAACTTCGTAATCTAGTAACATCCCCCATTCGCCGAGAAAAGTAGGCTTTTATAGAGTTTGAATTGAATCGAAACCATAAAAATTCCAAAACACTTTGGAATGACGTAAGTAAATTAAATATACATAGGAGGTGCCCCCCCCACCAGCGACGTTCCGGATCATCTTAAGAATGCCAATAATATAAATATCTTTTTTATTTCTTATATTGTGCGAACCGAACCAGATTTGCTAACATTTCAGTACTTTGATCAAAATAGGGATCCAAATATCGCAAATAATGTATTTAACTTCTCGCTTGTTTCACCTGATACTGTTGCTTCCAAACGTATGAATATTAAATCGAATGCCAAAGAGATAGACAAAATATCTGTGCCTTACTGTGTGCCTGCTCTTAAGCATTTGATTCAATCATCGTTGCTTAATGGAGTTGTGCCCGACCGCTGCAAATATTCCTTTAATCCAAAAAAAGATAACATTTCTGAATTGAATCACTTAAAACCAATTAGTATTCTATCAGTACTCTCAAAAAATATAGGATCTGTTGCCTACGACCAATTAAAAAGCTATACTGATAAAAATAAAATTCTACCGTGTATACAATCAGGCTTTCGCTCTGGGCATAGCACTACTACGGCTCTTTCTAACGTTGTTGATGACTTATTACGCGCAATGGGTAACCGAAAACTTTCTCTTTTGACAATGTTGGATTATTCAAGAGCATTCGACACTATACATCATGGCCTTTTGATCGCTAAACTGAAGTATTATGGTCTCTCACAGGAGTTCGTGGATTGGTTTATTTTAAGTTATTTGATAAATAGGCATCAGCAGGTGAAATTGGTGAGTGATAGTGAGGTTAACCTTTCTGAAAGCTTAGTGAATCCGAGTGGGGTACCACAGGGCTCCATTCTGGGTCCTTTGTTGTTTGCTATTTATACGGCTGATATAGTAAAATCAGTTGATGTGAATATCCATTTGTACGCTGACGACTGTCAAGTATATACTTCTTTTAACCTTGACTACGAAGAGGAACGAGTGGTCACTATTATCAATAGAAATCTTTATGCTTTACATAGGTGGTCAAAAAACAACTCTTTAATATTAAACCCGTCGAAGACTGTAGCTATTATTATATTATTGATTGGTTTTGAGAAGCAAAGGCGAAAGGTCAACCTAAAAGATAGAATTTTGCTTGGAAAGATGTCGTTGCTTTTAAAACACATCTTAGAAATCTGGGACTAATTATAGACCAAAACTTGTGCTTTTCTAATCATGTAATAAGTAAAATACAATTAGCATATCTACGTCTGAAAAATCTGTATCCTTTCAAAAATATTTTAAATTTTCAATTTTAACTCAAGTTAACTGAGTCCTTGATTCTACCATTATTTGACTACTGCGATGCAGTATACGGCCCATGTCTAAATAATTACTACGCAAATCGTATACAGGTGGTTCAAAATTCTTGTCTTAGGTACTCTGCAGACATTGGGAGGCGGGATCACATAACCGCTTATTACTTGCAATACGGCTCGCTTAGGATGAATGATACAAGAGATGTACATTTCGTCACTCTAATAAAAAAAAATAATAACCTCTCGGCTCCCTTCCTATCTGAGAGATAAATTGGTTTTTGTTAGTGAAAATGTTGAGAGAACAAGAAGAAATCCAGTGTTGTTAGTGGTTCCACGTCGTGCTACCACCACCTTCACTTTCTCATGTTATTCCTCCCTCCTGTATAATTTTTTACCACAGCATTTAAAAACTATTACAAATATTAATACATTTAAACGCAATCTTAAGAGCTTTTATGTCAATAATATGTAATAACATTTCTAATAATTTCTTTCTACTTGATCTGGCTATATATCTTTTCATGCATCTTTTCGAATATCTTTTTTGTAATCTTACTTATTTAGTATAAATCACAGAATATTTAACTTACTTAAGTAAGCAGGTTAGTTATTGTTTTTCAGTAATAGTATTAAGAAAAACTTATTGTAATGAAATGGTTTAGGTTGGGCCTAAGCAGCCTTTATTGCCAAATATTGCAGTTTATATTTAATAAGTGTTCCAAAATCCCAAATCAATAGATGTATAGAAATTTCCCATTAAAATCTTGTTAGATCAGAACGAAAGCCGTTTCTGGCATTTTTTTCGAAAAAATCTTCTTCGAAGTTTTCGAAAATTTTCATTTCCAGTTTTACCCAATTGACAATTTAAGAACTTAATTCGGAGATATTTGACTAATTTTGTTCTTTCTAAAAATGATATTGAGGTTTTTGGTTGAGTTAGCGTTTTATGAATAAAAAATTGCACTTAAAAACGAATGCTTCTGTTTAATTTATTTAGTGTCCAATATATCTTTGGCCTCCAAAAGCACGTGAAAGCATTATCTTTAAACTCGGAAAAAAAATCCTTTACTACCCTTTTTTTGCTTGTTAACTTGAGTAGAGGCCTCTCAGCTGACCAAATTTTTATAAAATCTCAGTTTTAAAATGTTGTTGAATTGCACCGCCTTAATTTAAACTTGGAATACTTTAAATAAATCGAGAATTGGGTGTCGTTTTGGAATTTTGTATTAGTAATTTTAAGCATCGTATATATAGTTTAAAAGAAATATACAGATAATTAAGAAAAATACAAAAAATATGCATTTTGCAAAAAAGCATTCCTTGCCTTACATCGGTATAACCTCCAGTAAATATAATATAATTATACACTATAAAATCCACCACAATAGGCCCAGAACACACTTATTTTCATGGACAAACCCTGGGTAGTTAAATCCAAGGCTTAGTTGTAACCAAATATAATGATTATATGTCAAGTTCTCCAGTGACAAATAGACTAATGACAGTAATCTGTACACGATACCTTTAACATCTGACTTGGCAAATATAAAATATGTATTTACTCAGCAGTTCAAAAGTTGTTTTCTTACTCTCTTGATAAAAAAATAGCTGATCTTGTGTTTGTTTATATATATTGAAGACGCTTTTGATACCTACTATAAAATAGGTTTAATATTACCCAGCTTATGTCATTTAAAAATATGGATCACTAGATATTTTTGATAACTGCTAAGTATCTTCAAAATGTGCCCCACCAAAAAATAATTTCTCATATTTAAGGGTTCTGGGACACTTTTAACAAAAATTGTAAAGTTAGGTTCGGACTTTTAACACATTTTATTTCAATTGCCAATATGGTTTTCATATTATGTAAAAAAATCATTTTAAAAGCATTTTTTGCTTCAGCTCTCCAGCTTGTATGCACAAACTTTAATATATTTCCCAAAAATCTATACTTTAATAAAGCAAGCTATTACGTTCCTCGTTAAAACAGGTTCCGTAAACGGATTAATGGATAGTTAGGTAATATCTTTTGACCCATAAATTTCATAAATGGTCCTTAATGTCTTAAATTAACTTCAATATTACAACGCTTAATTAATTTTGTCGAAAATATGAGTCGAACATTATCACTGCTATAATTGATTTTTGGTAAATGAAGATAAAAATACCTTTGTCCACGTTTATCTTGTAATAAACGCATTATGACAGAATTTCGTCAAATAAATGTGCATATTTTTCACTAATCGCAGTGAATAATTTTATTCCTTACTACAACTTAGAATACATTTAATAACAATTGAATATTCGAATAGCATCCCATAATAAAACAATGATTTATGTTTGAAATAAAATAAAAGTAAACAAGTATTAAAAAAGCTTATTTATAAACTATTGAACTGAAAAGTTAAAAATAATTAAACTTACATAAATTTGAACAGTTTCTTAAAAACTTAAGGCCTGAAACGTGATAAACTTGAAATAAATCTTCAATCTTTAAAGAAAATATTTAAATTTTTAAAAATGTTGTGTTTATATAAGTTAAATAATTTTTTACTTTTCAGTTCAATAGTTTATAAATAAACGCTTTTTTAAAAATATTTTTTTAATTTGTACGTTTTAGTAATATTTATACACACCCTGTATAAGACATTAATTAACGATTGGACACTTTAATATTGTATTGTCATCGGGTTTAGGCCAGTTCGATAACGAAAACTGCTTTAAAAGTTATTTGCAAGATGTGATCCAAACACACTAACATAATAGCTTACTTATAAGTGAAGGTAAAAGCTTTTAATTATACACCATAAACTGCACGACAATAAACCCAGGGTAGTTGACATTAAAAGTAGTAGGTGTAACCAGATAAAACGGGCATAGGCCATAGTACTCTATCTGTTATAGGAGAACTTGCATGCGTCAAGTTCTCCAATAACAGATATAGTGCTGACAGTAGTCTAAACATATCTCAGTAATAAAATCAAGCCCCTACGACATCTTTTAACATCTGACTTGACGGATATAAAATATGCATTTGCTTAGCAGATCAAAAGCTGTTTTCTCACTCTTTTTGTAACTAAATAAAAAAATACCTTTGTAACACGTATATCATATATAGTCTCAGACTGTACTTGTAAAAAACTATTTACGTATTATGTCAATTTTCAAATTACTAAAACTAATTTGTCTATATAAATAAAACATAGGTTGAAAAAAACAAGAGAACGATGGAAGTTCATGCCTATAGAAAGCCATTTACATGTGTATTTAAAACGTGAGTTAAATTTGGATGTAAGGAAATTTAAATTGTAAATATATCTATAGTAGCACTAGGTCGCTTATATACTCTGAATTCAAGTTTTTTAATCTAGTACTGGCCAAACATACATAATTTTTGTAATGAACATTTAACAAATATTATCATTTTGACCAGGAATTGTTAAACGAAATGTTTCTAGTTTCGCTATTATCTCCGGAAACCCACCATTTTCGGGCCCATAAAGCAGAAAATGTTTCCTTTATACGAGTTCGATCTAAAGGAAATACAGAATATTTGCTCATGAATTTTTTATCATTCAAACATTTACAGATGTGTACACTATACAGTTTAATTCGGATGCGGTTAGCGTATCATTTGATATTGATAGTAAATTGTTGAATGTAATAGAACATTAAATTAGTGCTAATTACAATGTCATTATAAATACGTTTCTAAAATATATACTCTATATCTATATCTATATCGATCTTGCACATTTGGTGCGTTTAAACTTTATTTCTGAGGTTTCAAAAATAATTAAATTAAATTTCTTAATTAAATAAGAAAAAATTCTTAGTTTTTTCTTTGAATATGTTTTTCCACTTTCTAAAAATAGGTCTTTTTTTATGAACATGACAAAATTAACAATTTTAAAAGCATTCACAGATACGGACCTGTTATGAACAGGATAGTGTTGTTTGGATAGTCCCAAATTCTGGCCGACAATTTTATTTTAACACAACTGAAAACGAGACAATAAATCGTAGTTAAACAATAATTTTTCCATACATCTATCATTAAAAGTCCATTAAGCATTCCAAAATATCGCACCCTTAGGTTCACATCTTGTGGGGGACTTAGCTACCGCTATATTAAACTCGGTATTCTAGACTATCTTGATGTTTCTTAGCCAACTTTAAACCAATAGGTTACTTAGACTTTTTTCTTTCTCTCTTACTTTTATTTATGCTGTAGCACCCTAGTTTGTTTTGGTGACATTTTACGAAATCGAAAAATTATTGTTTCAATAGCACCCTCTGAATTGCCTATTTGCTAGCAAATATATCTACCAGGAACTTCCTGTCCTTGTGAATCCTTCCTTTTATCAAGGAAAGTAAAGTGTGACCCAGTAAAATTCCGTACGTAGTTATTTAGTAATATGTATATTTATAAATTGGGCTGTTCATTTTCAATAATAAAAGCAAAACTCATAAAGAGGAAAATTCAGAATAAAGTAATTCACCAACTTTTTTACTACCTTTTTTTATTAAAATTTTGTTAGTATGTTATTTTTCTTATTGGTCGGATGCGTGATGTCAAAATTCAATTCAAAAACTCAAGTTCAAAATATACTACATTTCGAGAGCTACAATATATAGACAGAAACAAGTCATAGGAATATAACATTGTAATATAAAAAAATAATAAAATTATGCTCCAACACATGACATATATCAACAAACTACATCACACATACTTAATTAATTAATATACAAAGTAGTCAATTTTCAATTCACACACTTACAAAGCGTTAGTCAAGTTTAATTATGAATGGTTATGGTTATTAATTCAAAATAGAAAGTTGCTCCTAAATGATGCCAGTCATATTATCTAAGTTTCTCCAAATAAACAACAATTTAATTTATGGAATAATATGTGTCAGCTGTTAATATTTTTTTAATTCGAGTTTAAATTTATTTTTAGATAATACAATTTTTATTGACAAAGATTACATATTAAAAATAGACTACCGGCATACAGGGGAGATTTTTTATACATTTCTAAATTATTGTGTTTTAGAAGCGAGACATTAGACTTATTCCGAGTGTCGTGGTTATGGTAAGAACTATCAAGGCGACAAAGATGTTTGTTCTTATGAAAATAAGTCAACAATTCAAGTAAATAAACTGGTAAGAATTTTATTTTTGAGGAAAGTTCCCCTACACGACGTGGAGGTAAATAATACGAACAACCCGTTTCTGTGCTACAAATATTCTATTCATGCCTGTTGACAGAACCCATACAACCACATTGTAAGCAATTGAAAAATAAACAAATAGTAAACACATAGAAAGGTTTCATTAGTTACCTAATTCTTTAGAGTTGAAAACATAGGAGCTCTTGTTGGTTTTCGAGCACACCTCAGAAATTTGCCCATTCCAGGTTAAATCACTATCAATGGAGACACCCAAGAAATTTATTGAGTCACTTAAAATTAGCTTGTGACCATCTAGATAAAAAATGAGACCACATGATGTTTTGCGTACGGTTTTTATTACCAAACACATGTATATAATATTAAAAATTTCATTAAATGTATACTACATTTAACCTAATAATGAAATTGTATAGAGTAACTTAATTATTATTATTTATCATCTTATCTGGAGAACTACAGGAATAACATAAAAGCACGTATATAAGTAGCTGTTTTTAATGTTATACACTATTCAATTTTTGAAATGTCGCATATAACTAATTGCTTTATTGACGCGAATTCGCGAAATTATTTTAATAATAGCTTTAGTACGGACCATTCAATTATGCTCAATATTGGTTCTATTTACTTTAAATAGGGTGATTTTTAACAATAAACAGCAAAGAGATAGAAATGTTTTTATATTTAAATAATATTGCATCTAAAATTATTAATAACATAATAACAAAGTGTATTCATTAAGAATTTTGAAATAAACATTATTTAACGACCATAAATAAAAATTAAATTTAAATTTGCAACCCAACAAAAAAGTTTTCAGCAGATTAAGATATATCAAAATGTTTTATGTACTCAATTCGGATAAACCCTAGAGCTGCTATAACAACTGCTTAATCTGTAAGACCATCGGCGAATTTAACTCTTCTTAATTGAAAGTACATTTTTAGATCTATTAAATTAATATTTAATATTGACCAAAATGGTTAAGTAATAAATAAAAAGGGACAAACGGAGCTGTTTGGATATTTTCAATAGTTTTACTTAAATAGATATTAAAAGTTAATTATTCTGTTTTGTGGGACTAAATAGCCTATCTCAGAATTTTCATTGATTTTTCATTCGTCAAAAAAGTAGTGCCTAGGCAGTAAAAGTACATCTTTTGGGCCTGCCAATCGTCATTAAAGAGCCGCTTTTAATGTCATTTGGAGAAAAAAGGTATTCTCAACAATACTTTTTTGTGTGTTGGAATGAGTAAAAATAGTTAATATTTCAATTTTTTTCTAATTCAGTTAGGCCAATAGTTAATAATACTGCCTTTTAATAACTTCTGTGGTGTAAACGTAAAAAATTATTATACATACGTTTAAAGATTAAACTTGACAAACAAATAGATAGCGAGAGAAAGAAGTATACAATACAATTTTTAAGATTCAAAGATTAATCTTAAATTTTACAACACACAGCATATACTCTTTGATTTTCATGACTGCGTAAATTCTTAATATTATTATTTGTCTCTAATGACAAAACAGTTCACAAACTTACATACGTGTCACTAGGAAAACTGAAAAAAGTAATTACCTTTCTCGTTCTTGACGAACAACATACACAAACACATTCAAATCCAGGCATTTTATTTTTTTTTTCATAAAGTTATCTAAACTACTACCCGTCTTTTTCATACATTACAATGCAGGTTTAAGTAATTTTAAATTCACGCGCACAACCACCGGAAGTAACATGTGCCGACTTACTAAACGATGGAAATCGGTCCTACGTTGTATCGGGATTCATCAGATTAATCTATGACAGAACAACACTCTGGAATAATCAAACGGACACTATAAATTAAAAAAATGCTCGGTTAGCACAGAAAACTTATAATTTCAAAACTGTCAAATTTCAGTAAAGTAAAAGAAACTGCTAAAATTGTAGTAGGCTTAGACGGCTTTGTCATTAAAGTCTATTTACATGTATATGCATAAAATCGGAGATTTAAAAAATGCCCTGCTAAAGGATGCATTTTGCAGTATGTGCATGTCCGGGCTATTGCAAGTTCCCTACGCTATACTCTATTTTTGTCTATAATTTAAAGCTAATTAAATAAATAGTGTGTTGATTTTTTAAACATTTTGTTATTCCGCTATATTATCACACACTCGATATTTCCACAAAATATAAAATTCATTAAACGAATAGCTTCTTTAAACTAATTTTTAAATTATTTATTGCCTTGTAATTTTGTTCTGTTATTGAAGATCCGTATGACTTGCCAGTTTATTTTTATGTTGCACGAATCAATTGAATAAGTAGTTTTTTACATTAACCTAACTTTTTTATTAGAGATTGAAATTCACATAAACAAGTGATTTTTTAAATATTTTCCAATTTTGTTCTGCCATAGTGGATTCGTACCGAATTTCTACGAGTAAATCTCTATGTCACACTCAATTTTTGTACAAAATATTAACTCATCTAATTAGGTAGTTTCTCTACACTGATGTTGATGATGAAATATTAAGTCAATTTATTAGGTAGTCTTTTTACACTGATTTTTTTCACATTTTTATTATGCGCCTATTTGATTCGCCATATTGAATATTTACG
Source organism: Kuschelorhynchus macadamiae (assembly GCA_030620095.1). NCBI lineage: Eukaryota > Metazoa > Arthropoda > Insecta > Coleoptera > Curculionidae > Kuschelorhynchus > Kuschelorhynchus macadamiae. Next base: position 880,878 of record JAUTXW010000206.1, read on the forward strand.
AGTTTATAATATTATTATAACATTTAAAGTCAATCAGTAGTTTTCAATGCCGCGAACAGAGAGAGGAGACCGACGGAAATGGGAAAAAATGTTTTTAGTTGCCAGTGATTCTGAAATGTTAACATCCTCAAACATCGATGGGCTGATTTTTTCACTATAATAGTTATTTTCCTTTCCTTTAAAATAGCTTGTTTAGAAATGTGAGATATACACTAAAAATACATATACAATACTTTGTTGTTTACAAAAAAGAAATAGAATATTAATTACATAATTTTGTCCCTTTACAAGCACTTATTATTTTCTATAGGTAGAGTTCTCTTAGTGCAGAATCGCATATCAAGACTTGATTGAACTTCTTAAAGAGTGTTCGAAATATTAAACAAAAAATTTTAAAACTTCAGAAAAAAAGGAACTAGTTTTTTTAAAACTTCTTCTGATTTCCTGATGTTGATATTTCTTCCAGCTCTATTTTTTATAATTTTAATTGAAAATTATATAAGTTGTTTGTAAATTGATGACACATCCCTTTTGATACAGTTATAAGTTTCAAATTAAAACGTTCATGTATCAGTATATTCCGTTTTACCGTGTCCGAAAAAATAAAAACTTTATTGTGTAACTGGCTCAATTAAGCGTCGTCAATTATAGTACAATTTATTGCTCACGGTTATTACCCAACTGTCCATTTTACGAAACCAATATGACCTCATAGACATTAACTTTATTAAAGTATGGATTTTCGGTTAAGCGAACTAGAATTTCAGTCACACAGCTGGAGCTTCGACCGTTCTGTAAAGCGGTATCGGAACTTCCGCCGAATTCCAGTTTATTGCAATTTCGTCATTTTAAATGAAACGACACTATCGACTTTCCGGAATATAACACATGCTTAGAATTTCTCTATTTTAGCGCCACAACGGTGGCATAGGTAGAATTTTGACACAGTGAATTACTTTGAAAATAAATGTCTAAATATATGTCTATACGTCAATGGTTTTCTCAATTTCAGGTTTATATGCAGAAAAAGTTGACCTCTTTTGCCATTTTCTGAAAATATGAATAGTTAAAAAAAAATTCCTTTTAAAATGCTTTTTGATCTCCTAGGACCGCATTGTGTAGCCGAAAAAAAAATATATACTTGAATTAAAACAAATTTGGTGTTCACGATTTAAAAACTAAAATTGAATCAGGTCTTTAGTTTTATGGGAAAACATGTATATGCAAAAAAAGAGATTTAAAAAATAACTTTTCGTTTTTTTAAATAACCGCTCTGAATTACATTTACTATCCTGCATAATGAGAAAAAATGTATTTATATAAAAATTACATTTAATAAATAGACATTTGAAGCCTTTCGTTGTTTTTTCGAGATCAACATTTTTTAAAATATAGGTATTTAATAAAAAAAATGTTCCACATAAAAAAACCTCCAGCTTCTCTCGTACGGAATTCCACTACGTATTACTATTTTTCTAAAAAGCTCGTCGTTTTTTAAATAGGGATCGGTTTCATGTCTATCTGGCTAACCTTAAAGTGCAAAAATGTTTTTGTATATACACTTCATCTAACGAGTTTTTGTTTTGTATAGTAGAAAAAATATTTTTATTATATATAATAAGTAAATATAAATCTGCATATTTAAAAAAATATTTCATTGTCACGCTGGTCGCTTCATCTTAGGCCGAGCGGCGAGCTCTTTGTGATATGTAGCACAAATTAAATACTTCTTTATAAAACAGTAGTAGGGCTGTATATTAGCTTGGCTTTGTTTACACTTGGTTATAGTGTATCATCTTTTAAATAAACAAACTCAATACATAGCCACTTGAGTATATAAACCTGTGCGTTCTCCACAAGGTTAAGGACAGTTCTCTAGAGTGCCTTCTCTTCTCATAAGTAATGGTGAAAACTCTGGAGAAAGGGTGAGATAACCGGAATAGGGGTAGTTATTCAAGATACTTTCCCTTCAGATAGGTAGTGACGAAAGTTTCGGAGTAACTGAGGGTCGATTATGAGATTTAACGCAAGTCTGAATCTACTATAATTCGATTTGCCATTAATAACAGAAATAATCCTTATTATTGCAAGGTCAAGTGCATTATGACCTAGTTAATTTATTAACTTAGTAGTCTGACAAAATATGGTTGAGACAATATTAGAGCCTGGGGATGCAAAAAAATATAAGAAATTTGACGTGTCTCGCCGTTTGTCGAAATACTATACGATTTTTTAGTGTGAATTCTACAGTGTTTTCCTCTATTCTTATTTTAATTCTCTCAATTTTAACTTTGACCGAAATCTGTTTGTGCATTCTCAAAAATTAATATATACCGTTTTACTAATCCCCGCTAAATTATTTTTGGTGCAAATTTGAAACGAATCGGGCTGAACTTTTTCAAATTGTCGTGCGTCGTAATTTTGTTTACGTACCCATTCACACATCTATACATACATAAATATATCATATTTAATGTTTTAAAAATATGTTTTTCCTGTTGTGGTCGCTAAAACGTCGATAAACACAACTAATATTTTTCGAATGTTCTTGCCATTGGGAAAAACAACATATGTCAAAGAAGATATTTTTTTGTAATTTATTTATTTGGAAGGTAAAAAAATGATTTTTTCCTTTTTTAAGACATTTGGAGAATAACATGTATAGTTTTGGAATGGTCGTGGATAAGTAAATTTCTTTAGCTTTAAAAAGAAATAAAATATTTATGACAAATGTTGTTTTTCTGGAGTTTTTAATAAAACTGTTTTTTTTCTATTAAAATTATAAAATTTATGCTATGATGGAAATACGTGTTACACCTACGTATCATATAATGGAAAACACATAACATAAAATACCAAATAAACATAAAAAAAATTATAGTTAGCATAATTGGCGCGATTTTGACTGATAAATTTTTAAAGAAAATGACAAGCAATACTAACGTTATAAAAACTGCATTATTTATTTCTAACAAATGCTTAAATTATTACAACATTAAACAACATATTTAGGACATATTTTATTTGTTCTATTAGACATCGCTTTTTCCGCTGCTGTTATCGTCACTTTCTACTTCCACATCAGCGTTTTCAGTATTGTTTACGGGATGCTGCAGCATTTCATTTAACAGATCCTTATAAAAAGATGTTAAGTTTTTAATATATTTGGTTAAGCTCAAAAGATGATGTATCAAACTTTTCAGACTAAAATATTTCCAGATAAACAACATATGTCACTGACAAGTATTGTTTTTACTGGAAATATCCGTCGACTACTGTGGTTTTTGCAGAATCGAAAATTTGGGCGCTTTTATTATTGAGTTATGTACTTTTTATGGGAAATTTATATAGTTAGGTAGTAGCAATTTGTTTTAATGAACATGAAAGTGTTGCCAGCTCAATTTCACAAAAAATTGACATACGTTGTTTTTTCTGTAAATCCCTCGATTGCAATACTTCCCCTATACAGCCATATAGTATATTATTAAGAGAATATATTATTATGGGCTGTTATACGAGAAAATAGATATATAATAAAAAAATTTATCTTTAATACATTTTTGCGTGCTGGCTTGGAAGTCTCTTTCGGAGAAGATGGTTGTGGAAATTGGTTTCTATGTTTTTTTTATAATCACGTCTTATTTTGGGGGATGGTGTCTTTCAAGGGAGACCCCCTGAGTCTCTACAGGACTTGTTTGTCACCGTTTTATCTTTATGCTTTCTGTGTTTTCATCTGAATTGACCCCATCGAAGGATGCGGTTTATACTAGGTGCTGATTATCAGCAAAAAAGTATCCACAGAACCAAGAAAAGGTTAAGAGTAAAATATCTTAAGGTAGCTCATTGTCAGTTTTACCTAAAATGAGGATAAGTTAGTTTATAGAATAGGTTTAAACCAAATATATCATGACACCATATTTTTGTATTTGTGAATCGTCTGAAGGTCTAGTTGTATTAGCATACAATTACTGTAATAAAAATGTCTGTGCAACTTGCTGAAAATAATCTGTAGTAAAGTTATTCGAAACGTTATGTACAAATGAATAATAAAGACAAGAAAAGTACGAGAAGTAAGTAAGTTTTTTGCAAGCCTTGTTTAAAAGTTGTTTCCTGCACAAAGAAATTCCAAATAGATCAATGCATTAAGACTCCGTCTTCCATTGCTAAAGTTAACAAGATGAAGTCTAGTTCCACTCAGTCAACGTTGAGGCAGTCTTTTGAGACTTTTAAAAACGAAAGTTAAGGTTCTTCAGCAATATATAAAAAAGCAAAAATACTCAAAATCTAATGCCACAGATGAATCAACATTAATAAAGAACGTCGTTGGAAAGATGTTTAGTACCGTACTAGATGATATAAAGAACGAAATTGGAGGCAACTTATGTATATTCTCGTGTGGTCGTTACATCGCTAATTTAATGACAGGAAAACTCACAGAAGAAGAATCTGAAAAAGCTTACCTAATACCGGTAAAAGAACTAGAAAAAAAACCTTACAGGTACCTGCTTTATTTAAGAAACATTAATCAATTTCTTTTTGCCGAATTCAGTTCCTACAGATAAAATTCTTGTCGTGTTGTCCATTGCTGCGCAGTATATGAAAAAGATAGAACAGATTTTAAAAATATTTTATGAAAATTTAATTCATGTAACTTGCCTAGCTGATTAAACAGAGCTGTGAAAACTATTTCCTTCCCGTTGGTCAATGACGTAGTAGCAAATGTAAAAAAAATATTCATAAAGACCCCATAAAGAGTGCAGTCTTACAAGGCAATTTTTCCCTGAATGCCATTACCACTTGAGCCTGTCGTGACTAGATGGGGCACCTGGATTCGCGCGGTAATATTTTATGCAGATAATTTCCAAAAATTAAAATTAATTGCAACTTTAATTTATTTTCATCCAATACTAAATCCCCTAATTTAGTGAAAATTTATTTCAGAAAATCAGAATTTAGTTGTTTTATTACTGCATATTCATTGCATATTTATGTATTTTCTTGCACATATCCTGCATAAAATTAAAACAATATGTAAATATTGACGATTAGCTGAAGTTTTACAAGCTCCCATTTTATAAATAATCGGTCAGGAATAGTGAAAGTACGAGGAAAGTTTCAGTTATAATTCTTTATAGAATGGTTCTAATGAACTATCCGAAAGTTCTCTTATAATAAGCACTTTCCTTTATTCTCGGAAGAGCAAGTGCAAGAATTAAACATGGTAATAGTTTACTATTTCATATAAAAAGAATATCGAGTGCAATTTCAAGCCAATTTACTCAATCACCTTTTTCTCTTTATAATGCGTAAATGTATTTAAAAAAGGTTCATCGAAAACATTAATGTAATTATGTGTTAAAAACTTAGACATCTAAACATCATATTTCCTCAAACTATTTGAGTTCTTTACATATTCCTTATGTAAATCTAAAGCAAAGCTCAACAATCTCCAATTTGAAAGAGTAGTTCAGAAAAGAGTTCATCTTCCACCGGCTCTGGCAGTAAAACAAATACGAGTACATACGTAATCCAGATTTACATCAGCGTCAATTTGTTTGAGCAAAAATGTCTCGCAATTTTCCGGAACAAGAGGATAAGGACAAATAAAGTTAAACAGCTTTGTCTTGTGTTCTGATCATTAAATAAATTACCTTTAAAATAGTATCTAATCCCTATGAATTAGAAAAAAAAATGTTGTTTTTACCAACAATGTTTAGAAACTACGGATAAAAGTATATATTACACAAATAAAATAAAATGTAAAATTAAAAAAGAAAAACTTTTTCAAAAATAAATATGTCCCGAAAACAACGCTTTTTGCATCTTAGATTACGTTTTCTTTCAATAACCATTTAAATATAATGTTTAAGGTCTTTTTAAGCACTCCATTAGCTGAGATTTACCATTTCATTATAGCAATATATAATTTATTAGAAAAAAGAAAAACTAAGTTTCATTAAAGACTGAATCGATAGTGAGGTATTACTTCAAATTTGCAACAAAATGCGCTAGTTTCAGGCGTCTTGTCCAAAACGTACAAAACCATACGACATAAGGAATTCTCGAATTTTCTTCCAAATTTTACCTGTGTTTAATGTATTGTGGTAAAATCTTGTGAAAAGATGCTTCTAGTGTTCACTAATAAGCACAGCAAATTGTAGGTACGTGTATGTAAAAAATACAATTATTCTAGTTTCTATACAAACCGACCAAATGAAATGTTTTATTTGCTTCCCGTTCATCTATGCGCTTAGTGAATGTGATTTTTTTGTCAATTTAACGCACAAAATTTTGATTTGATTCGTAGGAATATGAATGACGACGAATGGTAAACATCGAAAGCCTATATTGTTTATAGTTTAAGACTCCCAAAATAGCAAAAAAACATATTTGTAGAAAAAAAAATATATCTGTATGAATAGGCATGTGTAAACAAAGTTATGACCAATAATAATAACTGAGAACGGTCAAACCAATTAGTTTCAAAATTGCACTAAAAATAGCATAGGGCAATGTCTTGCTGGCATTAGATTTTGGGGGTAATGGGTGTAGTTGCTCGATATTTTTAAAGGGTAGAAAACTATAAAAAAGTACATTTTGAGAACGCGCAAAATAATACTAGTTAAAATAAGTCGGTAATGGCTGAGGTAAAGGTTTTGACATCAAAAAATTGTAAAAGTTATAGGTACAGTAACTTGATTATTTTCAGTTTTATATATTTAAAAAAAAATACAACATAATATTTCGAAAAATAGAGAAACACGTCAGATTTATTTTAATTTAGAAAAGCTTACCTGATACACTACACATTATGCGAAATTATATATAATCCTTTTAAAAACATAATTCGGGGAACTATAATTTAATTTTCGTGATCACCAAATGCGCACAGATTATTTAGGCTATTAAATGCAATGTGCCGCATTATCCCTAATACGATTAACCACTTGATAACATGATTTCGGCTAGAAAATATTCACAGAGAATTACAAACATTTCAAGCCCTTGTAATTTACAACAAACCAAACGAACCGGCATGAGTTGCAAATAATTTAGGTTAAAATCACTAAAATTAATTAAATTTTCTTATCTAGATATTTTAAACTTCTTAAGAAACATATTAAAAAAAGCAAATTGAAACTTGAAAATATTTAGTTATTTTTATTAAGATTGGGCCAAATAATTTAATTTTAAATTTGGTACACCTAAATAACAGACACGTTTTAAAAAGCATTTTGAGGGTGTTTTAGGTTCGATGAAGCTCAATAAAACGCACATAGAAAATCTGATGTATTTAGTTGACACTCTATGAGGCTATCTTCGAACCTCTAAATTTTCCGTGTTAAGCTTTAAAAATATATAATTTAAACATTATTTAGATAGTGGGTATTTTGTATGCCCCGTTAAGCTTAACACGCAAAATCACATTTCTTTGTAAGTATGGTAATGCTTGCTAATCAACTTTAATTTTAACCTAAATTTATTTATTACATATTTAAACCTTATTGTATATTAACTACATTGTGCCATATACATTGTGTGTTTTTGTTTTATATACTTAATGTGTTTTAATATGCAATTTTAAATGTAGTAAGTTACGCTATAGTTTTTTAGCGTATGTACGTATAATTGTCAAAAAATTTATTTATTTCTCTTTTCTAACATGAACTAAACATTGTCCATTAAAACACGATATTTAACAACAGTTCTTAAGTTTTAGAGTGCTGACGATGACCTCATAGCGGTCAAAACGTCGACTAATTACAAAAATAGTTTTTCTATATGCGTTTTATTGACTGTCATTCAAACTAAAACACTCCTAAAATTACTGTTGTGGTCACTAAAAATAAATCAGTATATTTAAAAAGCATTTTTATCTCTAATATATAATATGGCGGCCATCATAGATATGACGGAATCTAAAAAATAGAGAATAAAAATGTTTGATAACTCACAAAACCAACTACTTTATTACGCGAGCCCTAATTGAAATGTTCTTATGAGCGTGTTTGGTAAGTAATGTACCATTAATTTATAGGCGTATTCTTATTCCAAAAAACTCCAAATTTCTCTTCTTCAGAGCACCCTGGAACTAAAAAAGGGCATAACTTATCCCATGTGATTATAACAACTTTTCATTTTAGCAACACTTAGAAAATGTTTCAAATTAAAGGCAATGAAAAGTGGAAAAATCTGCCCTCGAGTGGAATTGAACCCACAGCTTCTGTCATACCGGGATGTTGCTCTACCAATTAAGCTATCGACGAACCGCCATTTTGAATTGGGTAATTGTAAAGTCCTCATATTTGATGATGAACTAGGGTTCAGAAAGAATTTCAAAAGATGTTATTATTCGACCACTTTTCCTTTTTGTTTTTCTTAAAAATAATGCCCAGCTGCCATCTCGAAGTTTTAAATCAAGAAATAATATATACGAAATATCGATAAATGAAATTTACGTAATACGTAGCAGGTTATCAGAAAATCTGCCAGGAATGGCCACTTAACTATACTGTACAAGACGCCCGACTTGCCTTGGTGTACGTTATAGCGCACATCTAACTACTCCTGTTCTCTAATATTCCTATCTTCAATTATATACTGATTAATACAAACCGCCTATCCGAACTTAAATTTGGATCATTTATTTGGAAGATAGATATAGTCCTGATTTTTTCCTAATTTTCTGCGGTTTCGATTAAATTGTATAACTCTAGCTATTGGTACTATTTTAATTAATCATAAACTACTTGCAAAATAATCAGCACAACCCTAAATAACTCAGATAAGCGAATGCTAATTTGTAAAATGCGAATACGATATGGTAATCTGAAAATCATATATCTAATCTATTATTTTACAAAATCTTAGTTGCAGAATTTGGCAACATCGACACCGGTGTAACTTTAAAAACTAGATTATCGTTTATTTTGATTTTGAGGCGTCCCATTATTCATCTTTATATCGTACTTGCATTCTATTTCTCTAACAAATAATTCCAATATTTTTAAACGTTTTACCTTTAAAAGGTAAAAAGGAGTAAAATATGTTTGACCTTATGTACATGCAATATATTTTCCACTATATAACATTACTTTATATATTTTCAACTTTCACATATCTCTATTATCATTTTTAATTTTTGTTATATACATATTTTTATTTCTCTGTTTGGCTTTAAATGTTCTATAAATGGATGCTTTTTGAAGGCCAACAGTATTTGAGATATTTAGTTTCTGTATTTCTTATATCGAAAAATTGTTTGCCATTTTCTATGTTATTTTCTATTCATAACAAAATTGCGATATAATCAAATAAGTAATATACACGTTGGTACGTTATTAGAATCTTGTATAAACTCGGCACTATAAATGAATACAAATTTTATTTTTATACATAATTTTATTTTCAGTTTGTTGTATAAACACACATTATAAATTTACCTGCTGCTTTTTAAATACGTTTTAAAATTTTTAAAAGTGTCGCTTGGAACCTTATAGTTTTTAGCCCTCGAATTTAATGATGATTTTGTTTCTAATTCTCGACGTATATTTTGTCATATTATTATCATATCTGAATAAAATAAATTATATGAAATAACACTGTTTTTTAAATTTGTTGGTTTTTATTTTTGTTTCAGTATAAAATATTATCTACGATAAAAAAGGGCAGTTCTAAATAACTGAGCTGTTTAAATCACCTTTAAAATTTAATCTATAACACAAAAGTTAAATGAAGTGCCTTATTACCGCCTTCCCTCCAAAAATAAAGCAATCATCAAACTGACAAAGTATGAATAATTTAAACCCTGCAGTTTTTAAAAACGTCTTCCATAAATCTTCTAATATATTTCTCCTATCCCGGATCTATGTGATTCACGGTTCATTGCGCAATAATAACTGGAAATACTGCAGTTTAAAGACATTTTAATGTTCCTTATAGGAATCATAAATTCTCTCACAATAATTTTGTTCTTTTTCTCATAAATAATGTTCTAATATTATTAAATAGTATATTTACTTTTATTCGATGTATAGATTATTTTCTTAATTAAATAAATATCTGGCTACTGCAGTTTATCAAGTAGTTTAAAAAATCACTTAAATTATCACTTTCAATTTACTATATAACGTGAACTTTTTTAAGGCTTCAACACAATAAAACCGACTAAATTTTAGGCATTTAGAGCCTGATTATGATATATAATTTCTTTTTCATTTATACTTTTTGCATTATAATCAACAATTTACATTTCACTAGGGCGCCATTTTGATTCATCATACTGGATTTTTTCCAAAAAGTTACCATGTGACACTTAATAGTTGAGTAGCTATGCCGCAAATAGACAGACATACCGACGGAATACAAAAAACGTGTTTTTTGACTTCTAGGGACCTGAAAACATGAAGATCTGAAAAAATCTCGGAGGGTGATTTTTTCACAATTCTTTTACGAGGGAAGTAAAATGTCTGAATGTCTGAATCTTTTGGATTTGAGTCATTTAAATAATATGGGCAGTTTCTCTCTATGTTATTTGGATATAGTTTGTTGTCAAAAGCCTGGCCATACCACAGCTAAGGATAAATTATTAGCCACATGAAGAGCGATTTCATAAACGTGCGTCGTTTGTAAATATAATATATAATAAATCACTGGGTCTGCGTAATTTCTGAATATGTTTCAGTAAGGTATCGCATCGTAGACAAAGAAGACATTATTGTTGCCAACGAATGCCATGGGTCAGCAAAGCAATCAAATCCCAGTTTCTCCACACTTCGTCGGCCCTTTGATGTTTTGAGATTCAAGGCGTACTGCTAGCACCACTTGTTAATCGAATTTTGATGGTGATACTGGGGAAAAAACCGAACGGGGCAATCATATATCAGAGTTTTTTTAAAGTTTGAAAGCGTGCACAACTATAAGCAGTATTGCAAACGAAGAAGAACACAATTTAGAAAATATGTATGATATTTAATATTATATATATATATATATATATATATATATATATATATATATATATATATATATATATATATATATATATATATACATACATACATATATATATATATATATATATATATATATTATATATATATATATATATATATATATAAAACGAAACCAGTAACGATAAGGATTACTCCTTCACCATTTTGTCGAGAATCGACTAAGAACCGCACATTATTAATTGGACTGCTTTCTCGGGTATATGTTTATTTGCAAAATCAAACAATGGGGTTAACTTGACGTTTCGCCTATCATAGTAGGCTTTCTCAAAAATTGCTCATTCCTTTATTATTATTTTTTTTTTTGGTATATATGGCTTTCCTTACCTATCTACAATTAATTTAAAAAACATTTAGTGGTCTAATTATAAAATGACATTTACAATTTTTCTAAAACTGATTTAAAATTTTATACTATTGACAATAATTATTACAAAATTAATAAAATAAGGTTACATACCTCGAAAAATACATGTTGATTATTTATTTATATTTGAATGATAGGTAGCAAGTTAGTGGTTTGCCAGGCAACTTATGGCACAGTTTTAGGTAAAAAAGTGTTCTTATCGTAGTACTTTTTCTTTGAGGAATTTAAAGATAATTTTTTGCTATTTTTTAATTTAAACCTTAGAGTAGGATCAGACATTCACAATGATATACTACATTTTAAAAATAATGGCTTAGACGAAGTTAAAACTATACTAAAATATCAAATTGTGGTATATTTGACTTAAATTTTTTATGTCTTGTTTGTCATTTACTGCATTTTTTTCTTTTTTTATATGAATCATTTCTTTGATAATTAATTTCTGATACAGGTTATCTTCATCAATGATTTTGGTTTCAGAAAAATTAAATTCGTGTTTTGTGTTTTTTTCGTGTTTGTGTAATGCAGTGGATGCATTCTTTGTATACTTATGCCCTTTTATTCTATTTTGTTAAAGTTGGGTTGTCATACCAATATATTTCATAGGGCAGTTTAAACAAGGAATTTCATATACGAGATTGGATTTTTTATTTTTGGGAATTTTAGTTTTTAATTTTGTAAATAGGGAGCCTATCAGGTTCTGGGCTTTATGACACATAATTATGTTATATTTTCCTAAGATATGTTTTAATTTTTCAGATAATTGAGATGTGTATGGCATTGCAATATATTTTTTTGCGTAATATCTTATCTTACGTTTTCGTTATGATTGTTATAATATATGTACAGGGTGGCCATTTTATGGTGATACAGTACCTTATCTAGAAAACGGTAATAGTTACGAGAAAAAGTTAAATTCAATAGTTGTTTGGATTCAATTAAATTTTTATTTTATTTCACGTTTGCTTACACAGGGTGTTTCGTTTTGACGTGACACATGTCAACTTTCTTAATTTAAATGGGATACCCTATATATTATTACATATTTCGATTCTACTGTTAATTTGCGAAAGTTTTTATAATAACATCTATATTTGAATTCTTTATCGTTTTTGAGTAAATTGAGTTTTTAGAATTTTTTTTAAAAAAACATATTTTTTAAACAAAGTTTTTTACCTATAAAACTTTAATGGAACTGACTAATATCCTAAACATACATTACTAAGGGTTCAATTCAAGGAGTTTCCATGCTGGTCTTACCAATTAATATACAGGGTGTTAAAAATGGAGAGCAAAACAAACAGAACTTTAAATGTAAAAATCTCCTGTTTTTCAAATGGAACACCCTGTATATTTTTATTTCATCTGATTCAGCGTTCAATTACCTATCATTACTCATATGTCCTATACCTAAAATGAACAGTTTCGATTTTATTAGCCGTTTTCTGATTTGACTATTTTTTTTTTATATAAGTAAACAGATGAAGTGGGTTAAAATAAAAATGTCGTAAACTAAGCCTTATTCTCATTTCATTAACACAGATAGCAACTATAAATAATGTTAGAAAATACAAATAAAAGTAAAATATTATGTAATTTATGTTCTTACTATTTAATGTTTACGAAAATAAGGGAGAGGCAAAAAAAATATCTTGTGCCACACGGTATAACTAATAACTAACTGAGTATTAAATATTATTAAAACAGATTGTAAAAAATTTTCAATATGGCCACCGTTCATTGCGATACATGAAGTGTAAATAGATGCATTAAAATTGTTGATCTCTTCCCTGATTTTTATTTTTAACTAATTTCTATTATTAGATCTATTTTTATAAACTTTATTTTTTAGTGCATCATACAAAAAGAAGTCTAAAGGGCTTAAATCAGGGCTTCGTGGTGGCCAGGATATTAAACCATGTCTTCCTATCCACAATGGAAAATGTTGATTAAGGAAATTTGCTACCGGTGCAACCGTGTGGTAAGGGGCGCTATCCTGCTGAAAAATGATATTTTCTCGAATGTTTGCTGACAAGTCGTTGATAAGGGGCATGATTTCATTCCTAAGCAGCTCCAAGTATCTTTCGCCATTTAACGACCTGTCAAAAAATATTGGTCCGATAAATAATTCCGCACCACACATTTACGGTTTGACGGCCTTGTTTTTTAATTGCTTTTATTAGATGTTTATTGATTTAAGACCAGTAATGAGTGTTTTTTCTAGTTTTTTTTTAGTTTAAGACCAGTAATGTTTTTCCGATTAAAAATACCCGCCGTATTAAATGAGGCCTCATCAGTCCAAAGCACTTTTGAAAAAAACACATTTTCGAACTGCCGGTCCATAATATCGCAACAAAAAGTCAATGTTTCATTAAAGTCTAATTGTGATAATAATTGGGTTGGAAGAAATTTATAAGGATGATAACCATTCACCTGCAGTGTTTTTTGAATACTTCCTCTACTGACACCTGCAATGTCTCTGTCAGCATCTCTTTGGGATCTTTCATCATCTTCCTCGGAATAAAGTAAAATCTTCATTTGTTTTTCCTCAGTGAGGACAAAATTGGAACGATTTTTCTTAGAGTTTTTAAGGACACCATTTTCTAAATCACGCACAATTCGAAAAAATATAGTCCTGGAGGGAACTCGATTATTAGGATATTCCCTCGAATATTCTCTAAGGGCTAACCCTGGACTTTTATTATTTTTTATGAAACAGTATAATTTCAAACGTTCATCTAGACTATATAAAGCCATTTTTTAACAAATTTTGCAGCAAAAATTTGACAAAAACGACAAACAGAGCAGATGTCAACTTAAGTCAACAATTGCATTAGGTTATTTCCTAAGCTATCTTAATTTTTTTAGTTTCTGATCTCATTTACTGGCAAAATTCCGGGATAAATCAGAAAACGGCTAATAAAATCGAAACTGTTCATTTTAGGTATAGGACATATATATGAGTAATGATAGGTAGTTGAACGCTGAATTAGATGAAATAAAAATATACAGGGTGTTCCATTTGAAAAACAGGAGATTTTTACATTTAAAGTTCTGTTTGTTTTGCTCTCCATTTTAAACACCCTGTATATTAATTGGTAAGACCAGCATGGAAACTCGTTGAATTGAACCCTTAGTAATGTATATTTAGGATATTATTCAGTACCATTAAAGTTTTATAGGTAAAAATTTTTTTTTAAAAAAATATGTTTTTTTTTTAAATTCTAAAAACTCAATTTACTCAAAAACGATAAAGAATTCAAATATAGATGTTATTATAAAAACTTTCGCAAATTAACAGTAGAATCAAAACATGTAATAATATATAGGATGTCCTATTTAAATTAAGAAAGTTGACATGTGTCACTTCAAAACGAAACGACCTGTATAAACAAAAGTGAAATAAAATAAAAATTTAATTGAATCCAAACAACGTTTGTATTTAACTTTTTGTCGTAACTATTACCGTTTTCTAGATAAGGTACTGTATCACCATAAAATAGCCACCCTGTACGTCCTTTGTTTGATATTTTTTTTTATCAGTTTTTCTGGGAAATGATTTGCATTCAAGGTCTCTTTAACTTTATTAAGGGCTTCAGGACGGTATTCTGGTGACGTTAAAGATATGGCACGGTCAACTAGACCAATCACAACACTTCTTTTTTGTTTGTATGGATGGTGGGAATTGAAACTAAGATATCGTCCAGACCAAGTTTCTTTTGTAAACCATTTAGTTTTTAAATTATTTTCTTTTTGTCTTATTATAGAGAGGTCGAGAAAATTTATTTTGTTTTCTGATTCAACTTCAAGAGTGAACTGAAGTTTCGGATGGAAATTATTGAATGCGAAAAGTAGTTCTATTTCATTTTCTGGAACTGATGCTAAACAATCATCCACATATCTGTTAAAAAAAGTAATATTAAAATTCAATTTTTTTTCAAGAACTTCCTCTTCTAGGTATTCCATAACTATTTGTGCGATTGTAGAGGAAATAGGTGAGCCCATAGCACATCCATCAAGTTGTTGATAAAATTGGTTTTTGTATTGAAAATAATTATTTGACATTATAAGATGTAAGGCTTCTAAGAATTCAGGCTGAGTCAGAGTTGTAAAATTATTTAAAATATTCCATTTGCCTTTTATAGCACTAACTATGAGCTCATTTGGTATGTTAGTATACAAAGAAATTACATCTAGTGATATTAACTTTGAATTTGGTGGTATTGTTATTGTATCTAGAAAATGTTTAAATGTAAATGAGTCTTTTATGTAATAAGTGTTTTTACCTGTGATATTTGACAAATATTTTGACAAATACTTTGAGAGCTTGTAGAAAGGAGATTGAATACATGAAACTATAGACCTGAGGGGAATGTTAGGTTTATGCAATTTGGGTAGGCCATATATTTTAGGCGTGACTGCATTATGAATTGACAAATTTTTAGCTTCCGCGTCAGTTAATAGATTTTTGTATAAGAGTTTTTTTACAAATGTATTATTTTTGTTTTGAAAGATGTTAGTTGGGTCATTCTTTAAAAGTTTATAGGTACTGGTATCTTTTAAGAGCTGATTCATTTTTGTGTCATAATCAGTAGTATTCATTATAACGGTTTTATTGCATTTATGTGGTTTAAGTATGGTTATTTGAGGATTATCTTTAATGAATTGCCTTGTTTTATTATGTTGTTTCTGTATTCGTTTTTGAAAATTGGTAATTTTATTTTTTTTATGTTTAATTTTTACTTTATGATTGTTAATTATATTTACTACGTCTGACCTTATACTATCTTTTATTTCGTTTGGTTTATTTTGTATAGCTGTTTCGTAGGATATACAAGATAAAGGATATATATTCTGTTAAAGGTAAGCTTTTTTCGTTCTGAACAGGAAGCGAGAAGTTTTCGCCTAAAGGAAGAACTTCTGCGACATCGTTAGGAATATCTGTGTTAGAGATGTTGTCTAATCATGAAGATGTATTTATTTGTATGTCATTTTTTTCAGTAAATTAACTGTAGATAGGTAAAGAAAGCCATATATACCAAAAAAACAAAAATAAAGGAATGAGCAATTTTTGAGAAAGCCTACTATGATAGGCGAAACGTGAAGTTGTTTGATTTTGCAAATAAACCTATACTCAAGAAAGAAGTCCAAATAATATATACCGGGTTTAAGAAACAAATTGAATATATATATATATATATATATATATATATATATATATATATATATATATATATATATATATATATATATATATATATATATATAATATATATATATATATATATATATATATATATATATATATATATATATATATATATATATATTCTAAATTGTGTTCATCTTCGTTTGCAATACTGCATATAGTTGTGCACGCTTTCAAACTTTAAAAAAACTCTGATATATGATTGCCCCGCTCGGTTTTTTTCCCAGTATCACCATCAAAATTCGATTAACAAGCGGTACTAGCAGTACGCCTTGAATCTCAAAACATCAAAGGGCCGACGAAGTGTGGAGAGACTGGGATTTGATTGCTTTGCTGACCCATGGCATTCGTTGGCAACAATAATGTCTTCTTTGTCTACGATGCGATACCTTACTGAAACATATTCAGAAATTACGCAGACCCAGTGATTTATTATATATTATATTTACAAACGACGCATGTTTGTGAAATCGCTCTTCTAAAGCTCATCATGTGGCTAATAATTTATCCTTAGCTGTGGTATGGCCAGGTTTTTGAGAACAAACTATATCCAAATAACATAGAGATAAACCGCCCATATTATTTAAATGACTCAAACCCAAAAGATTCAGGCATTTTACTTCCCTCGTAAAAGAATTGTGAAAAAATCACCCTCCGAGATTTTTTCAGATCTTCATGTTTTCAGGTCCCTAGAAGTCAAAAAACACGTTTTTTGGATTCCGTCGGTATGTCTGTCTATTTGCGGCATAGCTACAAAAAACTACTTACCAGATTAACTTCAAATTTCACTCAAATATTAAGTGTCACATGGCAACTTTTTGGAAAAAATCCAGTATGATGACTCAAAATGGCGCCCTAGTGAAATGTAAATTGTTGATTATAATGCAAAAAGTATAAATGAAAAAGAAATTATATATCATAATCAGGCTCTAAATGCCTAAAATTTAGTTGGTTTTATTGTGTTGAAGCCTTAAAAAAGTTCATGTTATATAGTAAATCGAAAGTGATAATTTAAGTGATTTTTTAAACTGCAGTAGCCAGATATTTATTTAACTCGAGAAAATAGTCTATACATCGAATAAAAGTAAATATACTATTTAATAATATTATTTATGAGAAAAAGAACAAAATTATTGTGAGAGAATTTATGATTCCTATAAGGAACATTAAAATGTCTTTAAACTGCAGTATTTCCAGTTATAATTGCGTAACGAACCGTGAATCACATAGATCTGGGATAGGAGAAATATATTAGAAGATTTATGGAAGACGTTTTTAAAAACTGCAGGGTTTAAATTATTCATACTTTGTCAGTTTGATGATTGCTTTATTTATATATATATATATATATATATATATATATATATATATATATATATATATATATATATATATATATATATATATATATATATATATATATATATATATATATATATATATATATATATATATATATATATATATATATATATATATATATATATTATATATATATATAAATTAGAAATTTTCTTTAACCATATATTTATATGTAGGACCTCTTATTTTCTTGGGTTAGGCTAACAATGAAAAAAATTTCTCACTTTAAATCAACGTTTCGCTCATTGTGTTGTTTTAACCATCAAAGTTATACATTCTTTCAAAATAATTCCTATTTCCGCATTGTTATATACAAATGTATACATAAAAAAATATTTTTGTCGGTTTTAATAGGTGAGACACATCAAAATATATAAACAAGCTCTTTGTTATCAGCTAAAAAACACGGATTGTAGTCAATTAACTTTAAAGTAGCTTCTACCAACTACACATAAAACATTTGAACCTTTGGAGTTTAATTTTCTTACCGACTCAAAAAAAGGGTCTTTAAATTCATCTGATGACGGGTATGTTTAAAAAAAAAACATGTATTAGGTTGCTTCCAACTAGTTGCAGTACCTCAAGCTATTAAATCTAAGGCATTGCTAGCAACATGTATAGTCTTTTCATTAAAGCCTTAATAGAAATTTCATCTATATATAAGAGACAGTCTTTCACTTTATTTGATAAAGATGAGCTCTTAATTCAATTACCCCAAAAATAAAATCGCTAAATCCAGGATTTATTATCCAACGTTTAGTGAAACGTTTAAGAGTAGACTTCGATGGCAACCGAGATAATATTGAAGATGTTTTAGACGCTTTAGGACTGAGAAAAGTGTTTAAATTCATTAGTGTATATGGGACACGTGGGGGCTTTGTTTAAAAGGAATAGTGGAGCCTTTAAAAAAGCACAGAATTCTGCTGAGTAATTTTCATCGAAAAACTTTTCAACATTTTCTAGAATTATTCCTACTTCATGTCTTCTGCAGGTTTGAAAGGCTTCTTGTTAAAGAGTAGTAATTTTTTTTCCTTTGTTCAGCCTTTCTTGGGGTTCCCCATAAAATATTTTGTGACGTTTGGCAGCACTGATCTGAAAAATAATAATTCATTTTACATGTTAATAGACTTTACAATGTCTATTTAAATTTTAAACATAAAAATATTTCTAAAATCCTATCTTTCCTAAAAATAGCACAGACTTAAAAATAATAAAAGAGAGAATATAAAATTATAACATTTTAATATAATAGACTAGTAACTACTTTTTCAACATGTGATAAAGCCACAGCGTTGGTGAAAGAATTGTCATGTGTTTTTTATAAAATAAATTAAGTATAAGTTTTAAATAAGTGTTTTCATTTACTTGGTTATTGCTGTCATGTACTTAAAGTTTCAATAATTAATCCCTAAAAAGTATATTTTTTGGCAGGAACTGTTCTTTAATGGTTTATTTAATTATTAATTAATTAAATTTTAATACTTTTGTTTATACATCGGGGTGTTTCAAGAAAGATTTATTTTTGAAAACCTTTTATAAAATAAAAAAAGCTTACCTGGTTTTACCCTTTGGATATTGAAAGAATGGCAAGTCACATCCACGCTTTTTAGTGCAGCTATCTGCTGGACAATATGAAATAGATATTTCACCTAAAATTAGTCACTTTTCTAATTCACTCAGTACAATGCGCCGACAAGCGTACGCAGCGCTAAAACAAGCCTCTGTGAACACGCCCAGAATCCGATCGGGAACCTGATGCTTCTAGATCTGAGCGAAAGACATCCTAAAACAAATGTAGAACCTGCAATAATAATAAGAGTTAGAGAAGTGAAATTCCAGCAACCATAATGTCAGCCTCTATGTTTTCACATCCTACTTCCAGAAAATCATATTTTAGAGAAAACATTAGTTATTGAATGAATTGTTATTGAAAATGATGCAATCCCAAATAATATTTTTATCAAAGAACATAATAATGTTTACAAAGATCACGGCAAAAAGGAGAGGAAAGATATACAAGCTTGAGAGGAAATTTGAGTAGTATGAATAAATTAATAGATACAATGAACAGTGAATCTCTAAGTGCACTTAAAATTATAGATAAAAATTTGCCAGGCATAAATGGTAATTTAGCAGGAATTAAAGAAAGTTTACAGACAATAGCTTCCATTAAAAAAAAAGATTCCACCAAGAAGGTTCATATAAAGGTTAATTTTTATTAGAACGGAAGCTTTCACGCCTTTGGTCTATTCAGAAATCATGGTGCTTGGGATTAGACTTTGTCATATTGGAATTACTATCAGACGTTTTGCCTTCGATTGCACGAGGTACCTTCGGGGATCTTTACTCCACGAGATCTGAATACTGAATTCCATTAACTTGCAACCGGCATCTTCCTCTCATATACCTATTTTGTAACTCAACTCGAGATATAATTTTATTTAAATCAAAAATAATATTTCATGTGAAATCTTTATGCATTTATAGAAATATTCTGGAAATTAGTCAAGGTATTATCTTTATTTACGGATACTTTAAATTGTTATTTATTACCAAAGAAATTAGATCCAAATCTTAAAATTCTTTTTTATAATGAGTTTATCTGAATTAATAGACCTATGTAGAAAAACAAAGGTATATGTTCTAGATTATACACATAAAATAATAGTTTACAATTATATTATCTAAAAACTGAAAACTGGTAACTTTATTTACTCTTCTAGCTAAAATGCAACGCTGTTTCCTTGAGTTAGTTGATATGCATTTTCGTCGTCATATGCTTGTTGTATGTGAAGATCCAAATCCACTTCTATCACTGGACTGATATCTAAACTTGGCAACTTTTAATACAAACTCTAGTCCTCACATGACGAGCAGTGTACAGGAGTGCCTGGAGCAGCATTAACTGTTGGTGTCATCAAGTAAGGTTTCTGGGGGTATACCAAGTGTCATAAAGTATTTTGATCACCTAAAAACTTATAAATATCAATTGTTTCTAATTTTTCAGCATAAGTGGCGGTTTATTAATCAGAGCTGCAGAGATGCAGCTAGATTAAAATAATAATTTTGATCTAACTTTAACTTTTATCTGTATACTTTTGTTCACTTCGACAAAGAGCATTCTGTGACACTGACTGACATATTATACGCGTTCCCTCGTATAGTAGGTTTTCTATGTCATGTAGTGGTTACCGCACTGTGAAGTGACGTTTTCAGCACGGCTCATCCAATAACATCAGCAAACACATATGGTGGCATTGTGACCTTGAAGCGACCAATAATAGGCAAACTTTGTATTAAATGCTGAGCTACAAAGAAATTTACCGCAGCCTTGCGCAAATATTTCTATTTACTTTTTAGGTGTGTTTTTGCGTCGCTGTGTCGTAAAGTGGATATTCTGTGGGGTTTGTCACTGTGGAATAAGCAAAAAACGATTTGCTACTTGAGAAATCTTTAAAACTATAAACAGCCTGTACTGAAGTTTAACGTATTTAAATGTACATTAGGCATATATCTAATCTTGCATTTGTCTGAATATTTTATTGACAATTGCCACAGAACAAATTTCTCAAGATTTTATTGTCTACACAGTTAAGGAAATGATCGCAATAAAAAAGGAGAGCCAGACAGTAAATGATAAAAAAAGATATTAGCGGTTTAAGTCAAATATATTTCAACTTAAATAATTAACGGGAAAGAAATACAAATTCAAATTCTAATCCTCTCAACCCTGTATAAAAATTTTAAACAGAAATTCAACTTGCCTCAGTATATGAATTAAAAATATTAATATTTGTATTCACAGGCGCCAAGCATCAGATAAAATACACAGTTTTTACAGCAAAAAAAAATGTTAACCAAAATATTCTAGATCCGATCAGTCTCATAATTTCACCACATAAGCATTCCACCAAGCAAATTGCTCCTCCAAGGTGCGTACCGTAAACTATAAGTATAATAAATATTTGTGTTTTAAATTTGTGTCTACTAACCAAAAGTGTGTTTTTTAAATTTATTATAAAGTGTTAGTTAGTCTCAGTGTATATAATGATGTTTACGTGTATGTATGTATATATTTTTATTGTGTTTTTAATAAAAAACATTTTAGGATCCAGGAGACAATAAAATCTTCAGAAAGCTCAACACAATGAGCGAAACGTTGATTTAAAGTGAGAAATTTTTTTCATTGTTAGCCTAACCCAAGAAAATAAGAGGTCCTACATATAAATATATGGTTAAAGAAAATTTCTAATTTATATATATATATATATATATATATATATATATATATATATATATTTGTAATATTTCTAGCTTCACAATTTTTTCATTACAGTGCTCAACCGCAGATGATGACTCGGTTTCCGTATAAACCATTCCTTTTTGACGAAATTGTTCATCTGTATGTTGCTACAATGATGTATTCAAAGTGTTTGGAGCTTCACTTGTTAACTTACTGGATTTAGTCATATTCTGAAAAAATATTACGTCAAGTTCTTTACCCTCACTTAATTTCGCCAAACATATTCGATCTTCAAAAGACAGCATAGCGGAACTTTTTAAATAAATTTTCTCATTTAGTTCTACGGCACACATATGCTTGCAGAACGCACCTCCTGCTGGACAATCACTCATCTCGATATCGGTATGCACGTTATTAGACGAAGTTACATGAAATGTGTAATTATTCAATTTCTCGACCTGCAAAGCCTTTGCCTTTATACATATTGATTATGTAACAAATCTGGATTAGTTTTACGACTTAGTGCGTACGTCCTTAAGCGTCTAAAGCAGCGTTGTTCCAGCTGGTTTGCTATAAAATCAATAGTAGATACATTATTAAATGACTTGCGGCGCTGAAGGAAATTACCTTTGAAGATTCTTCTAGATACTTCCACCGTATTATTGGTATTATGCTCACGAGTTAAATATGATGATCTGTAGCATATACACCATTCGGTGTTCTGGTTCGAGAATTTTGTAAGATGTTATATATATATATATATATATATATATATATATATATATATATATATATATATATATTGTATAATTAATATGTATATAATAATATACTTTAAAAGAAGAAGATGCAATAAATACTCTGTCACTAATTCATCACAAGCAGAGACATCTCGTTCAAACAGGTGCTGCACTTCACACTAATAATTATAGTTTATAGGTTAAGACTTAAAAGGCAAATGTGGATTGGGGAAATAAAAATAACGAATAGTGCCAAAGTATTGTAGGATATGTTCACGCTACATACACTCAGTGATTTTAGCACTCGGAGGCGCTTCATGAATTGGTGCCGATATCAATGAGCATTTGTAGTGTATTATAGGGCCACAGAGGCTAATAGATTATAGTAACCGGGTGCCGTCGTATAGGAGGATGTGTAAATATGCGGCCCGGATAGGTAGGTTGAAAAACATTTACGGAAAGGAAACATGTGATCGATAACTAAGCAAATAGATATATTAGATAACCATTTTACCGCTTTTCAAATAATTCATAAAGATTTCCTCTATACAAGGATCAGCACACATTTTAGTCATAAAGGAAATATGAATTAATGAAAGTAAATGTAGTTTCGATAGTTCGGAAGAAAGATATGATACGGGTTCTGTGTTACGGAAGTAGCTAAAAAGTCTATGGTTTATAGAAATATGAACATAATAAAAGGTTAGATGGTTATAATTTTTGTAGATGTTTTTTGAATCTTCCATGCCCAACCAGAAACCTAAAATAAGACAAACAATTTGCGAAACAGTTTAGATTCTGATAAATTGATGAGTAATAGGGAACTAAGTGCATTATTTACATATAATGAGGGCATAAAGTCTAGAAACCTTGAGATATGTCAAAAACTATTCAAGTTGGGTAAAAAAGTTTCATATAAAAGTTGTATAGTTCCTTACGATTAATGACACAAAAATGTCTTGAAATATACAAGGTGTTTTAAAATCAAGTTACACGCCAAAACTTCAGAATCTCTAATGGAACACCCTGTATATTATTTCATTTTAAGAATCTACATGAAATTCTGATCATATTTTATTAAGCATACCCTATCCCTAAAGTCAACTGTTTTTGAGATAAAAAAATGAGAAAATGGAAATTTGGCTTTAAACAAAATTAACTCATTTCCCTATGCATAGTGAAACCTGGTGGATTATTTTGGAACTCCCATAGAAACTGTCATGTACTGACAATAAACTGTGTCAATTTTTAACATATTGTTGGAGAGTTACTTTTTTCCTGATAAAAATGCTTTCAGAAAGAGAAAGAATAGAGATTCTTATGATGTTTGGATGGGGAGATCGCCAAAGAAATCTTGACGAAGTATGTGAACTTTTTAATAATACGCATCCCGAGCGAGGACAAGAAATTGCAAAATCCACACAAAAAATTTCGTGATCATTGTTGTGTAAAAGATCTTCCCAGGACAGGTAGGCCAAAACTAGATGATGATATGAAATTAAATGTTTTACTCAGTTATAACGAAAATCCACATTTACCTACAAGTCAAGTAGCATTAGATTTAAACCTTAGTCAATCATCGGTAAAACATATTCTGCACACGGCAAAGTATCATCCCTACAAAATAAGATTAATCCATGAATTAAATGAAGACGACTTTGACCGCCGACTTGAGTTTTGCGAAAGTATGCAAGAGCGGTGCAACCTGGATCCATTCTTTTGTAGAAATATCTTATTTTCCGATGAAGCCACCTTTTTTCTTAATGGTACTGTCAACCGACAAAACTGTAGATATTAGTCTACAGAGAATCCCCATTGGGCTCAAGTGGCTCATACGCAATATTCCGAGAAAATCAATGTTTGGGCTGGAATATTTCAAGATAGAATTATAGGTCCCTACTTTTTCGACGTAAATTTAACCGGCGAAATTTATCTTGATTTTTTACAACTCGAGTTGATTCCTGCCTTAGCTCAATTGTATCCAGGTAATGAGCCCGATATGCCTACTGCAGCAATGTGGTTCCAACAAGATGGAGCACCACCTTACTACGCGCTACCTGTTCGGCAGTATCTCAGTGAAATATTTCCTAACAGGTGGATAGGACGTGTCGTGGTCCCTACGAATGGCCGGCCAGGTCCCCGGACTTAACTCCCCTAGATTATTTTCTGTGGGGATATTTAAAGAGCAAAGTTTATTTGAACAGACCTCCTAATATCGATGCGCTGAAAAATCGTATAAGAGATGAAATCCGACAAATCCCACCTACTTTTATTCGAAATATACAACAAGAGTTCATCAATCGATTAGGATATTGTCAGGAAGTGAACGGACAACAGTTCCAGCATTTATTACGTTAAAACGCATCATTTAGAATTTTAGAATATCGTTGTTAATCGTTATTAAAAAAATTTTGTAAAACAGTTTTCTCATTTTTTTATCTCAAAAACAGTTAACTTTAGAGATAGGGTAAGCTTAATAAAATATGATTAGAATTTCATGTAGATTCTTAAAATGAAATAATATACAGGGTATTCCATTAGAGATTCTGAAGTTTTGGCGTGTAACTTGATTTTAAAACACCCTGTATATTTCAAGACATTTTTGAATCATAAACCGTAAGGAACTATACAACTTTTATATGAAACTTAAATGTATAGTTTTTGACATAACTCGAGGTTTCCAGACTTTATGCCCTCATTGTATAATTATTTCCAGATCTCCCTTGTATTTTCTTCGATTATTATAAATAAATCTTAATAATGGATAACTTTTCAGGGAAGGCCCACTGTCCACGCTTCTTTTGCGGCTTTATCTGCCAGTTTATTACCAGAAAGAACTATATGACCTTTGAATGAACTTAAGATTAATTTTTCTAGAGGTAAGTGTAGGGATTAAATGTAAAATACTGGCAATAATATGATGCTTGCAGCTAATGCGTCAGATATTCAAAGTGCTGACTATTTACATGTAAGCAATCCGTAATACATTTCGTCACATGATAGGTAGTAGCTCTTTGAATTTCTGTTGGATCAAGTTGTTTAAAAGCACGCCTTACCCGATTTTCTAAATTTTCTTTTGAATTTGCTGGTATTTTATAACCCATTTCTTTAATCCTACTCCACAGAAAAAAGTCTAGGGGAGTAAGATCTGGAGATCACGGTTGCCAAATCCATTGGCCTTCAGGTTTTATCCAGCTATCTTCGAATATATCGTACAGTTTGGCGCAAACTTCATGGATACAATCAGCAGGAGTCCCATCCAGTTGATTCCAACAATTTCTCGCATCGATAGGCGGTAGATTATCCCAAAAGTCATATACGGTTGGTCTTAGAGTTTCAATACATTTTGCAGAAGTTAATTTTTTTTCTAAATGTATATTGAAAATTGCCTATCCATCAACAAACAAAATACATTAAAACTAAAATTTTGTTTTGTGTGGACTTTCTGCAGCCCAAAAATAATTATTTTGATGGTTAAAGACTCCTTCACGTAAGAATTTTGCTTCATCAGTCTAATTCATTATTTGCAGAAAATCCTCCTATGTACGAATTAATAACATTTCGCAAAGATCTACACGTTTTGGAGGATCATCTGGTTGTAAAGCTTGTAATGTAAATAGTAATGCACATTATGTACATGTATAATTCTCCATATTTATGTTCGAGTTATTCCTAAATTATTTTTGGCACTTTCAGCAATAGGGTGAAATTGAATTTTTGAGCCTGCACAGTTCGAAATTTAAAAAACTGACATACTCTAAAAAGTGTAACACTGCAGTTGTTTCATTATAGCACACTTGGTGTTTTAGATTTTTTATTATTCACTAAAAAGCATTAAGAGATAGACCAGGTTTAGTTGTCATGGTACTTAAAACTCTTAGCTCTTATGTTTCGCTTATGTAACTGTCATTTTGTAAATGTGACATTTAGAAAAATTATTTGTTCAATTTTAAACCTCTTTAGTGAATACGGGTATTAGTGTCATGTCGAATATTAATAATAAATATTAAATTAAAACATTACATTGACTTAACATCCGGAGACGATACTAGTGAAGTTTTAACGCACATAGTTTTGGTAAAAAAACACAAAATAATTAATATTTAAGAAACGGTAAGATATTCTATACAGAAAAACTTAGATTGTCTCGCAGAATCGAAAAATAAAGTAAACAATAGGATCTCCTATTTAAAACTCCAAAGCTGAAGCCAGTTACCAGTAGATAAAAAAGTTTTTCTTATTATTACAAGTGAAATATTTTACTTTTTTTTAATGTTCATAGGCGTTAGCAAAAAGGAACTGTATTCTCCGCATGTGGTGAAACTCACTACGAAGAGAGTCCTGGGTAGATATTCCGATTTTTAGGTACACAATAACGTAAAGCAATGTTAACATTTTGCTACGCACATAAATATAGCGCAGTAATTTGTAAAGAAGATTAATTTGTCAAGTTGACAGCAGTAAAAAATTACCTTCTTATTTTTACCGGTTAAATTTCTCTTGGGTGCTGTTATGTTGGGAAACTATCTAATTTTTACTGGCTTACAAAACTGATTACAGTGCTATTTTTAATTTTGTTCCGTTTGACTAATTTGCTCATGACGATAGTCAGATTAGAATCTTCACTGTTTACAAGTTTTTAATAGCACTATAACTGAATGAGTTCTGATGGACTTAATCAGCAATACTTAATCCCTGGTAACTTACAAATAGAGAAATGATCTTTTAATTTTTTTTTCAAAAAATTTGCAACTGTATAGATTATTAAACTTAATGCCTATCAAAAAATTATTGTTTTTATTATAATTTTAAACACTGTGTATATTTTTGTAGGTTACATTATACAAATTTGATTGCTAGTAGGCTATGATCGCTGTCTAGAAAGTACCCTTCAATGTCTCAAGCGCGTTGATACATGTCGTCAAATGGTGGTTATGCATCCTTTCTCAGAACTAATGATTATTCCTGGATTTCATTAAAAGCAATGATGTGACTATCTTCGCAAATATCTTTGCACAGCCACCACTACAATGAAACTAACTATGGTTCATATATATATATATATATATATATATATATATATATATATATATATATATATATATATATATATATATATATATATATATATATATATATATATATATATATATATATATATATATATATATATATATATATATATATATATATATATATATATATATATATATATATATATATATATATATATATATATATATATATATATATATATATATATATATATATATATATATATATATATATATATATATATATATATATATATATATATATATATATATATATATATATATATATATATATATATATATATGGCCATGGTTATTTCACTCTTTACGGAGCGCATTAAGCCCTCTAGTGTAAGGAGCCATTTAGTAGCAAATAATCGAACTTTGTCGCTATAAGCACTCCGTTCGCGATTTTCGATCTCAAGCAAGTTACATGTCGCTCCATTGACCGCGAGGTTTTGAATATCAAGGTGATGTCCTCTACAAGTGCTGAAGAAAGATATAGAATATCACAATATTCAAACAAAGTCAACATAAATTAAAAAAAAATATATTGTTCGTGAATGTCTGCACTCCACATAATAAAATTCAGGATAAAACAATAGTTTTTTAATTTGTTTGGAAAATCAAATCAGTGCGTCTATTTTTCTTGGCAGCAAACTTCTCAATCTATCTCTCATTCATATCAGGAATAGACTTTTAATAAGTTTGTTTCTGTTCAAATGACAAAAATGCTAAGGTACTAAACCTTTCTTGTCCATGGTACGCCTTATCTTTATTATCTTTTTCACAGTAGAAAAATTTCTCTCCGCTTCTACAGTCTTCACCGACATAGTAACAAGTACTTTTAACAATTTAAATGGTTTGTTGAAAACTTCGTCAAGATTATTGTTAACTAAGAAATTAAGTAGTACTGCACAAGATAAATAACTTTCAGATTCGTTCTTGGAATATAAAACACTGAGATCCGTTTTTAATATTTGTTTTTCAATCATTGGATAAAACTAGTTTTTTTTATAAGGTTTATCGTACCACTAAAGGTTTTTAAAAATAAATAATGCTGCATTTAACTGATCAGTATATTGAAAACAGTCATCTGCAACATCAATTATAAGATCGCGAATTTCAAGTGCTGATGATCTCTAATTTTCTTTGCTTAGCATTCTTGATTTTATCTCAAACACTTCCATTGCCTTTGCCTGCTTCATCATATCATGCATTTTCTGATTCCTAGTAGCGCTTGTATCTTCTCTATTTTTTTTTTAATTTTAAACTTCTACTGTGTGCAATTAATTTATTGGTATTTTTCCCGACCAGTGGTTTGAGTTTTGTTAAAATAAGTGAGCAGGAACATTCGTTTGTTGAGGGCTTGTGAAAAATCCACAAAAACGTTTATTAATCGCTTCAAGAACTGTGAGGTGTTATTGAATATATTATTGGATGGGCCGCGACGAAAACGTTACTTCACAGTGCGACAACCACTGGCACTGGTAGGGATGCCATATAGTGCGCTTTGCCAGAGTGAAAAAAACTATGCAGATAAAAGTTAAAGCTGGATAAAAATAATTATTTTTTGTAATTATATCTCATAAGGAAACCCGCCAAATTTGTATTAATGTATTTTTGTCAAAATTCAGTATATATATATATATATATATATATATATATATATATATATATATATATATATAACATGGATAAAAAGCAAATGTGGAAATTTTATAAAACGAGTAGCGCACAGTTTACTCTTTTTAATAATTTTTTTTCTGAGTAGTTAGTTATTATGCTGTTTCAATGTCAATGTTCGCGGGTTAGCATTCTAAATGTACTAAATTATAAAATTCGCCATTTTGAAAAGTTTCGACTTAGGGTACTTTCTTGTGCCCCGGTCCTTCCAGTAAGCTTAATCAATTACCTAAAAAAAGAGAGTGCGGTGAACTAAATAAAATAAAATAACAGGTTTAAAAACAAGATCTGTTGTTGACAAAAAGTTAGTTTGGGATTAGCTATTTATATTGTTTAAAATTCAGTTAGGGAGTAATAAAGTAAAATAATATGCTACTACAACTATTGAGCACGTTCGCTGCAGCCCCTCAAACTGATGCCCAAAGCCAGTATTGAAGATCAGGGGCGATACCAAGAGCGAAGGCCAAGCAGATATGGGTAAGGCAGCCGGCACCAAAAGGTTTACTACATTCCAAGAACATTAGCTTGTTCCAAAAATAAAAAATTGCATTTACCTTTTAAGATTACAATATTTACTTACTTTATTTTTAATCGAAAATCCCCAACCCGATGAAATCACAATAATCTATAAAGCAATGTGCAATTACTTTTTTTAAACAATAATTAAAATGATTTCAAACAAAAATCAAAATTACCAATCAAATTTCTTCTCTACCAACCAAAGCTTCACAAAACCTACATTCAATAGATTTAGAAAATTAAATTATTCTCCGAACGGAACCTAAATACGATAAAAATTTAGTAAATTGTAACCTACTGACTATTAAAGCTAAAAAAAGTACAAGATTTAAAATCAAAATTTAATAAAGTACATCTCAAAAAAAAAAATAAAAAATTCATCCATAATAAACATCAGTTATATCTAAATATCTTACTCCCGTTGCTAGATAAAATATTTTGAAACAAGAAATGCTCAACTAGTACTCAATAATTAATTACACTATTTATAGTTTTAAATTTGTTCAATTAAAATATCAATAGTTCTAGCGACTATTAACCAAACATTTGATACGGTATTAAACTGAATGCGATCAATTTGAGTTGAAATGAAAAGTAAAAAAATAGCATAACCCTTTTAAAACAAAGACACTTGTTGAATACCCAAAGTTTAAGCGAGACGTTGGAAAATTAAATTTTAAGACACAAAGATATAAGATACCACAAAATATATTTAAATTTTAAAATAACCAACTAAAATGAATTAGTTCCTTAAACAAATTATCTTCCAAAGTTGAATAAAATCAAAAATTGAGAAATAATTATAAGTAAGAAAAATTCTTAAGTTAACATAAGTCATTGTCGTAATGCTGAAAAGCTCTGCAAACTAATAATTAATAGCTCATTTATCGCACAAGATTTGAATGGAACTCGAATACAATACTTTAACTTAAACAAAGCAATTAGGATAAGCCCAACAAGCTATACTGTGAGGTTTTATAAACAGAAATTATTTATACAAAAATAAATATTTTAGGCGTAAAAGTACAAGAAACGATAAACCAACTCACGTATACGAGGGTATATAAACTATAAAAAAATCATCTAATTTAGGAGGGTTCCTTGACCTATTTAAATATATCGTTGAAAATAAGCCTGTTATTTGGTAATTAAATAGAGATATATTAATAAAGAAATATTTCATGAAAACCAAACACTGCAGAAAACAATTAATGTAGAAAAATTCATAACTATTAAGTTTAAAATAATCCAATAACCTGGAGATAATAATTATAAAGGAAATCATTCTGGATTTATAAATATGAAACAAAATTGACAGAGAATAAACCATGAAATCACAAGGTATGTGACACAAAGTAAATAGTGTTTGTGTTCGTTTTTTTTGTCGAATTACTATTTAACAATAAGGTTTATTAGTTAAATAACGCGTTTTGTATATTTTAGCGAAAAAAAGCATGGTAATCAATAATTAATGAAAAAGACCATACTTAATCCCTTTCCAATTAAAATGACGTAATAGAAGAATACCTGCATAAGAAGGAAGGGAAATGTTAAATCTATGTTGTTCGTGCCTTTTTGATATATTATTTATGTGTATATATATATATATATATATATACGTATACATATATATATATATATATATATATATATATATATATATATATATATATATATATATATATATATATTTATATATATGTATATAATATATATATATATATATATATATATATATATATATATATATATATATATATATATATATATATATATATATATATATATATATATATATATATATATATATATATATATATATATATATATATAGTTTCAAAAAACCATATTAATGACCTAATAAATGCTTTTAATACTATTCACCCCACATTAAAATATATATATATATATATATATATATATATATATATATATATATATATATATATATATATATATATATATATATATATATATATATATATATATATATATATATATATATATATATATATATATATATATATATATATATATATATATATATATATATATATATATATATATATATATATATATATATATATATATATATATATATATATATATATATATATATATATATATATATATATATATATATAGAGTATCAGGTCCGGCGAAGATTTCGGATGTTCTCTTGGTAATCACAAATGTCGGTTTTGCTCCTGTTGGTGACTCTGGTATTGTTTTGTGTATTCATTTTGGCACTAGTTGTACTCGTCTTTCAACTAGTTGACTGTACTGATGAAGACCTTAAGTCAGAAACACGTGTCTATGGTTAGCCAAATTCCATTGCTTTAGCGGTCATCTCAAAGAATCCATTTTCTGCTATATACTAGTTCCAACCGAGTTATATATTTTCTACTTTTGATTTATATATATATATATATATATATATATATATATATATATATATATATATATATATATATATATATATATATATATATATATATATATATATATATATATATATAGTTTCAAAAAACCATATTAATGACCTAATAAATACTTTTAATACTATTCACCCCACATTAAAATTTACCATGGAAACTGCAGACAAAAACAAAATTAATTTTCTAGACTTAACCATAATTAGAAACAAGAAAGATCAAAACATAAAAACGAAATGATATACAAAAAAACTTGGTCAGGTCGATACTTAAATTTTAACACCAAATATCCAAAGAATGAAGAAAATAGCGTTTTTATAGGTCTAACCGATCGTGCCATCTCACTTACTTCCTCAGATTATCGTCCTACGATTTTGAACCGTCATTCAAAAAAAAACATACTACGAGTATTTTATAAATACATAAAGAAAGCTACAAAAGCAAAAAATGTTAACAGTTAATACGTTGCAATGCCTTAAACAGACGGTCGGAAAAAATAAATCACATCTTGTCTAAACATAAGATAACTGTCTGTCATTTTTCCCTTGAAAAGTAAAGTTATAAAGAACCAAAAAATCCAACCTAGTTTACTCAATTCCAAATGCATCTACTGCACTCCACGCGAACACGAACATTCGGAAAAAAAATGAAATCGATTTTAAACAAACCAAAATTTTAGAGCCAGAAACTAATTATCGTAAACTCTCAATAAAAGAAATGATACACATGATGATATAAGTAAATTAATCTAAATATAAATAAACCATTTCTTACATAAAACCCTCTATATTTCAGTAATAGCATAAACCCAAACTCTGTACAGCAATAAAAATCCAAGTAACAAAAGGAAAAAATGTCTCGTTTTTATATACCATCGTTTTTATATACAAGAATTCCAGACCTATCGAAATTACTGTTATCTCAAAACATTTATAAAATCGACATGTTTCCATGGTGCGTACTATGTATAATATTAATTTTGTTTTGAATGTATTTTCTTTTTATGGCCATTATTAGTTTTAAATGTATTGTTTTCTGAGTAATGTTTTTAACCATTCTCAATTTTACATATTAATTATATATGTTTTTATTGTAGAAAATAAATATCCATCTTGAGAAAGCTCAATATAATGAGCACAACGTCGATGTGAATGATAGTTTTATTTTTCAATGAGTTAACCTATACTCAAGAAAATAATTAATACAATATTTATATATATATATATATATATATATATATATATATATATATATATATATATATATATATATATATATATATATATATATATATATATATATATATATATATATATATATATATATATATATATATATATATATATATATATATATACATATATATATATATATATATATATATATATATATATGTATATATATATATATATATATATATATATATATATATATATATATATATATATATATATATATATATATATATATATATATATATATATATATATATATGTTATATCCGCTGATAGCCATATCGAGCACAGGAAATTGCGACACCTCCGAGAATGCCGAGCCAGCAACCAGCCGTTGCAGTTCGCACGGATAGAAGACGCTTTACGAAGACAAATTAATATAAATTGTTCTGAATTGTAAATAAATAGTTAGTTGACATTTTAGGCTGTTAGAATGTTAGTTTAATTTTTGAAATTATAAAGTAGTGTTTTTAAGTATTAATAAAATATTTTTTAAAAAAGTGAAATTTGGAAAAGTGAATATAACAATTGGCGCAGTCGGTAGGATCTGTC
The DNA here is from genome assembly GCA_030620095.1 of Kuschelorhynchus macadamiae. Taxonomy (NCBI): domain Eukaryota; kingdom Metazoa; phylum Arthropoda; class Insecta; order Coleoptera; family Curculionidae; genus Kuschelorhynchus; species Kuschelorhynchus macadamiae. The sequence continues at coordinate 915,292 of JAUTXW010000206.1, forward strand.
TAACGCTGTCAGAACAAGAGTGTTTTCTAACTGGTAGCGGCGGATTCCAATCCCTAAACAGAAGAAGGACGAATCGCTCTCACTTGGCAAAACTACGGAAGGAACACCCGGTGAAGCCCCTGGTAATCTACGCTAAGAACACGACGATGCAAATAATCCTGCTGTAAGTTAATGAATCATCTCGTTATTGTTTATTTTATTGTGGTATTTACTTATTGAAACTGTTCGATTTTCCAAATATTTTTCCCGATATTTCTTATTGATTTTAAGAATTTGAATATCAAGAATTAAATATTTTTCACTCGATTTTTCACTATTAAATAAGTTACAGAACCTTTGTAATTTTTCAAAATGCCTGATTCAACTCAAAATAATGTTAGTCAAGTAGAAGTAGAGCCTTATAAATTATCAGAAATATTTTCTTTAATCCCCGAATTTGAAGGTGATCAGATCTTTTTAGGAACGTTTTTAAATGCGTGTGATTGTGCATACAATATGGCTACTACAAGTCAAAAAACTCTATTAGCTATTCATATAAAAAACAAACTTAGAGGTAGAGCTGCACAGCTCGTTAGTTCTAAAAATCCAGGTTCGTACCTAGAAATAAAACAATTACTTAATCTACATTTTGGAGATTCTCGCGATTTATCTTCCCTGATACAAAATTTACAACGATTTAAGCAATTATCCAATGAATCCCCACTCACTTTCTTTAACCGCCTCCAGGTATTAAATGCTAAAATGCATGCAAATATCCAAAAAGCAATTAACCTTACAACTGAACAAAAAACAGCTCAAAGTACTCTTATAGAAACTATGGCCCTAAATACATTATTAACAGGGCTTGAACCTCGATTAGGCCAACTTATTCGTGCCGGAAATCCAGTCAACCTTTTAGAAGCCCATTCTCGAATTAGAAGGGAACTTCAGTTGTCATACTTTGAAACCCAAAAACAAGATAAGAATCAACCCTCAAGACCCACTGTACCTATTAGAAAATCACAGCCACAACCTATGCGATGCTTTAATTGCGGACGCACAGGTCATTCTGCTAGTCAGTGCCGCACTCCCCAATCGGGATCGCAAAATTTTCAAAATAATTTTAATTCAGGTTTTCAAAGACCGTATCAACACCAAACCCAAAACAGCCCTCAGCAGTCTAGTAGTTATTCCCAAAATCAATCTAGACCACAACAAGCAAGCGGCTTCTCGCAAAATCAGCAGAGGCCCCAACAATTTAATAATCCACCACAATATCGCCCTCCGTTAATTAATAAAAATTCTAAGGATTTTCTTTCTCTCCCAGTGAACCCTCAGCCCCCGGACCAAAACTACCCAGAAGTAGATCCCCTAGTAGAAATCCAAACTCAAATCGAAACAATGAACTTGGACGACATGAACCCCGATCTGAACTTCCCCGAACAGACATTTCTTTAAGCCCCTTTCTCACAGTAAATTATAAAAACTTATATTACATCAAAGATGCCACTGAAAAATATAAGTTACTTATAGATTCCGGAGCTGGAATTTCTATTTTTAAGGAAAGTACTGTTCAGAATTTTCGAAATAGATCACCAGAGAACGTGACCATCCAAGGCGTTACTAATCAAAAACTTTCAATCAACGAATCAACCCTTGTCCCTTTCGCTCCTAATGACCCTCATAAGGTCTATATTTTTAATTTAGACATCGATTTCGATGGTATTTTGGGCTTGGATTTCTTAGAACATTACGAATGTGTGATAGACTTAAAATCAAAGCAATTAGTTACCAATTTTAAAACTATTCCTTTATTTAAAGTAGATGGTGAACTAAAAATCGAAAATCTTACGTTAAATAATAATTGCAACAAAATTTCAATAGAAGCCCGAACGGAACGAATTTTTAAATTAAAATGTGATCTCGTTAACACTGATGCCTTGTTAATTGCGCAAGAAAAAGACAAAGTTGGGCTCCCACATGCTTTAGTGCGAGTTAACGAACACGGTGAATTTTTCACTTCGATTGTAAATACAAACGCTATTCCAAAAAATATCGATTTCTCCGATATAACCTTAGACCCGATTAACGACACCTCTGAACCTGTCTATAATATAACCGAACCAAATTTAAAAGAATGTCAACACGACAGAGTCTCACAAATACAAAATTTATTAAGAACCGAGCATTTAAATGAGGAAGAGAAAGAACTTGTGACAAATGTTTGTTTAGATTTCTCTGATATTTTTTACCTTGAAGGAGACGCCCTTTCTTTCACGAATGAAATAAAACACTCAATAGAAACAAACAACGCTCGTCCTGTTTTTACTAAATCTTACAGATACCCCCAAATAAATAAGGACGAAGTAAAAAATCAAGTTAACAAAATGTTAGGCGAAGGTATCATACGTCCGTCTATCTCACCCTGGTGTTCACCAGTCTGGGTTGTCCCAAAGAAGCTCGACGCTTCGGGAAAGCAAAAATGGCGCGTAGTTATAGACTAACGCAAGCTTAATGAGCTTACTGTGGACGATAAGTATCCTTTACCGAACATATCTGACCTCCTCGACCAGCTAGGGAAGTGTGAATATTTTACCACCCTAGATCTTGCCTCCGGATTCCACCAAATTGAAATCGACCCTAAGGACATCCCAAAGACTGCTTTTTCAGTAGAAAATGGTCACTACGAATTTATTCGCATGCCCTTCGGCCTTATAAATGCGCCGTCCACCTTTCAAAGGGTTATGGACAACATTCTCCTTGGCATTCAGAATGAGCGTTGTCTAGTATACATGGACGATATAATTATATACTCTTTACAGTACACAATCCACGAACACATTTCTCGCATAACAGAAGTATTCAAACGTTTAAGAAAAGCCAATCTAAAAATTCAGCCCTATAAATGTGAATTTCTCAGAAAAGAAGTCGCCTACCTTGGACATCTTATAACCCAAAATGGTGTTAAACCAAACCCATCAAAAGTAGATTGTATCGTCAATTTTCCCTAACCAAAAAATTCTAAAGGCATTCAGTCATTTTTGGGACTGGCCGGCTATTATCGACGGTTTATTCTCAATTTTGCAAAAATCTCAAAACCATTAACCAAACTTCTTAAAAAGGACACTCCTTTCTCATTCGACCCTGAATGCAAATCAAGTTTCGAAGAACTGAAAAAAGCCCTTATCTCTAACCCAATTTTGATATACCCAAATTTTCAAGAACAATTCTTACTAACCACGGACGCAAGCGCGTTTGCCATTGGCGCTGTTCTATCGCAAGGACCAATAGGCAAAGACCTCCCTATTTCGTATGCGTCTAGAACCTTATGTAGTGCGGAAACAAAATATTCGACAATAAAACGCGAATTACTTGCAATCGTTTGGGCCGTAAAGCACTTTCGCCCCTACCTTTTTGGGAGAAAATTCATTCTCATTACGGACCCTTGACCCTTGACGTCGTTGTTCTTGATAAAAGACCCAGGAAGCAGATTAGCTCGTTGGCGTCTTAAGCTCGAAGAGTATGATTATAAAATTGAGTACAAACCCGGGAAAATTAATAAAAATGCCGACGCGCTATCTCGGATTAAAATTAACCATTTCCAAGAATGCGCAAAACTCCAGTCTAAACTTCAAATATTTGCCTCTAACAAAGACGACGTACGAAACAGACCGTCAACTAGCAAAGAAACATTCCAATCAGACAACGAAAATGGAGACGAACCAGACACAGAACAACTAACAGAGGAATATAATCGTTTTGTACACCTCTATAAAACTAAATCCATTATAGATTATTCCAAAATAGAATCATCAAATTCCCAACTTTTAGACAAGTGTCATAAACCTTCTTTCGTCGAGCAAAATTAGAGGACATCCACCTTAAAATCATTGAAGATATTTTTGAGGAAAACTTTCACTTTGTAAATAACAAAATAAACATTGTGTCCAGCAAAACCGTGAAAGATCGAAAATATTTTATAATTCCTCTGCCATCTGACAACGACATCGTAGCCCAATACCTCTTTTATGTCCTATTTACTGGCAAAGACAATTTTGACGCAAAACATCCGTATTGTGTCGAAAATAACTTAGAACTCCCAATTTTGGAAATGCTTTCATTTATCCTTTCCGACCTAGACGTTAAGTTCAAAATATGCCAAAATATTGTAAAAACACCTGATGAGGATCAAATCCCCATTATCCTAGACCACTATCATTCCGGAAGAAACAACCTTCACCGCGGAATAAATGAAACTATTAGAAGGATAAAGGAAAAATATAATTGGCCCGGATTAACGAAAGATGTCGAAAATTTAATCAAAAAGTGCGAAATATGCCAAAAAGTAAAATTTTGTCGAAAAAACCTCAGTACACCCCTCGTAATTACCGAAACCCCGAAAACACCATTCGAGAGGATTAACATCGATCTTTTTGAATATCCTGTTAGTAATTACGCTCTCACTATTAGGGATGAACTGACCAAGTTCACACAAGCTTATCCCATTTCCGATAAAAAAGCCTCGACAGTCGTGAGCACACTCCTACTATTCTTCCAACATTTCGGCACCCCCTTAAGGATACATTGTGACTATGGCCGTGAATTCGACAACACTTTAATGAAGGATCTTTGCGGACTCTATGACGTAAAATTGACATTTTCTAGCGTCAGTCATCTACAGTCAAATGGATCTCTTGAGCGATTTCACGCGACCCTGACCGAAATGATCCGAGTACATAAAGCTGAAAACCCAAACGAACACCCATTCAATATTCTCCCTTACGCCATTATTTGCTACAATAATACCAAAAATAAGACACATGGTTTTACACCGTATGAGCTCATCTTCGGCCATACATCTAGTCGTCCACCCGAGACCCTTTATAATCAAGAACAACTGATTACAAAATATGTCAGAGACCTTAACAACAGAATGGAACATTACTATAAAGTCGCACGGACAAGAACAAACGCACAAAAAGAAAAATCTAAAATACGATTTGACAACGCAGTTAAACGAAACACCACCGAATATAAAATTGGAGACAAAGTCTACGTGAAAGAATCCCAAATAGTCACTAAAGCTAACAACAAATTTAACGGACCTTTCGAAATAACCGAAATCTTCGGAACTTCCGCCACAGTCAAAAATTTATCTACAAACCAATATTCTAAAATAAATTTTGATGGACTAAAACCTTTCTATGACTAGTCTATTCTTTTCAGACTCTTCGGGATACTGTCAGCCGTGACATCCCAGTTTACCATTACTCCAATAAACAATACCGTAGGACTGTTTTTCCATGAAGAAAGTATCATCAAAATATCAAACGAAAAATGGACGCTTCTGGTCTATAAATAATTGAAACCCTTAAAAGAAGCCATCTCGCACAACGACAAAATTCTCTCCGAACTAATAGACATATATAAAATACCTGAACCTAGAATTTTAGCCTCTAAAGTAGACGTAAAAACACACATTAGTCTTCTAAAACAACTCGCCAACGCCGTTAATAAAAAATACAGAGAAATAATCGCGGACACTAAATCTTACGAATTTAGGACAAAACGCGGTATATTCAATGGCATTGGTACTGTATGGAAATCGATTACAGGTAATCTAGACGCTTCGGACGGAGAATACTTCAACGATTGCATAGAAAAAGTAACACGGGACGAACATCAAATCGAAAACCTCTTAAAGAACCAAATTTCCGTTACCACATCTGTAATTAAAACTTTTAATACTACCATTCGCAAACTACAAATAGACGAGGAAACTTTTAACAATAATATCAAAGATATTCAAAATTCAATCAACAATATATCAAGCGCGATCGATTTTTATGAAGGGCAGATAAAGACTATTAGTTTATGTGAATCGCTAATGGAAAGCTATGCATTTTTAGAAGATTATCTCAATGACATCTTGGATGCAATAACGTTCGCACGTTTAAAAATACTCCATAGCTCAATTATAACCCCACAAGATATGATCACCTCGTTGCAAGAAATCTCTAGATCTTTAATAAAAAACAACTTACCATTACCTACTTATTCATCAAATGTAGCAGAATATCTCGATATAATTGAATTAGAAGCATACCAATCTGATCAAAAAATTATTTTTATACTAAAAATCCCATTAACCGAACCCGAAACCTATACCCTTTATCACTTGTACCCTATCCCGATCTTGGACAATCGAACAGGCTTCCACCACATATTACCAACCACAAAAAAATACATTGGGCGTGATGATGATTCATTATTGTACGTATCATTCCGAAACTTGGACAATTGCAAACAGCTGAAGAGCAATACAAAGATCTGCTCTGATGTCCTGCCGTACCCAATCGATAGCGACTCCATCTGCGAGGCCCAGCTACTGAAACAACAGACACGACTACCAGCAACTTGCCAGACTTCTGTGTTGCTAGCCAAGGAATACAACGTGCAGGAACTCAACCAAAACTATTGGCTGATAACAGTTTCTGATCCCTTGCCAGTCACAGTGAAATGCGGAAACATCGTCACCAACGTAATCAACATGAACTCATTACTAAAATTACAACCGGAATGCAATGCTTTCATTGGAAGCACAAGGGTGCACGCCAAATACCCCATTGACAAATACAAAACTGTCACATACCAAAATCACCCGGTAAAAATACCCTTCGAATACTGTATTCATCTTCCCAAAAAGTCTCAGATCCTAGATCTGAAACCTCTCAAACTCAATAAACTTGATATTGAGGATCTAAATATTGCCCAACACAAACTCAATCAGTATTCTGACGAACTAAACAATCTCATCAATAAACCCTTTGTGACCAAACATGTTCATTGGTTCACAATTTTCACTATTACCCTTATTGTTGCACTTGTAACTCTATACATCCTCTGTAAATGTCGACGTAAAAGACAACCCAGGATTGGTATAGCAATTACAAACGACGATAATCCACCAGCACCTCCAGTTCCCAAGTCCAGAGACGCTGTCCATCAAAGAATAAGGAACTTGATGCCCAAAAGAAGACCAAGTGCCCATCCCGATGAGACCATAGAAGAAGCAGTAGAACTTCAATTCCACCAAGGCTTGTAAAAGTCGCTGCAAGGCAACAACTTTTCTTTTATAGGGGGAGTTGTTATATCCGCTGATAGCCACGTGTAGGTGATGACCTTCGGTCACACGGTATCGAGCACAGGAAATTGCGACACCTCCGAGAATGCCGAGCCAGCAACCAGCCGTTGCAGTTCGCACGGATAGAAGACGCTGCATCAGCATTCAAATTAATATAAATTGTTCTGAATTGTAAATAAATAGTTAGTTGACATTTTAGGCTGTTAGAATGTTAGTTTAATTTTTGAAATTATAAAGTAGTGTTTTTAAGTATTAATAAAATATTTTTTAAAAAAGTGAAATTTGGAAAAGTGAATATAACATATATATATATATATATGTCTGTACATATATATGTATATATATATATATATATATATATATATATATATATATATATATATATATATATATATATATATATATATATATATATATATATATATATATATATATATATATATATATATATATATATATATATATATATATATATATATATATATATATATATATATATATATATATATATATATATATATATATATATATATATATATATATATATATATATATATATATATATATATTATATATATATATATATATATATATATATATATATATATATATATATATATATATATATATATATATATATATATATATATATATATATATATATATAAGTGAGATGGCACGATCAGTTAGACCTATAAAAGGATGGTTGGAGTTAAAATTTTAGTACCGACCTGACCATGTTTTTTTTGTATATATATATATATTATATATATATATATATATATATATATATCTTATATATATATATATATATATATATATATATATATATATATATATATATATATGTTTTTGTATTCATTTTATCATTTCGTTTTTATGGAAATTTTAATATGGGGTCAAAAGTATTAAAAGAATTTAATAGTTTCTTCTTTACAGTCATGCACCATTACTAAAGTTTCTATTGGCGCCTTGTTTTTTTCCAGTTTTCTAGTTTCAATTTCCACTTTTCTATTGACACTTGTTTTCCTCTACAAAACGGCAAGTCTAATTTTCCAATCCGACGTTTCGGATTCGAGAAACCATCATTAGCTTTCCTAATTTAAATGCGGACCTGTACTTTTTATTTCACTATTCAATAAATTCAATTCAATAAAAGTCACAGCGTACCATTTGATTTTTTTGAAAAAAGCGGTATTATTTGGAGAAGTCTGAAACAACGTCATCTAGTGATCACTAACAAAGTCATTAGAGAACAGTTTACAGTTCCACGAGTAGAGACAAAAAGCACTTTTTTTCGACATTAAGTTGAATAAAATCGGTTCATCCAAAACAGAGATAGCTTCATCTGAAAGTAAAAATGTTAGATCTTTCCCCCCCAGTTTTTTTTGGAAATAGGCCAAAATGGTCTTAAGCAGAAAAGTACGTAATTAGTTGAAGAATATAATGCTTATAGTTTCAACATCTGCCTCAATTATGGAAATTTAAGAGAAACACTTTAGTGTTGCCCCCTAGCGGCCAACTTTCGAACTTGAAAATATTTTACAGCAATTTCTATTGGCCGATTTACCTATAAATATTTTTTTCCTTAAGTTCTGCTATTAGCGGTTCCCGAACTACAGCCGACGACCTCGATTATTGGACCACCCTGTACAAGTCACTGATTACTCTAGATATTTCCATTAGAAATTTTAGCAGGTGGTGAAAGTAGACATATTCAGGATTTCAGGCTGTCTATAGTAAATCAGAAACAAAAGCGGCCTATTCAGAGTGTTTTTTAAAATGGAATAAAATTTGTAGCGTGTAGCGTATTTTATTTTCATACTGTAACTTCGAGCTTTATTTTAAAAAATCAATAACTCTTATCATCCTCAATATAATATTTGTTTAAATAGTTAGAATAACTCTACCCCACATGTTATATTATTTAAAAACATCGTGAAAAGGCCTCTTGCACACATCGTATATTTACAATAAATTAATATCATATAGCAAATATCAAATTTATTTACGTAATTTTCCCTTGGAAGATTTTTCAATTAATTATGAAATTGCCATCAGATCCAACAGAACACGCCCCCTCCGCTCTTTCGATATTCTGTTGAAGTGACGTCACTTGTTAGCACGTTTCAAGTGTGTTGCACTGTGTGTAAAATTTGATAATTCGCCTGATTTTTAACAAGATCTATTATGTATTAGATATATATTTTATAGATATTTACATTTTACAAGGCGGTTACTAATTACGTCAACATATTTAAGGTGGTGAGTGCTTGACTAATTTTAAGACCAAAATTCATATAAACATGGGTTAGATTTATCTTCGTTTCTAAGATAAAGGGTGTTAAAGTTTATTTCTCATTGTTTTCCAGTTTTAAAATAGGGACATCTTGCGTACTTTTAACTCTTTTAGTTCTAAGTCATATTATTTTTAGTGTTAAACTTAATGCATTGAGCATTGATGTAATTTATTAATCGAAATATCAAAAAATAAATGTTTATTTTGTTTAAATTTCTGCACATATACATACAGTGATCCAGCAATCGGGTACAGAACAGGACAACTAAACAATAGTACATAACTTTATATTAAACATAATAATATTTTGAAACTTGAAGTAAATGAAAAACCTATTTTTACCAAAGGTCCTTCTAAATGTATCAATCCGCGGGCTATTGTAATGACATAATCCATGAAATTAATTCATTTAAAATGCACACAGAATGTGACTAAACTTCAACGTATTGTATTTCGCTTCCAATCTCTTAAAAAAACCATACTTCCCCTTGGGCCTTATTACCAGGCTACTGGCATCAGAGCGCCCCTTCACTGTATGAGGGTGTAGCTATGCCACTGAGATAGCGATAAGTTTTGTTTTAAGTACTTCGGATCTATTTAGTTTTTGACCAGCACTCACACTTGTTATTCTTGCAATATGCATTTTTTTGTATAATTAAATTTTTGTGCTGCTTAAAACCTCGCTGTCATTATAGCTGGGCTTACAGTTTATCTTCAAATTGTTCTACTATAACTATTGGAAACGCATTATGTTTTATATTTCAAAATATTTTTTGGTCAGGGTAGATTTCGACGCCAGTGCTAAAGGCACAAATGGTATAAGCCTGAATGATAAATTATAATTTGGCCCTAAACTTCATCAGGATATATCTACAATTTTATTACGTATGCGTATTTTCCCTGTTGTGTTTACGTGCGACGTTAAACAAATGTATTGTCAGATATTAATTGTACCTGAGCACAGAAATATTTCATGATTTCTGTGGCGATTCTCAAAAACAGAATCAATCAAAGAATACACTCCTAATAGAGTAAGTTTTGGAGTTTTTTCTGCTCCATATTTGGCCCTTCGGACATTAAAACTATTGGCAAACATTGAACAAGATAATCACTCTTTAGCATCACAAGTCTTACAAAAATCAGTATATATTGATTATTGTGTTCGGGGCGCAAAATCTGTAAAGGCAGCTCTTCGTCTCCAAGGGGAATTCATAACCCTTTTAAAAAAGGGTGGGTTTATGTTAAGAAAATAGACTAGTAACCACCCAGATATTCTATCTTCTGTTCTAAATTCAGATGTTCAGATGCTTTTCTCTTTCGAAAACGAAGGTCCTACCTATATTAAGGTTCTTGGTCTCCAGTGGAATCCAAATTTAGATGTATTTTCATATACATGCACTCCCATTGAATCAAAGTGTACAAAAAGGAATGCTCTTTCTCAGATTGCAAAAATTTTCAATACTATGGGTTTCCTTGCACCAGTTGTCCTTCTTGCAAAACAAATTTTACAGCAACTCTGACTTTCAAAAATAGATTGGGACGATATACCCCCAGACCATACTATCAATATATGGAATCAACTTAAAACAGAATTGCCTTCTATTTCAGAAATGCAAATACCGCGATTATTGCACTCTGACCCTATATCAAGTTTGGAGATATATGGCTTCTGTGATGCTAGTACTTAGTGGAACCATTAAAGTAAATCTACTTTGAAGGAAGTGTAGAGTAGCTAAGCTTAAATCTGCCTCTTTACCGTGACTTAAACTGTGTTCGGCTTACCTTTTGGCTGATTAACTTGTTGCCGTTAAGCAATTATATTCTAATTATCTTACGTTTGACTCAATTTATGCGTGGTCCGATTCGAAAGTGGCCATAGCTTCGCTATCAGGCCTTCCATATCGTTGGAAGACGTTCATTGCTAACAAGGTTTCTCATATACAAGATATCATTCCTTCATCACGCTGGAGATACGTACCTACTGGAAAAAATCCAGCTGATTGCGTATTTAGAGGTCTTACTCCTCAGAAACTTCTGTTACATGATCTATAGTGGCATGGGCCTGAGTTTTTATACCAAAATCCTGAAAATTGGTCTGAACAAGACTCTTCCTTATGTGATAATCTTTCCGAAATATCTCAAGAAGAAAAACAAGTTTCCTTGTATGACTCCGTAAAAACTTATGAGAATCCGATTTTGGCATTACTTTGGAGATTTTCTTCTCTTAGAAAAGTACTGCGAATTATCGCCTATTTATTAAGATTTATCAGCGTATTTAGGAAAATCCAAAACACATCTCCTTCTTTAGCGCTGGATTATAATGATAATGTTATAATAAAATGCGTACAAAAAGAATGTTTTGCCGCCATCTTTCATGCCTGTGACAAAAACATGTCTCTCCCTAAGCCTTATAGGAAGCTCGCAGTTTTTGTGGATGATGCAGAAATCCTCCGGTGAGGGGTAGGCTGAGAAAATCTTCGCTCTCGTTTGATGCAAAACATCAAATTTTATTGCCAAAAAATCATAGATTTAGTGATTTCCTAATAGAGCAGGTGCATAAGGATAATCTGCATCCGGGCGCGGGTTTAAAAGATGTCTGGATAATTTCTTCAGGGAGTGCTATTTACCGATGCCTTTTTAAATGCATTAATTGTGTTTGTGAAAAACCTAAATCTTATACCCCGATAATGGCGGATCTACCCGCATTTCGAATTTTGCAAATAAAGGTATTTTCCCAAGTTTGTCTTTACTACGTCGGTTCTTTTTTAATCACTGTGGGAAAGCACCGAAACATCCAAGGCATATATTTGCCTTTTCGTCTGTTGTGCTACTAAGGCACTTAATCTAGAGTTGTCTTACAATTGGTCATCTAAAGCTTTCCTAGCTTGTTTACGTCGTTTTATTGCTCGCCGAGACAAAGTTTCTGATATATTTTTGGATCAACCAGCTTCAGACATTTTCACAAACTGATGCTTGTACCAAGCATTTTATTAAGTAGCACTTTAATCCTCCTGGTTTGCCTTATTTTAATAGACTCAACGAGTCCGCCGTCAAGTCTATAAAAAGCCATATTCACCGCATGGTAGGTGAGCAAACCATGACATACGAGGAATTTTACTCATGGTTGACACAGATTGAGCCCTCTTTAACACCCGTCCTTTCTCTCCAATGAGTGAAAATCCCAATGAATTAACTCCAGGTCACTTTTTAACTCACTCCGGAACCTCTTACTGCCTTCCCTGTGTCAAGTACGCGTAGAATAGACTAAGCCGTGGTAAATTTTAACAGAAATGCATTACGATTTTTGGAAGCTTTGGAGCGAAGAATATCTTCATACACTTCAACAGCCTTGTAAGTGGACAAAATCCAGCCCTAATATTAAACCCGATATGTTGGTTCTCATCAAAAATGAACAGAGGTCTCCGTTGGAATGGTCTCTGAGCCGAGTACTTCAGGTAGATCCGGAAAAAGATGGGATAATTAGAGTGCCACTTTGAACACCCAAAGTGGAGTTTTACCGCGTTCGGTTATAAAGCTCCGTCTATTGCCTGGACAATAAATTAATTTTTATTTTTCTTTCCGCGTTAGAAAAATCTAACGTTTGTTTTGGTGGGGGGAATGTTGGAAACGAACTATGTTTTATATTTCAAAATATTTTGAATATAATAAATATTGGTTTTTAATTTTAGTATTATTATTCGTTAACGTCTAATCAGACTATATGATTTAGTATAGTTTTTTAATTTAAATATACGTGCGAAAATACGTACATTTTTTGAATAGCAAAACAATCGGACGGTATGCAACGAAGAGCATACGAGAGAAATCGAACACACTCGATTTTTAGAAGTCAAGCAATCGACATAGTATCGAGACACGTGGAAGTTAGAAAAATCTTTCATCACATTTTTACTATTTTAAGTGAAGTGATATTTAGCCTAGAATATTAATCCAGACCATCCCGGGGAAACAAATCAGGATGATACGAAGACCCATACAATAGAGAGCGCTCTCGAAGCAATTCCACGTCAAAATAGTGGTGAGTGCTTTTCATTTTATGTTCGTCGACGTCTGCGATTCATTGCTGATTTCCACTCAAAAATTTAAATTTTCGTTTTTCCTATGGAAATTAGTAGTTATAATAGGGGAGCGCCTCCTCCTCCTCCTCTTCCTCTCTCTCATGTCCCTCATTCTTAACTTCCTCCCCTTTTATTCTCATTCGCATCATATTTTTTAATTTTTTCTCTTTGTTCTCCCACATTTGATTTTGCATTCTTAAGTCTTATAAATAGGTGCATCATGATCATTTTAGTATGTTAAGGTACGAGTGACTGTTAAAAGAAAAAAATCTGTTGAATAAATCTATTAATAATAATATTAAAATAAAATGAGTGAATCAGTTGGAGAAAGAAATCGATCCATTCCGCTTCAGACAATTAGCCTCGAAGAAATTATACCAGGAGTTCAAGAAGAAAATATACCATTAGTTCGAGTAGAAAATAATGGGATTGTTTTAAAAAATTTGAATAAAACTGAGAGTGAAGAGAAAAAAGTGTTTTGTGCTATTTGTTTTGAAATAATCGAATATTATGATTCATGTAGACCAAATACATGTTCCCACATTTTTTGTTTAAAATGTATTTTAAGATGGAATGATGAAAATGGTTGTTCTATAATGGTAAACAATTGTCCTGTATGTCGCACTAGATATTACTATTTGGTACAAATCTTCAAAGATGTAATTAGACATCATTTTGTTGTAATTTTAAAAAGAGGATAATATTTTTTATAATTTGTGTTTGTGAAAACTCTGCTAACAAATAATTTTGTAAAAAAAGTAAATGTAAATATATATAATAATTGACACACATTTTTTCCTTTTCCTATATTGAAACGACAACAATGATCTAACAAGTTTTTTAATACATACTAATTTTCACATTACATAACAAAACAATTGTTATGGGTTTACACAAAAAGTGCCACGCCCTAAAATGGCACCACTTTTGCAAATGGAAGCTTAAATTTTCTTATGGGAATTTACATGTAAAAATGACGGTTTTGATTGTCGGACCGGCATAGCCTAATCTACTACTTTTTAATTATACTAATAATATTAATATAATTTGCATCAAGTAAGAGAAAACTCAATTGAATACAGAAACAAGCGTTAACAAAATGTTATGCTAATATATGAGTGCTTCTAGTGGCAGTTGACATAATCGACACTTTTTTTTACATATGATTAGCTATTTCATTTACAAATACAGTGTCAGATGTTAGAATAAAAAGAAGTATTTTGCATATAGCAATGAAAATATATAACCGCTTATAGTAACAGTTGACATTTTTTAAAATTAATATTGTTGACGTATTCTACTTATTATCTTTACAATTTATGTTTAAAATTAATATTTTTGATATAATCTACCCATTACGTTTATAACCTATATTTAAAATTAATATTGTTGAAATAATCTACCCATCACCTTTACAAACTATGTTTATCATTAATATTTAACAATATAATTTTCTATCTCTTTTTTTTCATTTTTGTTGCAGTAAAAGCAAGCATGTTCAGGAATTAGTAGAAAAAGATGTATCCTACAAATAGCACAATGTAAATCAGAAGCACTAACAACATAGGCTCTTTTGTAGTGGCAGCTCACATGATCGGACTCCCCTCTCCGTAAATATCTCATGTGAATTGCACTACAAGGAAGGCAAATAGCAAATGTTCCTAGTCTTCGACTTTCAATTTTAGAGTAGCTTTGTATAACACATACATCTTTTTCTTCAAAATTATTAAATAATTCACTAGCCCTAAACTTGCTTACTTTTACGTCAACCTCGGTTCCTAAATTTAGTAATTGTCCATCCATATCCACTCCTTCGTCAATTTCCTGATCATCTTCCTCCATCTCTTCTTCTTCCTCCTCAATATAATTAATGTCTATGTTACATAAGAATGATCTTCTAACAAGCCTAGATGATTTGTCCAAAAATGAATGTTTATAAGTGATGGAATCGCCTTCCAAGTTAATAAAAATTTCTTTTCTTTCCTCAATTTCAGCGGCGTTCTCCACATTATTTTCTTCAATTTGGTCGGCGTTTCCAATCATATTTTCTGCCATCGTTAGGAGCTTTAGATTTAGATAGATATATTTGATAAAAAACAATTTTGGTTATAGCTTATAAAATAATATCGACAACTGATATTACAGCGAATGATACTGTATGATCGTCGAGTGGATGTTCTTAAGTATATATCCCATCAACCACCACTTTTACTACCTGCAATACTTAAGTTTTTTTTTTTTTTGCTGTCCCTTTCCCTGTCAGTTTCCTCGGGGGGGGGGGGGGAAAACCTTAACCTTTAAACCCTTAAACCCCCCTCACCCTCACGTTATCTTCTTTCTCTCTCTTCCTTCTTTCTCTTTTTTATATGTTTCTCCGTTTTCCTTCCTTCTCCTTTTTCCTTCCTTCTCCTTTTTCCTTCCTTCTTCTTTTTCTTTCCTTCTCCTTTTTTCTTTTCTTCTTTTTTTTAATCTAACCTAACCTAACCTAACCTAACCTAACCTAACCTAACCTAACCTAACATAACCTAACCTAACTTAACTTAACCTGAAGAGGGTAGCCCGAAATTGGGGAACCGGGATTTTAGTCTCGGAAATTCAGGGGTCCGGGGGGGGGGGGGAGGGGGGTAAGGTTGTTGATCGGCTTGGGAAAGTGGTTTTTAGAGATTGTCGTTCAACTTTAAGTAGGACACATGTGATTAACTTTTGCATATAAAATCGCCTCAGCGAAGAGACGAATGCAATTGATTTCTGCATTCACACTGTGCAGAGCTCGCGAGTTTTCTGGTGTTTACATTGTGTCTATTTGGTAAATTTTTATTTTTATTTCTAACATTTTTATTTGGCAAGATTTAATTCTTATATATATTGGTGACATTTTTATGTACATTTGTGGCATTTTTATTTATTATTACGATTTTTTTTCATAATGGACAATTTTTTGACATCGACTAGCAAAATAATTGACAATGACTTTGACTTATACACATGTACTCAAATGCAGAATTTTGCAAACCAACAAAACAATGAAACAGACGTATTTACAACTAGTCAACAACAAACTATTCAGGACTTGAATGAAATTATTTATAATAGCCAAGTTCAGAATAATGCCAACAAACACAACAACGAAAAATATTTATTTACAGCTACTCAACAACAAACTCTTGACGATCTTAATGACATTATTGACAACAAAACGCACTTAATTACAACAAAAACTAAACAAACTCTTGAAGAACTGAATGACATTGACGAAACTCAAAATTCTAGCGATGAGGATATTGTTTGTTTTCAAAAATCTAATCCAAATTATTTAACATTAAAATCGCCAATTAATTCTCCGAGACCAATTTGCTCTCCCTTTTTGTTTAGTGAAAATTCTGATTCGGAAGAAGAACAAATTGATCAAAATTTAAGTTTGGCTATTTGTCCTACTAATTCACCATATGATATTGTAAATTCTGATTCGCAAGAAAAACAAATTGATCAAAATTTAAGTTCGGCTATATCTTCTATTAATTCACCATTTGCTATTGTAAATTCTGATCCGCAAGAAAAACAAATTGATGCAAATTTGACTTCGGATATTTCTCCTAATAATTCACCAGTTGAACAAAATTCAATTTCGAAACCATCATTTATCATTAAAAAAAAATTTAAAATTAATAAAAAAAATAAAAAACAAATAGCAAACCTTAAGTGTCTGGGTTTCGCTATTCAAAATTTAACTAATTTGATCACAATTAAAAAGGGAGACGAAAGTACGGTGAATTATGTTAAACAGGCCTTTGACAAATTAGTTGACTCATTTGAAGAAATGGATTCATAAAGTCAATTAATTTCTATTGCTTTTTTCAAAATTTGACTATAACTAAATAAAAATGCACAATATTAATTTTATTATTATACAAAGAACTTCAAAAATGCAATTGCTTTTTTCAAAATTTGACTATAACTAAATAGAATTGCACAATATTAATTTTATTATTATTATTATGCAGAAAACTTCAGAAATGCATAAGTGTGTAACATGTAATAAAGTCTTTACTAGAAAGGATAATTTACTGCGACATATTAAAAAACATGTTAACGAAAATTCCACAAAACTCAACAGTTGGTTGAAAAAACCAAAGCTTGTTAAAGGTAAGAACATTTTATTTTTCATGTCATATTTTGTAAAATATTTTTTTCTTAATTTATATAGATTCTACAAATATTGTAAAATATTGTAAAGAATGCAAGAAAAATATAAACCAAAGTCTATGGGGTGGACATCTTCGATCTAGTGTGCACAAGAACAATTCCAAAATAGGCTTGGAGGAAGGTGTTGAAATTATCAAGTCAGCATTCAGGGAACGAATAATATCTTATAGGATTTCCTCACATCAAAACTTCATAAATGTGAAAGAATATTTTCAACATTTGGAATACAAAATTGCACATCTAATAGATCAAGAACTGCAGAAACATAAATGTATCAAGCTAAATATGGAACTGTTCGGTTTCTATTTTAACCCCAGCAGCGACAGCTATGATGTCAAATCTTTTAATGCGCCGTTCCAAGTCATTTGCCAGGGATATCAGAAAAAAGAACTGTTAGAGCAAATCTGCACCATTATTGACCAGAAAGCTGACGAATTTGCAGAAAGAGATTCAGGTAAAGAATTTATTTTCGATTTTACAACAGCAACAAAAAAAGTAATTTTTTAATTTTTACGTTGCAGGATGGGCTTTGATGAATTTACTTCATTTGGAAATTAATGTTAACAAGCACAATCCGCTGAGAGCCTCATCTTTTATCGAACTTCCTCAAGAGATCAAGAGACGTCAAGCTGTGATCAACATTAGGAATGATGACAACTTTTGCTTCGCCTGGGCAGTTGTGTCTGCTCTTCACCAACCACGCGGATTAGATTTTGAAACTTCATCCTACCCACACTACTCTTCTGTTTTGGATATGTCAGGTATAGAATTTCCAATGTTGCTAAAGAACATTAAGATTTTTGAAGAAAAAAATAACATTTCTATTAATGTATATGGATTAGAAATTATAAATCCTAAAAAGGGGTATGAAGTAATTGGTCCACTTTATTATTCATCGAATAAAAAAAATCAACATGTCAATTTATTGTTAATAAGTGATGATGATGAAAAAACTTTTCATTATTGCTATATTAAAGATTTATCAAAACTAGTTTCTGCACAAATTTCTAAACATCACGGAAAAAAATATATTTGCGATGGTTGTTTACAATATTTCCCTACAGAAGAAAATTTATTACAACACAATAGCTATGATTGTGATCATTTACGAATTAACCTACCTTCTAAAGAATTAATAAAAGATAAGTTTGGAAACTATTCATATGATAATATTTTGAAATTTGTAAATTATCATAAACAAATGAAAGTTCCTTTCGTGGTGTATGCAGATTTTGAATGCATTTTAAAGCCTTTAAATAATGACAATGTTGATAAAAATCCTAATACTTCATACACCTTAAAACAATATGAACATATTCCACATTCATTTGCCTATTACATTAAATGTTCCTTCGACGATAATTATTCTAAATTTGAAAAATATAGAGGTCAAAATTGTGATACATTATTTATAAATTCTTTAGAAAGAGATGTGTATAACATATACAATAAATATTTAAAGGCTCCTAAAAAAATGATCCCTTTGAACGAACTGGACAAAATTTATCATAACTATGAAAAAGTTTGTCATATTTGTAATAAACCTCTTTTAAATGACAGGGTTGCAGATCATTGTCATATAACCGGTCTTTATAGAGGTCCAGCTCATTCACTCTGCAACATAAATTACAGAATACCTAACTTTATTCCAGTTATATTGCATAATTTGCGTAATTATGATTCTCATCTATTTCTTAAAAAATTATGCTTAAACAAAGAACAACTAACAGTTATCGCACAAAACAAGGAAAAATATATTTCATTTGAAAAGCTTATTCATGTGGATAACTATTTTGATAAAAAGACACAAAAGGCTAAGAAAAAAAATATATCATTAAGGTTTATTGATTCATTTCAATTTCTATCCCATTCTTTATCAAAACTCTCTGAAAGCTTAAAAGATGAACAATGTAAGGAAATAAAAAAAATTTTCAATGATGAAGAAAGATTTAAACTTATTCGGCAAAAAGGTGTATTTCCTTACAGTTATATTGATGATTATTTAAAATTAGAAGAAACAACTTTACCTCAGAAAGACCAATTTTATAATACTTTAACGGATGAGCACATCAGTGATGCAGAATACCAAAGAGCTGTAAAGGTTTGGCAATTGTTTAAATGTGAATCTCTTGGTCAATACTCCGACGTTTACTTACTCTCTGATACTTTACTTTTGGCAGATATTTTTGAAAATTTTAGAAGCACTTGTTTATCCACATATAAGCTCGATCCAGCTCATTTTTACACTTTTCCAGGTTTATCCTGGGAGGCGTGTTTGCGTTATACTGGAATAGAGTTAGAATTGTTAACTGATCCAGATATGATACACTTTTTCAAAAAAAGCGTTCGCGGTGGTGTGAGCTCTTGCATTTGTAGAAAATCTGAAGCTAATAACCCATTTCTTTTAAATTTTGATCCTTTAAAGCCAACTAAATACATAATTTATTATGATGCAACAAATTTGTATGGTTATGCAATGTCACAGCACATTCCAACGGGAGATTTTGTTTGGTTAACAGATAAAGAAATCAATGATTTAAATATTATGAATATTTCTAAAAAATCTAATAAGGGATATGTTTTAGAAGTTGATTTAGAATATCCTACAAGTCTACATTCCTATCATAACGATTTTCCGTTTTGTCCAGAAAACTTTAAACCGCCAAATTCTAAATGCATAAAATTAATACCCAATTTAAATGATAAATCAAAATATGTTATTCACTATCAATTATTAAAACAATGTTTGGAACATGGACTCAAGTTAACTAAAGTTCATAGAGTTTTACAGTTTTCTCAATCTGATTGGTTGAAAAAATATATAGACTTGAATTCAAGATTAAGAAATGATTCAAAGAATGAATTTGATCGTAATACTTACAAGTTGGCAAATAATAGTATTTATGGCAAGACTATGGAAAATGTTGATAGGAGAATTGACGTAAGACTTGTTACAGAGTGGGAAAAAAATAGAAGAAAAGATGGTGCTGAGAATTTAATTGCAAAACCATATTTCAAGGACTTAACAATATTTTCTGAAAACTTGGTAGCTATTCAAATGCAAAAGATTCAAGTTACTTACAATAAACCAATATATGTAGGCTTCTCAATATTAGATATATCTAAAACTGTCATGTATGATTTCTTTTATAATTTTTTAAAACCTCTTTATCAGGAAAATATTTCACTTTTATACACCGATACCGATTCGTTCATTTTAGAAGTCACAACTCCAAATATTTATTCTGACATGATAAAAAATATTCACAAATTTGACACATCTAATTATGAATTTAATAATATTCATGAAATGCCTATTACAAAGTCAGTTATAGGAAAATTCAAAGATGAATATGCTGGTGAACCCATTACTGCTTTCTTTGGTACTGGAGCAAAAGCATATTGTATTAAAACGGAAAACAGTTTAACAAAAAAAGCAAAAGGTGTTAAAAAAAGTGCAATTAAAAAGCAGTTGGATTTTATTCATTATAAAGATGTTGTTGAAAATCATTCTAAAACCTTTTGTTCAATGTATGTTTTTCGATCTAGACAACATACAATTTTTACAGAGTTAATTAATAAATTGGCTTTGAGTTCCGAAGATGATAAGCGGTATAAAATTCCCTATAGTTTTAATACATTAGCTTGGGGACACCAAGATATTGCTTTGTATCAATGGAATGCAGAACATGAAGATTTAGATATATTTATGTAGATATTATAAGGTATTTAAATTTGTTGTTTTTGAAACCAAAGTTAGTCTTCATAAGTCTTTCACAAAATGTGCATAGAAACTTTTGACAAAGAAATTGATAACAGTTATTTTAAAACATATGAAAAACGACTTTCCACTTTTAAAAAATGGAAAGGAAAATTGAGACCAGAAGTGTTAGCTGGAGCTGGCTTTTACTATACTTCAATCAATGATATTTGTAAATGTTTTTATTGTGGTATTGAAATTTTTGATTGGTTAAGTTATGATGATCCTATTGTGGAGCATAAGAAATTTGCTAGGAATTGTGATTTAAATAACTGTTTATGGAAAAATAGGAATCGAATAATTGTAACCATTCAAAATAAGTCTTCAAGCTACACATTTTATATAGTATTATTAATATCCTTATTTATGAACTTTTACATATATTTAAATTAAGTATTTTATTGTTATTTTTTTACAACTGCTTTTGCTTTCGTGGTGAAAGTATCTGCTTAATGTTAATAAATTTGGAATATAATTATTAATTTGTTTTAATGACTATCAGTAGATCTCAATTTATTCTTCTTTATTTTATTTTCCAAAATGTTTTTTATGTTCATCATCCCCCTGGCGTAACACAGTGTGAAATATGTTTTTCTAATAAAACAGACGTCACTCTAAGTAAATATTGTAAATTTATGAAAATTGGATTAATTAACAATAGTACAATTAGTTGGATGGAACGAATAAATGGAAATGAAAATGCAAGTAAATTTTTTAAAATTTTGTATCATTATCCAAATCGATCTATTTTTGATACAAATTGGATAGAAAGGTTAGAGTTTAAAAATAATCAGTTACAAATTTTAACCCCCAACTGTACCAATTATTATGACGGATTCAAAAATTATTACTTTTCCATCATTAGTGTTACATTAAACTTTGCATTATTTTTATACATTACCATTTTAATTATTTATCTTTATTACAAATTTCAAACTGGAAATCTATTTTTTCATTAATCCATTTTAATCAAAACTTTAAAGAAAGTGGGGATGAGAATATTTAAGTACAAGAATAACACAATATGTTTCAGTCTCGTTTAGTCATTATGAACAACGCCGTGGTTCATAAACCTTTGGAAACGCTTCTTAATTCAAAAATTTATTTTTTAAATAATTCTTTGTCAAAATTTGTTCTTGTTGGCATTAGTTTAAATGATTTTTCTCCAAAAATTGTAATTGGTGGAAAAACTGGATTTTCAATCGCACTAACCGAAGAAAATTGGAAAGACATTTGTGTTCATCAAGGAATTATTGTAAACAATTTCTACTTTCCTCAAGTTGATCAAACCAGTGTGAATATAAACAACATTCATCTGCAGGTTCAGAAAATAAATGATACCCCTGTTCTACAAATTACAAAAGGCCCACACTTCATATACTTAGGACAAGAGTCTTTGGACAATTTGTGGCGATTAAAGGAAATTATTGATTATAGATTATCTATACTTAAAAGGCAAGAATTCAATACATATTTCAAAATATTTCAAAATAATATTTCATCTGATTGTGGCGACTTGTGTACGCATGTTTATAATATAATAAGTCCAACAGAAAATCCTAACAGTGAAAATGTTTCAACTATGATGGAATTACTTGCTTTATATCCTGAACAAATGGAAAACAAATTGAAGCAAAATGGAACAAAACGAAAATATTACGAAGAAAACAATGAAAATGGATCAAAAAGAAAATATTACGAAGAAAACAATATCTTTTCTGGAAGAGAACAATAAGGTGCATGTGTTAGTGAAGTGGAGCTTTGCTTACAGACAAGCCCGTAGGAGTAACTTTCAGATGTGGTACTTAGATAGACTCCGTTTTGAAAAAAGAATAAATGATTGTAAACTTATTCTAGATTCGATATTATCTGAGGAACATAGAAATAAAATATATTTGACACGTTTTAATAAAAATTGTATTTGATGTTTTACTTAATAAAATTTTAGTTTAGTAAATGTGAATTTTATTTGAAATTAATTAGCACATTAAGACTTTGTAATTTGTATCAGCTAAAGCATAAAGTGAGGAACAGAAATAAAACAAATTTAACTAAAATTTAATTTCAATTTAATTAAACAATATTTTTTTTATCAATCCATGTATTATATTTTTTATCAAGTCCTAACCATTTCACATAAACTTTGTTTCCTTTCCTTCTCAAAATCTTCTCAATAAGATACACATCGGTATGCTTTACTTTTAGTAATTCTTGCTCATAAAAACCACCCAGAATGTCCTGATTATCTTCGTCTTGAATTAAATATGTCCAAGGGTTTGTCATCTTAACTTCTTTAATGTGGAATATCTCATTTGACCAATTTGGTGTGTAACCTTTTGAAAATGCCTCTCGATGCTTGCTTATTCGTACGTGATCACCCACTTTAAACTTTGGAGATTTTATATCTAACGTTTTAGCATGAGTAAATGCAGATTTCAAGATTCTATTTTCATTTGTTTTATTTACTTGTTTTGGCTTCATTCCTATTGAAGAATGTTTTGTATTGTTATAATCTTTTACAATATCCGCTAATATATTAAACCATTTGTAATTTCCTTGAATGCTAAATATTTTCCACATATTATTCTTTAAAGTCCTGTTCACTCTTTCTACTATACTCGCTTTCAAATTGGAAAACGTGCTATAATGGTTAATTCGAAATTGTTGCATCAAATTTTGAAAATTTACATTGAAAAACTCTCTTCCTCTATCCGTTTGCAAGTTTTTTGGTGGAGTTTTTGCACTGATTAATATTTTTTTCATTGCCGCTGTTACGTCTTTTCCAGATTTAGATTTTAACGGTTCGGCCCAAACATACTTAGAAAATACATTTATGGTAATCAAGATATATTTAAATCCCTTATTAAATTTGGCATAGGGTAACATTTCAACCAAATCAGCTTGAAAAAGATCATTTAACCCTTTCACTACCACCCTTCTGCGTTTGTAGTTTTTTCTAGCAGGTTTATGTAATTCATTAACGACTTGCTGTTTAACGGTTGTCATGACAACAAACTTGTTTATTCAATTTTAAGGAAGTTCACTTTCTATGTTTTGTAATAATTCGAAATATAACTTTTATATGTTTTTTCCCATTCATTCAATTTATCAATTTGTATTGTATAACTTTTTTCATTTAAAATTTTACTAATTTTAGTAATCTCCTTTTCTAACGCATTAAAGGATTTTTTTATCTCTCCAGTTAAGAAAGTAGTTGATCTACTATCACTATTTTTTAATTCCTCCTCTGTTTTATTTAATTCTTGTTCTAATTTCTTAATTACACTGGACATTATATTTTCCAAGGAAATATATTGTTGATTTTCTTCCAAAGTGAGTTGGTCAATTGTTCTACTGTTAAGAATGCTATTTTGATTTCTTTTTTTTTCATCATCTAACCTTTTTATAAAAGTTCTTAATTGTTTAATTTTTTCCTTGTGTTTTTCAATTATTACTTCTCTTATATTTGTTTCCATTATTTTATTAATTTTGTTGATATCATCACTTAATTTTTTGTCTTCCTTTTTAACATGTTCATTTAAAAATTGCAAATCTTTACTTATTTGATTTAGCGTTAGCAACTGTTTATTAACGTTTTCAATTGAGGTATAGCATCCTTTAATCTGGTTCTCATACTTTAAAAAATTTTCATCAAAAACCTTAAGCTTTTTAGCAAAGATTTCATTATTTGTTTCATTTTCACCTAATCTCCTTTTTAAATTATTAATGTCACTTATTCTCTCTTGATTTTGTTTTGAAATATGGCGTCCAAATTTATCAACTGTCATGTTGAGCTTTCATTAAACAATAAATATGATTATATTTGATAGCTGTTATTTATAGTATTACTTTATCTTCTCTTAATTCTTCAATAATAGAGATAATCTCGTTACTATGAGCATTATTTCCCGCATCACTTGATGAAATTAATAAACGTAGCCTATCAACAATTTCGTTAACATTATTCCAGTATACATAGTCTGTATTTGATCTGTTTGTTTTCAAAATTAATCCCTTTCCTGTAGATTTGGCTCTAGTTGTTCTAAACGGAGGTTTTGGTTTGTTAAATGCTGTAACTAATCTTGGCAAGGTTTTTGTCTTTGTAATCCCCTTTCTTTGTAAATATGGTCCTATTATTGTAACATATTTGTGTGATGTATTTCCTTGAACTTGTTCATTTGAATCAAAATTCCTACGATATACATTTGTTTTAGCTAGAATGTTCATGTAATTATCTAAATCTTCCTTCTTATAACCTTTCGGTTCTTTTTTGAAAAGCAATTCGTATAAACCTGGCGTGCCTGTGTACGTTATTCCTCCCACTTTAATGTCTTTTCCAATAATTTCTACCGGTATCTGTGTTAAACCAAAAGAAAACTTATCCGTTTCGAGGTCATGAACTATTCCATAATAATGGTCAAATTTATGTTGTGTATCTTTCACACCCTCATCAATATATGATCTGGGTAATTCATGAAAATCTGCTAAGTAATCTTTATATGATGGTGTACCAACATAGGTTTGAATTGTTTTTCTAGTTTGTTCCAATATGTCTGACAAGTTTAAATTTGTTGTTGTGTCACTAGAAGGATCTGAAGTTTCTGCTATAACAGTTGATGACAATGGTTGTACTACAGGAGATGAAGAAGTGATACTACTGTCATTTAAAAATGTTGGTAGTTCTGTAGGGAGTGACGGAGTTTTTCCTGTTTTCTGAATATTTTTCGTCGGAGTTGATGTTTTATAAAGCTTTGTAGGTGTTTTGAAATCTTCATACTTTGAAACTCTTTCTTCTTTTAAATCGAATGGTTCGGATTTACCAATACTTGAAATTAGCTGTTTAAGTGGTTGTGTTATTGGTCTATAAGTTTGTTCTAATTC
This sequence comes from Kuschelorhynchus macadamiae, assembly GCA_030620095.1. NCBI lineage: Eukaryota > Metazoa > Arthropoda > Insecta > Coleoptera > Curculionidae > Kuschelorhynchus > Kuschelorhynchus macadamiae. Next base: position 941,637 of record JAUTXW010000206.1, read on the forward strand.
GGACTGAGCAGAAGAAGTAGCTAATTTCAAGCTTTGATATTTCTGCTTCACGGCTTGTCTGGATCTTATTAATTCTCGAGCTAAACGTTTATCCATGCTGTACAAGTTTTAAATGAAATAAAACTGCAAATTTTTTACTTTTATAAATATATAAAGGAATCGAATTTACTCCTATATCTGCCGTGATTTACTTCACAATCTTTGTCAATTACAAGAAAGCCATATGGATCCATCCAACAGTTAGCACAAATATTTTTAAACTGATCAAATGTCATATCTAATATACAGTGGTCATTATATATATGTTTTAAACTCAAACAGTCCTGTTTAAATAAAATTAATAAGTTTGCATTTTCTCGAATTAGACGTTTAAGGATTGAGGAATATCCTTGAAAAATAAAAAAACAATCGGTGTTTCTATGCCTTCCATGCGTGAAATAGTCCCTAATAATAGATTGATTATGACAAGGAATATCATCAAAAATGATAACGGAATTTGGCTTTATCTCATGAGGTGAAATAATGTTCTCATCGCTATCATATTCAAAGTATCCAATTTCTTTCATAGGTTTTAACAACTTTCTTAAATATTCATATTTTGGTTGATCTAATGACTTTGAATAAACATAGACATTTTCAAACCTAATTCCATTTGGATGCTCGAGCAGTGTAAGCATAACGTTGGTTTTACCGCTACCACTGCAACCAACTATAAGCCCTCTTTTTGAACCACCGCAAAATAAGTCACCATGCTTTCTCAACTGTTTACTTAAAATTTTTTCATCATGATTATTTACTGGTAATGAGAATTTTTGTTTTTCAATCCTCATTCTTAATCACACTAGTAAATATTTTTAGCTGTAAAAGTATTTATACCAGAAAAATGTCAATGTGCTTTTAGTATAAAAAGAACTTCAATGACTGTGGGTCGCCATAAGTTGAAAAAAACTATTAAAACACGTAATAGAAAAGGCTCTGGTTTAGTAAATAAATTAATTAGCAAACTACCTTTCGAAGTTCATATACCAGGATATAATTATTGTGGTCCCGGCACCAACTTGGAAAAAAGATTAACTAGAGGTGACGTTGGTATAAATCCATTGGATTCCGCTTGCAAAGAACATGATATATCTTACTCTCAGACTGAAGATTTATCAAAAAGACACATATCTGACCAAATATTAGAAAAAAAAGCCTGGGATAGGGTAAAAGCTAAAGATTCTTCTATTGGTGAAAAAATTGCAGCTTTAAGTGTTGCAGGAATAATGAAGGGTAAAAGAAAGTTCGGTTTGGGATTAAAAAATACAAAAGGGGGTAAACTTAAATTGAGAAAAAAACGTATCATTCGAACGCCCAAAAAAATTGGAGGATTTCTACCTCTTTTGTTTCCCATTCTTGGCGCCCTGGGTGCACTAGGTGGAGGCGCGGCAGGAATTGCTAAGGCAGTAAATGATGCTAAAGCAGCTAAACAGCAACTAGAAGAAATACATAGACATAATATTGCAATGGAAAATGCTTCTAAAGAAGGGAAAGGATTATATATTAGACCATATAAAGGAAAGGGACTATTTATTAGACCTTATAAAGGAGGATCCGTCAAAATGAAAGCAATCAGACAAAAAAAAAACTCAAAATAAGTTTTCCAAAAAGAGCACTTACGAACAATGATATTATTAAATATGTAAAGCTGTTAAAAATAACTGGCTTTAGAGGTGTTTTTATGCTCGATGAACTTCCAAAAAAAATTAATCTGAAAGAATGTGGTATTGTAAATTTGGATAAAAAACAAAATAAAGGATCTCATTGGACTGCTTATATTAAAAATAACAAAAATGTAATATATTTTGATAGTTATGGAAATTTAAAACCACCTTTTGAACTTCTCAAATATTTTAATTCGAATGGCAAAATGGATGTATTTTATACTTATGAAAATAAACAAAAATTTAATTCATATAACTGTGGTCAACTATCCCTAAAATTTTTGCAAAAAAATATATAAACTCATTATTTATTGTAATATCTCATTCATAAATAAACTGCAATGTCTACCACAATTGCCATATCAGGAAACAGTTCTGTTTTGTCTGCTGATTTTAATCCGCCCATATATTTAGAGGATGAAAAACAATATTACCTGGGTTTAGCTGATTTTGAAACGTTTATGACTATCCCCAATATAAAAGAAGGATATAATAAATTTTATATAGATAAAAAAGTAATTGTTATTCCCGACGGAACTTATGACATTACAGATATAGAAACATACATAAGAGAAAGTATAGAAGATTTATTTCCGAATGAAAAAATTTTTTTTCTTTTAAAAGCAAATGTTAATACTCTAAAAACTTTTTTAATGTGTAGTAGAATAATTGATTTTACCAAGGAAGATTCGATAGGAAAAATGTTGGGTTTTAATAGCAGGATACTAGAAGCTATGAAAGAGGAAGAATCAGATAATGTTGCAAAAATAACTAAGGTGAATGCTATTTGTATTGACTGTAATATTTGTGTCGGTTCTTACAATAATGGTAAACCTGTTCATATTATTCACCAGTTTTATCCAACTGTAGCTCCAGGGTATAAAATAGTTGAATCTCCTTTGCCCATTTTGTATTTTCCAGTTAGCGTCAAAGCAATTAACAATATAACAGTTAAAATAGTTGATCAAGACGGAGAACTTATCAGTTTTAGAGGAGAAACTATAACAGTAAGGTTACATTTACAAACAAGTGAAATATAAAATGGTAGTTAGATATAATAGAGCCCTTGGGATGAGACTTGCCCCTACTACTATCAACAAAGTAAAAACTTATAAAAAGAAAAAGCCTAAACAACAGTTCAGTATCAAATCCAACACCAACAAGTTAAGACGAGATAATCGTAAATTTCTCACATCCTTGGGTTTCACTGTTTTAAAATAATGAACATATTAAACGTACACGAAAAGCTTTATGTAGACAATTCCATCGTCAGTTCTGAGCTTCACACATATCAACCATATATTTCTTCAAAATTCGATTACAATGATGAAATAAGGATCCCAATTCAAGAACTCGATGCTTACACTCTACCATCAGATAGTTTACTTTATATCGAAGGAAAATTAACTAATACAGAAGGTAAATATAAGAAAGAATTGCTATTTATTAACAATGGTATAGCCTTTTTGTTCAGAGAAATCCGCTATGAACTAAACGGAATTACTATAGATTCAATAAGAAATGTTGGATTAGCATCAACCTTAAAAAGCTACCTTTCTCACAATACCAACGAAAGTTTAAAACTGGAAAATGCAGGTTGGTTTCCACATCGGAAAGAAGGTGATACAATTTTAGTTGATAATGATGGAAAATTCTCCGTATCCATACCACTAAAAATGCTTTTAGGATTTTTTGAAGATTACAGAAAAATTATTATGAATATGAAACAGGAATTGGTTCTTATTAGATCAACTGATGATTTAGATGGTGTTATTTTCAAAGAAGATCCGGCACACCTTGTTACTGCTCCTGACACTCCATTGGTTACTTTCGATAAAATATATTGGAAAGTTCCTCACATTCTAGTTGATATGCCACAACAACTTGCTCTATCAAAAATATTAGAATCAAATAAAGATATATTGATAGGATTCAGGAGTTGGGAACTTGTTGAATATTCTTCTCTAACCGAAACAACCCGTCACACATGGCCGGTAAAAACAACTAGTAAACTAGAAGCTCCTCGTCATGTTGTGATTGGCTTTCAAGAAAACAGAAAAGGGAAAATTGTTAAAGATATGAGTAAATTTGACAATATTACCTTGTCAAATATTAGAGTATATTTAAATTCTGAAAGATATCCTTATCACGATTTGTACTTAAATTTCGAAGAAAACAAATTTTCTGCTTTATACGAAATGTTTGCCAACTTTAGACAGTCTTATTATGGTGTTCCAAATGAACCCATTTTTAATCCTGAACAATTCAAAAACATTAGTCCTATTACACATATTGATTGCTCCCATCAAAAAGAAACAATTCAAACGGGATCCGTAGTAATGAGAATTGAATTTGAGACACACAATGCAATTAAAAAAGATACTTCTGCTTATTGTCTTATTTTACATGACAAATTATTTAGCTACAACCCTCTTACTAAAATTGTGAAACAATTATAAACTTTATCCCCACTATTTTCATATTTCGATTTAATTTAAAGAAATTTTCAAAAGCTTTTAGTTTTAATCATGACATCAAAACTACAACTACAAATTGAAAAATTTATTTTTAAAATTAATCAACTGAAAGAAGAAATTGCAAATTATTCAAGTAAAAAAAGTCTCATTAAAAAATTTGCTGCTTTGAAAATATGAGATTGGTTATAGATATTCAAGGATTCAAAGATGAAAAAAATAAATTTATACCGAAAGAGCTTGCAGCTTTTGATGGTTATGAAATGACTCATTACATTTTTAAAAAGCCTTTTCCAATGGAGTTTCTTTCACCTGATTGTCACAAGCAGGCGGTATGGTTAACGAAAAATTATCATTGTATACATTGGAATAATGGATTTACTCCATTACATCATTTCCCAAAAATAATTGAAACACTTACGAAGAAAGCAGATTTTGTTTTTGTAAAAGGAAGCGAAAAAAAGGATTTTATACAGAAATATTCTAAAAAGCATGTGATTGAAATAGATGAACAACCAGCTCTAAAGCTAATGGAACCAAAATGCTTCTATCATTCAAAATCACCTTGTATGTGTGCTTTGACAAATGTGTTATTTTTATATGACAATTGTTTTATGAATGAATAAAAATATAAAAAAAAAACTTAATTACCTTTTTATTTTGCATTAACCAACCATGATTGAATACAATTAATATGATACCTTAAATCTAATTTTCTAAATTCATTTAAAAGTTCATACTCATTTTTATATTTTAAATAATCATTACAAAATTTAGCGGCTAATTTACATTGTTTCATTCGATCTATATTATTAACATATGCTGACAAATCTTGTGCTTCTGCGTCTTCTTCGCCTACAATTGATAAATATTGGAAGTATGCTGCAGATATAATAAACTCTTCATACATTTCAGTAACCATTTGCTCCATTGTAAATATTATTAAATTTATTCTTCCTTTTCAATTTCTTGAAGAATAGTATCCTCGTCAATAAATTGCTTCAAGTCTTTTAAATAGTAACCAAAGCCAATATCTTTTAGATCTTGAATAAGTTGAAAAAAATTTAATGTTTCAATGTATTTGTTGCAACAGAGGGCAGCCTTTACGAATTCCTCAGATTGATTACAATAAAAGTCTATCCACTCCGGACCACTTGCCATACAATATGAGAAATAGGTTTTTGAAAGATTACTAAATTTCTCCTCTAATAATTTAACTGCAATCAGCAACTCAGCCATTTCATTTATTTAACATAATATTTTAAATATGTAGGGGGACGTCTCTTGCGAATAGGATTAACTTTCTTTGATAATACCTGTTTTTTATCTTCGTATAATTGAAACCTCTTTTGGGTTGCAATAATAGCAGGTATAAATTGGCAATCTTCTCCTATAAATTCTATTAGGTGGCTTAATTCTCCTACAAAGTATGATTTCCCAAATGTATTGAAAAACGTAGTAAGGCTTATAATTCCTTCTAAATAATCATCACAACAGTCAATTGCTTCCAAATAATCTCGTTTCAGTGGATAAAACAGCTTGGTGTATTCATCTTTCGAAATCACTTCAAAGAAATTGAGATATTTAACTTTTAACTGTCTGATAGTTGTAGTTAATTTTTCGCGATTACACATAATTCACTTATTACTTGACACATTTTTTCTTTTTGTTTTATACAAAATTGGTGGAAAAATTCAAAAATAACTTTTTACGCAACTCGAGCACAGCTTAGTAAATGTGTCTCGGCATACTAAAATGATCATGATGCACCTATTTATAAGACTTAAGAATGCAAAATCAAATGTGGGAGAACAAAGAGAAAAAATTAAAAAATATGATGCGAATGAGAATAAAAGGGGAGGAAGTTAAGAATGAGGGACATGAGAGAGAGGAAGAGGAGGAGGAGGAGGCGCTCCCCTATTATAACTACTGAAATTGTATAGTTCTTCGGCAACTAACAGCCTTACGGCTTCAATAACAGCATCTGTTGTTCACCACCCATTACTATTACAATAATACCATCAGACGTAGATAAAATTATATATTCTAACGTATTGGCTCTCTTATACTATAAGCAAGTTAAAGTCTATTTCACAGTGTCTGCTGCCTTCTGAATTTCTGTTTCCATATAATCAATTTTTTTATTTTGAAGTGTTTATTAATATTAAAGTTATTTAAATACTTACATCAAAATGGTCTTTGCGTACAAAGACATTACTCGTTTTCGAAAGCTCCTTTGAATCCCGACTTAACATCTTTAGCCACAACTTTCTTCGCTTTCTGCCCTTCGAAACTTGGATAAAAGTGTTTTTATTGAACTTTCAGCGCTATATACCAATATTTCATGTAATTCTACCGTTTTACAATAGAAAAATTAATGCAAAATAGAATAATAACCGCTGCTCCTTCTGTTTATACACACAAATTACGTAGTTCGCCGGCTTAACCTTGCGGTCCTTACTAGAAGTGACGTTGCAGTCACTGATTCAAACTTTAACGTGAAGTATATTTTTTAATTAAACAACTAAAAAATTTACACGTTAGGTTTGTATTAGGCAAGCATTCCAAAAATAATGAAACATGTTTTGCAAGGGGTCTATTGTTTTCTAAAGGTGTCTATTTTTCTCTAAAAATAGAATTTTTAGACCTCATTGGTTCATTCAGAATACTATAGAAGGTATTAAGACATTTAGTTTATACCAGAAAACTTTACGTTAGTTCACATCCTATATTATGGCCTTGAACACGTTCCATCCGTTTTCTGTCTCGTGGTACAAGCATGCTTTCTGATCGTCGCCATCGGCAATATTGGTTTTTAACATAGTTATAAACATAAAATGGTTGTATAATGTCAAAACCCCATAATTTATCATAAAAACAAAATTAAAATTAATTATATTTCTGTAGAACATTGAAAAGAATTATAATATAACTATGATATTGTAATTTAAATATGGACAGGCAAAATTAATTTCTCAAATGATCTATTATAACTATTAATTATTTATATAAGAAAACATTTATTGCACACTGTCAATAAAAAAAAATCGAAATTTTTCATTTTCCAATATATTTTTTATTATATCTCTCATAAAAGAGTAATGAGTAAATTGTTTCATGATATTTTTGCGTTTCTTTGCGTTTTAGGGTCCTCAGATGCCAAAAAACGTTTTTTATATTTTCTTCACTATGTCGCTCTATCAGCGCTGCATAACTCAAAAAGTACTTATTTAATCCACTTTAAGTTTTTCGCAAAAATAAAGAGAAAATTTAATGGGCTGTGTATACGTGCGGAAATAGTAAAACAATAAAGTCAGTCTGTATGACGTGTAAAATATCCAAATCAATAACCACAGCAAAGCGCATACGACTAACTAGTCACCCTCAACGCTACCTGCAAATACGTATATTGAGTAATGAAACTCTTCAATTCTAAAGATGATAGAAAAGGCTAAAAAAAAACCGGCAGAAAGAAAAGTTGGATTAAACGAGATTCGTACTCGTCAGTAAACAAGCAGAAAAGATACATGATTGCAAACAAATCTAATTTAAAACTCTACATGTAACAAAGACAAAGCAAATGCCAACGAACACCAGAAATTTAAAATGCTAAAAAACAGCTGCTTTCTACATAGGTCTGATAAAACGGTATAATGATTAGACTAATCGAGATGTTATGATATTGAAACGTTTATAAATGGGCAAATTTTAACTAAGCCGTTTAATAAAAACAGTAATTTAAATATAGAGATGACACTATTCCAAGGCAAGTGATTAAATAGATTATTAGAAATAAATTATTAAAAAGGTAAACAACTTACATGTGTAATGTCGATAAATTACACCAACTGTGAGAAGCAACCAAACTTTTTATTGCTTTCAAAGAATGCATCTTAATTTGTGTTTGCTAAAGATTACTTAACCCAATTTTTTATTTTAAAATATCTCTTGTACCTACTTATATTTAATTATATTTAACGCATCTTTGTTTTGTCTACCTTTCGATAAGGACTTGCCTTTGGTTTTTCAAAATTTTTGTTTGGTTTGCATATTATTTTAAAAATTCAAGATTCATATTAATGTTTGTAACAACACATTTGTCTTATAAACGAATTGTTTCTAAGTACACAATGTATTGGTTTCTTTTTCGGTTCTCCCGATCTGCCCACAATGTTGTTAATTTATTTGGGCTGAATTATCGTCAGTATCGTCATTTTTGCTTATACTATAAAAGGCATTTAATAATATGATAATAATAGATTTCTTTTATTGTTTTTTTTACAAAGCATTATGCAAATGTATACGCTTAAACTAAAAGAAAAAAAATACCAGAAAGCGAGGCGCAGTCTAGCTGAACCTGGCTCGCTGATTAAGTGAAAAACATTCTTTATACTAGGGAAAAGAAATTGTAATAAATGGAAAAACTAATTTAGAAAAAAGTGGTAGTAATGTGAAGTTGGGAGTTTGATCTTCTGGCAATGAGTTGTATAATTTTATACCGTTATAAGTATACGACCTTTGAAATATGGCACTCTGATGACGAGGTAGTGTAATTTTATTTCGAAATCTAACCTTTCGAGAGTGAATGTCTCATCGAAACAAAAACTTATTTCTTTAAGATGATGGTAGGATTTAATAATTAAGAATTTCCATTCAAAAACCACCTCAATGTGGGGATCTACGGGTATCCGTTTTTAAGCAGTTTAATTCTCTAAAAGTATGAGAAATATGATCGAGTTTTCTAAGACCGAAGATAAGCCTTGAACATGTATTTTGTACTTTCTAAACCCGATTTTTATGTGCTCCGTCTAGACAAGAGCCGTATACAAAATCAAAATAATTAAAATTTGACAAAACTAGTGAATCACAAAGCATCTTACGTATAGATAAGCTCAGAATATGGCGGCTATCTTCAAAGATAAATATGATTTTTTAATTAATATTTTAACATATTCTCTAAATTGTAATTCCGTATCTAATACAATACCCAAATTACGTGCAGAGGTGACCACAGGAATCTAATATCATTAATATTAACATTCATACTTTATTCTAAAAAGTCTTTTCTGTTTTTGGAGCCAAATATCATCAAAGATGACTTTAAAGGATTAAGTTTAAGGTTGTGATCTAAAGATAGTTCTCTCAATATATTTAAATTTTCGTTTATTGAATTTGATGCGTTTAGAAAGTCCAGATGATTAAAATGGTAATAAACTTGTGTATCGTCTGCGTAGGCCTGAATTTTCCAATATTTTAAAGAGTATAATATGTCCAAAGTATAAATGATAAATAAAGGATTGAACCCTGCGGTACGCTTGACAAGATTTTAACCTGCTCTGAATAAGTGCCGTTACAAAATATGTTATGATATCTATTCGAGATGAATGACTTTATTAACTCAACTGATGCTGCTTGGACTGGAAATATTTAAGTTTTGATAATAAAAGCTCATTTCGTTTTACATCTAAGCTATTTATGTTGCTTCACACAGTTGGTGTAGTTTATCGACATTACTTTACTTGTAAGTTGTTTACCTGTTCAATCATTTATTTCCAATGTATTTACTTATTACTAGTTAACAGAACCCTGTTGCCAAATCGGTTTTCAATCACTTCTCTTGCAACACTGTTTTATACGACGTCACACCGGGAACTCCGATTTAATTTGTGTTCATTTGTTATTAATTTTTCGTGTGTTAACAATGTCTGTTTATTTAAATTCTTGTTTTTGTTAAGCGGGTTAGTTGAATTTTGCCCTAAAGGATTTAATATTATAAAATTTAGTTATTTTTAATCATATGTCAATTTTCAAACCATTTGATTGTCGTTTTTACTTTCCGTCAAAAACTTTAACTATTACTCTGCTTTATTATGATGCTCCTGTAGAAAGTAGCCGCTTTTTAGAGGTTACATTTTTTTTAAATAATTTTCATCTAAATCATATTAAAATGTTCATGTATATTAATTTGCCACCATATATATTTTCTGCCTGTTTACAGTGGAGTAAGTATATCGTTGGGCTTGTTAGCTTTGATTGAAGGGTTTCATTACTCGATGTACTAATTTTAAGGTAGCATTGAAGATAACTAGTTATACTGACAAATTCATATTTCAAAATTCAAGAGTGATGAACTAGCAACATGTAAAAATACCCTATATTGGGACAAAATAGCGGCTCAATGTAATAATAATAAAATCGAATTTTGTACAAACATTGAGTTTAATACCGGGATGAAGTGGAAAGATTTTAATTCAAACCAAAATTGTCGAAACAAAATTGTAGCCTAATAAAAATGTTTATATAATTATATTTTTTCTTATTTCGAGAAACATAGACGGCGTAATTTATTGCAAAAGAATTTTTCAATAAAGCTTTTAAAATTAAAAGATGACGTAGATAATTAGCTTTACTATCAACTTCTCGGGATAAATCTTTCATTTTATCAGAGAAAGTCATATATGACTTATTTTAGTTCGGTACGTGGTTACAAATACACAATATATGTGTAAATTTTTTTCCTTTAAACAGTGTATCCGACAAAAATAATAAACAGTCCAGCATTATCGCATTTTCATGTTTATTGCAAACACAATTTGTAATTTTTTATAGTGTAATATTTAATTTATCAAAGGGTTTACTACTTCCCTATAATAACGACTTACTGCTCTAAATATCAAAACACCACAAGTAATGTTGGTTAAACTAAATAACGGGATTTAAGTAGTCTTTAGAATCTGTATTTTCACAATATTTTCTTTCGTGTATTATTACTTAGATATTTTTACTCAATAACAATCACATATAGTAGAATAGAGACCAAAACGTTGGGAAAAAATGCAGTAAATATAAAATTAATTAATCATTGCGCAGTATCTCTATAAGCCTTTTATAGTATCACCTTCACTTTTAGGTTAAACCGATCCAAACAAATTGCTAGTACAAACACAATTTTGACCGCCAATATTACTTAAATGAAATATGGTAATGACAAAATAAAATGTACCCACATTTGCGTTTACCCGTTTACCGGTTACAACATCGTCAATAAAATTTATGTGCCATAAATTTAACGAGAATTTATGTCGTCGATAAAAACAAGGCACTTAAAAGTATTAAGCCCATCAAATAGAACGATACTATTAAACATTATTTTAGAAGACATACTATGCAATATAACAGTAGCACCTTAATAACTACGGAAACATATTCTAAACGACAGAATTGCAGTAAAAAGTTCACGAGAGTCAAGAAAAGGTAATAGTCTGTATATTTTACTAAAACTTACTTAGTCGCTTTATTGACATTAGTTAATAATATACCGTATAACAAATTTTATTTATTAACTCTAGAAACGTATGAAGTATATTAAAAATCTAAGGAAATGTTTTCATTTTAATATCGTAAATTTCAAAAACGAAGCTTTTGCAGATCCGTGTTTATATAACATTTTATTTTATTTTTTATGAAGTAAATCATCTCTTAGAGTTTTAGGCATAATTTAATTAACATCTATATATATATATATATATATATATATATATATATATATATATATATTAATTTATAATTACCACACTTTTATAGTAATATAGTAATAATATTAAAAATACTATAAGAAAACATGGTTCTTAGGATTAGACAATGTGAAATTGGAATTACTATAGGATACGATAGTTATTCCAATTTAACAGGGTCTAATCCCAAGAACTATGATTTCTTAATTGACTAAAACATTCAAAAATATTATAAAATGTTTGAACCCAAATTTGTTTTGTTATTAAATAAGAGTGATTAAATTATTGTGTTTTTGTAAATCACAACACGAAGCTTTATACTCTGATACTAGCCAAGGTAGGTCTAGTTTATTAATTTTTTTTATTTTTAATTAAGTAGATATTAGAGCAATCTGAGCTGAGACATTCTTGTTTGCGACAAGTGATTTTTATAAAGCCAGTAAAAATCATATTATGTATAGTTAAAACTCATCTTCATCAGATAGATAAGAAGATGTTCTTTTGCTATAACCAGCAGCAGGAAATAAATACTTACTTCATCTTAGCTCTAACCCTACCTCGTCCCGTATCTTAGCTCCATGCAGAAAAAAACAACTGAGGTTTCGCTGCAAACCCGCGGTAGGTCAGGCGGGACAACGAGTTTAAGTGCTTTTATTTGCCGCTTCCGTTTCCGATGTCCTGCGTTTGTTTAAGTACACCTTTAGTAAGCGGCGAAAAAAAATACCTGCTTAAAAGTTGTTTTATTAGTATTATAGGAAAGCCGTTATTTTTTCGATTACCAATTTCCCAAAATTACTTAAGTATCAGTTCAGACAAGTTTATTTAAATTGAGAAAGTTTACTTTTCTTCGCTGGAATTCTAACCCAGGACCCTCTCCCTTTCTAGCTGAATGCTTTAATCACTAAGCCAGCAGGAGCTCAAGAAACAGCTTCGATAACTTAACTTATTCAATTTTATGTTAGCAGATTTTCAGTGCATTGCAGGCTTCGGCGGCTACAAACCGAGAATGTTAATTGTTAAAAGAGAAGGGAACTCATTCATGATTATTAGTTATTAAGATCTATCCGGATACATCGTCGACATGTTGCGATTTCATCAGGAAATATTGGACTTTATATAAAAAGAATCAGGTCGTTGATAGGTTGGAACAATAAGATGTCAACTTTAATATTTGCGGAATTCTTACGTTATTAAGATCAATAGTATATAGTGCTTACTAAGAAGGGTGTTATGCCAAATTAGGTTGAGAGTTCTAAGTATATCAAACGTTACAATTTTAACGTCCGTACAAAAAGCCATACATTTTTTGGTAACAGCAAGGGTAGTGATGTAACACAGGATGAATCCTGTAACTACCCTTTATAATACAAAATATGCTATCTCATAATATTGATACAAGAGACGCAAAAGTGATACATGTCTTGTATCACTTTTCTCTCCCATGTCTGGGAGTTCTAGCATCTGGTAGAACTGGCTGATTTTCAATTCTTATTTCTCGACACATCGTGATAGAAGAAATGGTTTATTAGGGAGATACATTAAAACGTGCAATACACGCTACCCAAACTTAGTTGTGTATTTAGTGTCTAAATTTACTTTTTAAATTAAAATGTTTTTAAAATTTGTTTATTGCATATTTGCTTACAACAAAATTACTAATACTAACGCCACAGTCTTTTAGAAAATAAGACTGATAATTTAAGTTTAAAAAAAATTAAGCATCTGTTTGTCAGAAACAGTATAGATTAATCTATATATTTACTTACTAGTTATTAAATCATCATATTAGTTGTTATATTAAAAGTAAAAATAAACTTCACTAACCACTCCGAAATAGGAGAAACTCCATAGACGTGACAAGTACGCAATAATACTGGTCTTAATGTAACTTACCATTTTATATTTTTGAATTAAAACTTGGAGATTAAATTTTTGGTAAACTTTACACACAACTAAGGAAAATAGGATTGCTGACTTTAATAAAGTCAATCTAATAATTTGGTTTATTTATCCTTGCAAAATTCTGTATGTATTTTTTAACAGTACGTTAAAGGAGTTTAGATTATAATAACCACAAATGTGTTCTCATTTCCCCTTATCAAGATCCTCGCTAAAGACTGCGATAAAAGATGTATTATTCATCTAAATTCTATCAACTATATAAGGATCCAGTATATTTCTTGAAACATTATACAAACGTGCATATAAAACACGAAGTCACTTTTTGTTGCAAATATTACTGCTAGTTATTTTTTTACAGCAATTTAGTTTTTACTTTATCTTTATTATTTATTTAGTGCTAGATATAGTAGAAGCGGTAAGAAACAACATCTAGGAAGAAATAAGCAAATTCAGTGAAATGGGAAACTGATTTTTGACGTCAATGATAAGGCATGATTTGCAGACTCGAGTTGTATTTTATTAATGATATACCCTTCTTGATTAATTAACTGACGAGTTGGCAATTTCCTCACAGGCTAATTCGGTTTTTATTAAGGTAGTATTATTCAATTAATCATAATTTCATCAACTCTCGACAGTATTTTTTATCTTAAAAGTAAGATAACGGACTTTGCGCTTCTCTGTGTTCTGCTGGAATTTAATTATAAGTACTGAAATATGAATTATAACCATATATTACTTATATTAAGCAAACGTAAGAAATTTTGATTCACCCGATTTAAATTAAAAAATCTCAAAATTATAAAAAACTATAGGCGCAGCGGATGATTTTGTTATTCGAGAAGATAAGTTCCTCTAGAAATTTGCACATATAGTTACACGTTGACAAAAATCTTTCTGTTGGTAACAGTATATCAGGTGGATATATTCGTTGTATGTTTTATATAGGTAGATGTTATTTTTAGTAAAATAATTTAAATTTTGTTTTACTTTATTTTTGCTACAAATACAGGGTATACGTACAAATGTAAATATTGAACTTATTGTGTTGTAATTTAAGCAAATAACTAAATATTTTGTTATCCAAAACTATTAGTTACAACATCATTAATTCAATATAAAGTTTTTGAGTAAAGTTGCCACAGAAATTGTTTTACGCCAAAACATCAAATGTAAATTTTATGTAAAAGTGGTTTCGGTCAAATACCTCAAAAACTTAATATGTTGTAGTTCGCAACCATGTAAGCAAAGGTTATCATTGTCGGGAGTATAGCTTTTAAGCGGTTTTCATAATACAGATAGTTAAACTTTGCCCGAATCCTATATGAAATACTAAAAAATTCTCGTTATGAATATTTCCTTTTTTTCGGAATAGTGAAGTGTGACCGAATTTAGATCAGTACATAGTCATTTTGTAATACATGTATACTGTCTTTTCTACCTATGCCATACTTGATTTTTGGGCACAAATTAAAATAAATTCAACAAGTAGTTTATACATTGACACACATCGCCATTTTATTACGTCACGTTGAATTCATACCAGTTTATCTCTATATCACGTATAATACTTCTGCAATATCTAAAGTCAATTGGATAATTATGTTTTAATCGATTTTTTTTTAATTTCATTTGGCCGCCATTTTGTTCCGATATCTTAATTTCGTACTACAAACATACCAGTTTGTCTCCATATCACACTTAATGCTTGCACAAAATTCGAAATTAATCTAACAAGTAGTGTTTTCAGGCTGGTGTTTTAAATATTTTACTTGGCCGTCATTTTGTTTTGCTATCTTATATTCATATCAAAATGCTACCAGTTTATTCCTATGTTAAACTTGAGTTTTGTGCAGAATTTTAAGATAAATTGTTAAGTTAGTTTTTAGTAATACTTTTTTTAGGGTTCACTAGCCCTTTTCTTGCTCCGGCATATTGGATTGTCACCAAAATATTACCAGGTCATCCCCATTCTTAATTTTTGAATGAAATTTGTAAAAAATTGATAAAACGTATTTTTTGGCTACTAGGGAGGCTAAAACGTGTATATATATATATATATATATATATATATATATATATATATATATATATATATATATATATATATATATATATATTAAACTTGTAAAGGTGTTTTTTTTGCGATTACAAACATATTGTTTGGCCGGCACACACTTCGAAATCAGTCTCTAACTAGTTTTTTTCAGAGATTTTAAATATTTTATTAAGCCGCCATATTGTTCAATCATCTTGGATTCGTACCAAAATTTTACCAGTTAATTAATATATAATACTTGATGTTCGTGCACATTTTGAGATTAATTATTTAAGTAGTTTTTTAGTAATATTTTACTAGGCCGCCATTTCGTTTTCCCACATTGGATTTTTACCAAAAGGTTACCAGGTCATCCCCATGTGCCCTTGATTTTTCATCAAAATTCGAAGAATCCGGTAAGAAGTCTTTTAGATATGCCGCGAACAGACAGACCTATAGACCGACGGAACTGAGAAAACGTGTTTTTCGGCATCTAGGAACCCCGAAACGTGAAAATCTGAAAAATTCTCGGAGGGTGATTTTTGCAGTATTACAATACTTAGTAGTAAGCGGAAACCGAGTGCCCCATCATACTCAAGAGACTCCATAGTAATATCCCATTATATTTTCCACTCGCAACTATCAATTGTTTATATTTGTTATAAATAATTTAATGCAAAAATCACGTGTTCTTTCGTCTTCAGAAATCGAAACTAATGAAGCAATCTTGTGTAAGATATCAATTGTAGCGAACAAAACTACAAACAGTATGATTTGGTTACACATCAACTCGTGTAACCGGATCATTAAAACAAAAGAAAAATTCCAAAAACCAGAAAAATTAGGCTTTTTTTCGAATATTCATCTTACTCTCAAGTTGTAGCGAAGGCCCCTTGCGAAACAATAGTTATTGATATGTACTTTGTGCATAAAAAAGAAAGCGCTGTGGAATTATTAGTTTTTGCACAATTTCCTGTGATGTGTACTTGGATGAGTCATGGATGATCCGACTTAAATTCTCAATTTGCGCTAAAGTTCTGTGAAATATGTGAAAAATGCTTCTGGATACGACTAGAAACGGCCCGGCCGGACGTAGATATATAGCCAAGTAGACGCTCCGCTCGAAGCATATTACTCGTCAACTTTAATTATCCCACCAGCTGTAGAGGCTATTAGAATTATTATTTTTGTTTTAACTTTGATTTGATTTAATTAGAGTGACTGAACATGAGAAAACCTATTCTTTACTTACATCGCGCAAAGCATTAACGGGAATTCTGCTATCGGACGTTTTGCTATATAGCATTTGCTATTAAGCTTGATAAATAAATAAATAAACCATATAGTTATTATTACACTTTGCGTGCGGAGCGTCTCTATTACCCCTCGGCTGCCTCGGTTGCTACTGTACTACTCGGCTACGTTCACGCGATCGTCCGTTTTTGATCATGTTTGGAAGCATTTTTCGCGAATTTCAAATAATTTTAGCGTGAAATGAGAATATACGTTTTGTAGTATAATACTTCTACTTTTCACATGTCTTCGTAGAAATCAAATCGGATTATCCACAACGCATCCAGATACGCTGAAAGACAATGCATACAATAATTCAAATCACAATTATGCAAAAACTGATAATCCCACAGCGCTTCGTTTTGGTATGCATACAGTATCAATAACTACTATTTCAGTAAAGGCCGTTTCTCTTGTTCTGATGATCGGATCAACTATAACCATATAATATGGTTTGTAATCTTATTCTCTACAATACATTTTGTATGCCGATAAGTTTGCTTCATTAATTTTAATTTTATAAACCAAAAACGAACGAAAACGCGAATTTTTGCATTAAATTGTTCTTACTAAATAGAGAAATATTAGTTGCAAGTGGAAAACATAATTGTATATTATTCGGTATCCGGTTACTATTTTTGGCAAAAAATTACTGGTTTTTGCTATATTGATTGGTCTATTACCCGGAGCTTCCCTCGTGTATAAATGTATCCTTTTGTTAGGAATAGTGAAGAATGACCCCAGTATAATTCCGCACATAGTCAGTGAACAAACACATATATGGGTCTTCAAATATTTTTATTGGGCGGCAATTTTTTCACCATATTGGATTCATACTAATATTTTACTTAAGCTACACTTGATTTTTGGGGGTAATTTAAAATAAATTGAAAGTTGTTTTTACACTTATTTTTTTAAAAATGCCATTTTATTCCGGCATGTTGAATTCATACCGATTTATCCATATATCTCGTATAATTTTGACTTTTTAAACATTTTATTTATTTCACCATTTTAAATTCGTACCACAATTTTACCATTCTATCTCTAGGTCACACCTAAAGCTTGTACAAAATTGGAAATTAATGTAATAAGCAGTTTTTCAGACTGATTTTTTAAATATTTTATTATGTCGCCATTTTGAACTAAAACATTACTAGTCATTCCTATGTAACACTTGATTTTTGTGTATTGTATTTTATTGTAATCCCTACCACAATTTTCCAAGCTCGTTTCTATACTACGATCAATTTTTGCACAAAATTTGAAATTAATCTATTAAGTAGTTTTATCGGGCTAAATCTTTAAATAATTTATTAAGCCGCCAGATTGTTTTAAATTTTACCAGTTGATTCCTATGTAATATTCAATATTCGTGCCATTTTATTTAAGGTAAATTGGATAAATAGTTTTTTAGTAATATAGTGTTTTACATTTCACTAGGTCGCTATTTTATTTCGCCATAATGGATTTTGAAACGTAAAGACCTATAAACATATCGGAGAGTGGATTTTTCACGATTGCAATACTAAAGTAGATATACAGGTACAAGAAAGTAGATCGAATAACTTTTATAATATAACAACTTGTACCTTGAAAATAAAGCATTTACGCACCTTTGTTCATATTTCGGAAAGTACTATACGTCATATTTTCTCTATGTATTTTAGAACGATTTTGTCGCGACGAGGTTAATGTTTGTTTGTTTGTTTAACGGTTGCGAACTATAACATACAAAAGTTTAAAGGGATTTAACCGAAACCACTTTTCCATAAAATTTGTTCTGTAAACGTATAAAATATTATATCAGATGATTAGATAGATAGATAGGTAGAAATTACACACAGTGTTTTTACAAATCAATAAATTGCATGATATCAAAATGAATGGCCCTAAGGACCGTCACCGAAAATGAACCCTATTATAAAATACACATTAAAAAATAACACTAATAATAAAATAAAAGAAAAATATTTATATGTTCTCGCAAGTATAGAGTTAACAGTTAGAAGGTAAAATACCAAAATGCAAAGTTGACTAAAATACTGTGAACTTACAAACTAGAGCATGTCATAGGGGTTTGTTGATTATTGAGGCTTTTTAGTTAGAATTCTTAGGCCACATTATTGAAATCAATAAGCATAAACTTAGCTGTAGAGTAGAAGGCTTTTGATGTAACATATTTATTCCCATATTTTTGAACTTTACATATTCTAGTTCCTTTATATCATTTGGCAATTTATGGAAAAATTAAATACCAAGTTTGCCTGTATCATCTCTGGTTCCTGCCAGTTGGTAAAATGATGGGGCCAAGTTCTTATTGTTTCTAGTGGGGTAATAATTAAGGTCTACGTGACAGAGGAAAATAGATAGGTTTGATTTTATGTAAAATGAAAAATGCAAGGATAAGTTAAATTGTTCAGGTGGAAACCTGTCATAATTCGGCCAGATTTTCTGTGGATCCAAAAATTCTAGTACCATGAAACTGAGTGACCCCAATTTAGTGCGGCATATGACATCATAGAAACAAAGTGTCCATGATATAGGCCAGCATCAGCACATCTCGAGTGACCACTCTTGAGAGGAAAAATACTGCCTTGGATAATCTTAAACTTAGCAGTGCAATATGATTCTTACATGATAATCGGAAAACTAAGGAAGCAACCAGGAAAGTGACGTTAGGGATGTCGATGTGTGTGATGCCTCATTTGCTGGGCTCGGATAAAGCAAAAAAACAATTTTATTTTAACCTATTGAGTCGGACACGGAGGTTTTGTGATACAGTGATATTCTTGGGTATGTTGAGTATAAACATGAGAGTCAAATATACTTATTAACGGTGAAGCGTGGCAAAATGTACATTTACGTAGCAGAAATAACAGTCTATAGCGGAAAAACAAACGAACGATAAGATATGTCGATTCACTGGGAAACAAATTTCAACTTTTTTGGATTTAGCTACACCTTAGTAACTAAAAATTACCTATTAAAGAATTTAGTTGGCACGCAAAAAAAAATCCAATATATATCAAAGAAACTAGTTGGTTCGCAAAAAAGATCTTAATTATTTGTTACAAAATTTTAATTTATGAATTTATGAACATACAAAATACAGATAACAATATATTGTTGGCTCAACAAAAGCAATTAAATAGCACATTTTTAGCATTGAATTTAAAGACACTCAATTTGCTCTTCTTAGCCTATCTTTTGAAGACAGCAGTAGTCGGCTAACTTCTCACAGTTACATTTTCCCTGATACCTTCTTTCCATGTTTGCAATATCCTGGTGGAACCTCACACCGTGCTCGTCACTTACAGCAGCACAATTTTCCGGAAAGTAATCCAGATGAGAATCCAGGAGACTAATTTTCAGCGACATATTATACTCTTTTGGTAACAAAAAAAAAGCTGGGCGATCACTCAGGTCTTTATAGTTTTCTGCTTTTATGTGTCCCAAAAAATGTGTTGCAACGATTTTAAAGGCATTTAAATCGTCTTTTTCCTTACCTTCAAATATGAAATCCAATTGCGAAAAGTTATCCTAATCTGATTCTAGGGAACTTTTCTTTTAAATAAGTGACAGCACAGCTTTCTTTGTCCATTGCCTTCACAAAGTTTTTCATAAATCCCAATTTTATATGAAGTGGCGGTAGTAAAATCTTTTTAGGGGAACTATGGCGCGCTGGTCACTTTTTTCTTTCCTGGCTAAAAAAAGTCTCTCGTTGGGCAAATATTTTTTCGGTAGTGATCCGATCGTGCTCGACTATCCCATTCGCAGAGAAAGCAGCAGTATTTGGTATGAACTAGCTAAATTTCAAGCAAAATCGCCACCAGTTTTAAATCCTTATAAATTTGCCGTTTATATCTTTCATATTGTATGGTCTTTCATATTACAATTTCAAATTGCTATACGTTTCTGTCATGTGGACTGCATGACCAATTCGGACTGAAGGCTACTTATTTTCATTATGGAGTAACACAGTTTTAAGACTTACTTTCCAAGAATCAATGAAAGTCTCCAGTCTTTTGGATCATAGTCCAGATTTAAGGTTGCCATTAATCCATATATGTCCCTACGGGCAACCAAATTGATTTCCAAGTTAGAAAATCGTGTTAGGTTATTCTGACGACTTCGGTACTTAGAAACTTTTACTTTAACTTGAAGTAAATTCCATTGTTGCAATAGAGAGCCAATAGTTCTGCTTTTTTCTTGGAAAAATTCTAAATCTCTTATAAGGTCACTTAATTAACTTTGACTTATATTGTGTGGCTTTTTACTGAAGAGTTCACAGACAAAATCGGAGTCTTGCGAGGTTTATTGGCCGACGACATTTTCTGGTTCATTATGGTTTGAACCCGTTTGATCATCAAGGGTATATAGGGTGATAAGTGATCAATGCGGATGGGTTAAAGCTTATTTTAAATTATGTTTCATTTAGATATATAGACATTTATTCCTCGACTTTTTTTATTATAATAATAAATAATTAAATTGTAATATTAATAAAGATATAACCTCCTAAGAGGTTGGTGTGAAGCAAAATAGCGAAATATATAACTCGTTTTAAACAAATATAGTGGAAGTGTTTGTGAAAAAGATTCTTACTTAGATTTTTACTGTAACTGTAAAAAAATCACCGAGATTTTTCCGTTTTCAGGTCCTTGGATACCAAAAAACATGTTTTCCCATTTCCGTCAGTCTGTCGGTCTGTCCATATGTACGCGGCATAGCTCAAACAATACTTCTCGGATTAATTTCAAATTTTGGTCAAAACACAATGGTTATAAGGGGTGAAATGGTTACATTTTGGTAAAAATCCAATATGGCGGAATAAAATGGTGGCATCACAAAATGTAAAAAAAATTATCATTAAGGAACTAATTATTGAATGGATTTCAAAATTTTCCACAAAAATAAAGTATGATATAGAGATAAACTGGTAAAATCAGTACCTAACAAAAACCTACTTATCCAGTTGACTTTAAATTTTGCACAAAAACCAAGTGTTACACAAGGATACACTAGTAAACTTTTAGTGAGAATCCTATATGATAGAACAAAATGGCTGCTTAATAAAATGTTTAAAGATAATAAAGAACGTAATTTATTTTTAGAAGTAGAATACTAAGTAATGTTATGAAAATAAATAATAATATTAATAAATAAAAAAAAATTCAATTAATCATAGATTATAGGATCTGTATAAAGATCTTACCAAATAATTTATTGTCTATGCACTGAATTATTGTTACCACCAAGATTTATAAAACGTTTTATTTTAAAACTTCCTTATATTATACTTATTGCTAAACAGGCCCCTAAAACAAGTTAACTTTGCCTTTTTTTTTGTGCAAAACTGTTTACCGCGGCACGCCTGAGGCTTATTTGTAAAACAAGACAGTATTCACGCAGCGACGTTTGAGATATAACTATTATTTAGATATATTAAAAATTCTCGTAATTAGAAGAAAAATATTTTTATACAGAAAATCGAAAGATTGAGCATTTGTGTTTATATTTCAGGCATGTGAAATAAGTAGTTTGGTGTACAACTGTAATGAAATTATCGATGAAACTGAGATTTTATGTAGTAGGTGTATATTTTTAGAACTACGTTAATATTTTTCTTTGTGAAATTATTATCGGATGCATTTATGACGGATAAATTCAATAAAAGGGTAAGTAATATTTTTTTAGAAAAATCCTTGAACACGCGGAATTATATTTTTATGTCCGCATATTTTCAACTTATACTTGAATATACAGGGTGTTACATAAATAAGATACCATATCAACGTCACTTTTTAAATGGAATCCCCTATATATTAAGGTATATTTGAATTTTATAGACCTCCCTACAAAACTTCCTTATAAGGCAATGTATATTCCCGAACTATTTACGTCTTTATATTAAAATAACACTTTATTGCAACATAAATTCATCGTTAAATTACATTTGTAAATCTCAAAAATTATTTTAGGAAATTCAGGAAGTGAAGTAGGAGATTAACTCTCCCTAAACCAGTGTGGATTTTCTGGCGCCCAGTACCTAACATTATACCTATGTACTTGTCAATTCATGCCAAACGTTGCTTAATCTGAGAAGTATATTAGTTTCACTATTATAGGTTCAGTTTCAGTTAGTTTGGTCAAATAGCTCTTGCACTAATTAAGTTTGGTAAGGTTGCCACTTTTCTTTTTTTAAACATTTTGTTATAGTCGACCTGTTTTGTTATCTAAAGCTAGTTGAGTGCTTAAGAAGTTCGGATTTTCGTGTAATGCAACCAGAATATCCAGCTTTTTCTTTAGAAACACCAGGTCTTCTGGTTTAACAATATCCCTAACAGTGCCGATCTCTCTTCACTTAGCCTCAATTCTACAGCTTGTAGATTGAGTTACAGGTTCTCTGTTCGTATATTTATTGTTGCATATAATTTGAACTTTTTTTTGTGTTCTATTTTTCTCACCACAGGCAAGTATAATTAATATATTTATTCTCTAAGTCTCAGTTACAAGCATTGTAATTATTTTTGATTAACAATAGAAATTAAGTAATTGACACTTCGTCAAACATTGATAACATACGTAATTTAAATGTCTCTGAATCGACAATCAGTGGCAACTTATTGGTACGAAAGTAGGTAAAATGCTAATACCACTTGGGTCTAATAAGACATGTACAAATAATAAAAAAAAAACAAATATCAAACATGTTATACGTATGCTCGGGCTCGGGCTGAGAGTGTGCAGAGATTTCAATTCTGAGAAGGCGATAAAACTAATTTATTTTGCTTGTGTTTTTAGTAGACTTAATTTTGCGTGCGTTATTTGGAGTTCTTACTACGAAAAATATAAAATAAGACTAGAACGCCTACAAAACAAATTTATACGTTTTTTGAATTGGAGAGTGAATGGTATCTACAATATGCCTAGTGTGACCGTAGCTAGAAACAATTTAAACTATCAACTCTAGGAAACCGACGGATTAAATCTTAGCTTATTTTTGTTTATAAGTTATTCAATAACATACATAATGCACCTTAACTTCTCTCATTGATTTTTTTACATGTTCCCTCTAGAACCACCAGGCATCAGTACTGTCTTCATTTATTTCAAACACATACTAACCTAGGCAGAAATTCTCCTATCTTTAGACTAAGCCCATTGTTTAACTCTTGCTGTCAAAACAATGATTTGTTTTAATATCATTATATTCTTAATACTTTAAGCACTTCTTTCAGTTTTATATACCTTTGTTAGGTTTTATTATGGTTGACTTTAACTTAATAAATGTTTATATTAAAACATATGTCATAATCAATTAGTGGACAAATTTTGGGTGGCTGCACCTGTTTGTGTCCTAAATGTAATAAATAAATAAATAAAACTGAATTTTTTGACTTTAAGCAAATATAAAAGGCACAAAGAAGAAAAAAAATAATTTAAGAAACGCAAGTCTTATTGGGTTCAAAAAATATCGTAGATTTATCTGCTACTTTTTATAAACAAGGTCGATCCTTCTATTTTTAAGCGATGCAAATTTATCGATGTCAATTTAAGAACTGGTTTATTGTTCCTATAGTAATTCCTTTTTAATGGATACTGTTCGTACCAGTGATAGGCATAATCGGATTATTTTAATAATCGGATCATTAAATTATGAATGGTTTTAAAAATCGAATATATATTTTTCGGAGTCGATCCAGGACATAACATCATGACCACTAGAAGATTAAAATTTCAAAAAATTCCCAATATACTGTTGAAAATGTACAGTAAGAATTTATTTATCATCTGGGTTCTTCCAGAGCCAGAACATTTACTAGAACAATTTTTGATATTTGCAAATGTAATTTAAGGATGAAATTATGTTGCAATAAAGTGTTATTTTAATATTTTTTACTTAAATATTAAACCACATTATGGATTTCCAATGAGGATCGACAGACACAAAATACTTTAGAATACTCCGATACCTTTCTTTTTTGGTATATTTTTGGTTTCATTTTTATGCATTATTCTTTAATTGGCCGAAAATATGCAATATTCAACTTTTTTTACTTCGTTAAATAGTAGGGCGTTATTATGCAAATACTTCGAAACATATACTCAGGTGTGTAATAACTTACCCCGGATTATGACGGTGCCCATGCGGAAGAAAGCCTACCCCTATTCCTATTTTAATAAAGCTACATTAGTCTAATTAAGTCTACAGTTCTCATTTAAATTCTCAATTTGCTGGCATTTGGATTAAAGTCAAATAAGCTTTGATCTCTTAATCAATATTAAAAAATTAAGTTGAGAATTTTTTTAATTTAAAGAAATTGAAAAATGCAACAATATAGTTTAGAAGATTAAAACGATAATTTTGTTTAAACGTAAAATTCAATTAAATATTTTACTTTGTTATATGTCAAAATGATCTCCCCTTTCTCTTTATTAAGTAGTAAATACAGAAACGCAGTTTGTATAATTAATTTTTTTCCTTAAATTATAAGAAACTTTAAGCGAACTAATACTATAAAAGTTTCTTTTGTAAATATCTCGTTATTAAGCTTATTTTTAGTTTTTTTTAAAGGATTTAAAAAGTTATTTTTCAGTAATTAAATTTAGAATAGAATGATTCGAATGTAACTATAAGGTAAGAGCTTAAGAAAAACATTTTAGCAAGTCGTCTACAGAAAAGATCAAACTGTAAACAGCAAAATTGTTGGATGTTTTGAAAATGACTTAAACTGAGATACCATATGGACTATTATCGAATTTCATCCGTTATTGCCCCAATATAGAAAGCAAAGTTGGGGCAATTTAAAGTTTTCGTAAAGAAATATTGTTAGAAGAGATAGTTTCCAATATTCTCATAATTTCTTAAATTTTACATTTTTATTAAAGAGAGCTGAGCTGAAAAGTTCTCTATTATATTGTCCAAGCCAAACTTAGCAGCCAAGAAAGAAGTTGGCTAGCGTTGAAGATAACTTAAAGTTTTACCTAGAAAATATGGAAGTTATTTATTATACCTTCTTGATAGTTTCGGATGGATACATTTAATATGTAAAGAAATTTAGGTGCTTCATTATGATTATATTTGGTTCATTCTGCGACTTAAGATAAGTACCTGGTATTAGGGTTTGTAATTTAATTCTTTGGGTAGTTAATTATCACGTACATTAAGTACTTTCGTTGTAGTATAACATTAACTACAAAACAATGTGCCTTTTATCCATTTTGCTGTTCCTAGTAGTTGCATAAAAACCCCTGCAACGTAAACTGCTAATTTTATGTAAATTTTATATGATTTGGAAGAGCATTTACAAATAAAAAAATCTGTATATTTCCTGTACCCGGAACTCCTCTATGTCACACGTAATTTTGCACAAAAATTGAAATTAGTTTAATAAGTAGTATTTTCAGACTGATTTTGTAAATATTTTATTAGCCCGCTGTTTTCTTTTCCTATCTTGAACTCATATCAAAATGTTCTCAGTTCATTCCTATGTAACACTTAATTTTTACCCAAAATTTGAGGTAAATTGGATGATTAGTTTTTTAGTGATACTTCTTTTTAGCATTGTTCTGCCATATTAGATTCTTACCGAAATATTACCAGGTCATCCCCATATGACTTAATTTTCGAGTAAAATTTAAAGACAAGCTAGTAAGCAAGCAGTTGTTAATCTAAACCTCGAACTAACAGACAGACCGACAGACGGACCGACGCGACGGAATTGATAAAACATAAAGGCAAGCTAAAACGTGAAGATATGTGAAGGTAAACTTTTTCATAATTACAAGCATTTTATTTGGCCGCCATCGTAAATTAGCAACAGACTTTTACTAGTTGATCTCTCTTAAGGCACACAATTTGAAATCAACAAATTAAATAGTATTTCACGCTGAATTTTTAAATATTTTATTATGCCGCCATTTTGTTTTTATTTTTTATTAATTTTACCAGTTGATTCCAACATAATACTTTGATGTGTGTGCAAAAATGTAGATAAATTTAATAGATAATTAAAAGTCAATAGGGTAAGTAGTCTTTAAGTTATGCCGCGAACTGACAGACAGACAGCCAGACCGACAGACGCAACGACGGAATTGACAAAATATGTTTTGGCATCTAGGGACGCTAAAACCTAAAGATATGTAAAACCTGAGAGGGTGATTTTTCACCATTACAAACATTTTATTTAGCCGCCATTTTGTTGAGCCATCATGAATTAGTACCACAGTTTTATTAGTTGATCCCTATACCACAATTAGTTATGGCACACAATTTGAAATCAAGCAGTTTTTCAAGCTGAATTTTTAAATATTTTATTAAACCGCCATTTTATTCCGTCATATTGGATTCGTATCAAAATGTTACCAGTTTTCAAATGTATCTTTTATCCACCGGGTGTCTTTAAAGATAAAACTGGTATATAATCAGATAGAAGCTACCAATTTGATGGTCGTGTAATATACAAGATGTTGCATTTAACGTTGGGCAGACTAACAGGCGAATATCAGCAAGAGTGGAAGAGCATAAACTCAGCATCAGAAACAGACAAACAACCTCAGCTTTATGCCTACATCATCAGGAAACCGGCCATAAAATAAATTTTGATGGGTGTAGAGAGATTGCTAATATAGAACATTATAAGACCAGAATAATCCGAGAAGCCATAGAAATCGAAAAATAAAGTGATTTGAATAAAAGGGACGAATTATTAAAATTACCAACAATATGGAAGACAATAATCGATAAATCTAAAATCGCAAAAACTCAAGCGCAATTAGCGCAACAACAACAGCACCATCCAGAAAACATAAATAACGACCAACGGCCGCGCAGGTATAACCTTCGGCCCCGGGTGGGGGTATAAAAGAAAGCGTCGCAGTCACCAACACTTCAGTCTCTATTCGGACGCGAGAAAGAAAGCTTTGAAAATGCCAAATGTGATTTTGGCAAAACGTCGTGACGTGACGTCAATTAAAATTATGAGAAGTCAGACCTAGGAACGCTTTTAACAAGTACGATGTCGGGTGGAAAGATGGAGGCCACTTACCTCGGATTTCAGTCTTTGGGCTAATTCATGTCAGCTGAGTTACAGTATTGGCCGATATATTAAGAGATCAGGGCCGCCAAAATAGCTCCTAACTGCGACAACTGATTCTAACCCAACCAACAAGTTAATTAAAGTTAATCAAAACTGTGTGACATAAATTTTACACTGACATACTAAACTGATTTGCTGGGCTTCATTTGCGAGAGCAGTTTACTTTTCAGATTGCAAATAATGGAGGAATCCCAGAGCTGCATTTTAACATCCAGCTGGATGTTAAATTGTACCTATCACCACTCCATAGACGTCCACATATGCTCAAAGTGTCAAATGTCTATTATTAATAAAATTGACAACAATAATAACCTATACCTATTTTCTGTACTGTCGAAAATCTCTTACGACTTAAAAATTTAAGAAAATAACAACCATAATATAACAAAATGGGTATATCTTTCTAAATCAAAACAATGCCGAATGGACTTATTTCCGTATTTAATAATTATTAGGAAAAGCAATTTTAATGTTTTCCTTTTTCTTCTGGTATCTTTAATATCGTATACAACTTGCAGTTCAGCACGTAGTATGACTTGTTGAACTATATGTAACACATTCTAGCCCGTTACTATACCATCTATATTTTTTAAAATACGAAGCGAGTTTTTCTCCGCCTTCGACAACAGTTCTTATGTGGCCAATTTATATATTTTTTTAAGTAACGCTCTCTACTAAACATGTCAGTTTTCTTCAACTACGTTTTACTTTCTTTATTTATAAGCAGACCACGAAGGCTAAAGGCATAAGTACTAAGTACCGTAGCTGCTTTAAGTAAAGGCAAGGAAAGTTTATTGATGCGGGATTTAAAGACTTGCAGATTACGAGAAGAGGCAAAGGCATTTGCTGGTAACGCTTATCGGGACACTCTGGAAATAAAAGAGTGAACAAAGTTGGAGGTCCTTGTTCTTTTCAGTTTGTGTGTGTCTCTCTCTGGCAAGAACGACTAAGGAGGGCATAATGGATGATAATTCATCAAAACAGAATCCGTGGTAGAATCTGTAAACCAGAGGCAGATCGCCCAAAATTCTAAGAGGTTCTAGTGATTCAAGTTTCCTTGTGATGTTCGGATCATCAACCAGACGAATAGTTTTTCTTTGGACAGATTCGAAGATATTAAGGATTTAGGGAGAGGCCGCTCCTTATATGTACGAGCAATACTCAAGACTGATTTGCGGAGTGTAAAGGGTATGCAAGTTGGTAGAAGAGAAGTATTATCAAGCTCGGAAAAGAAAACCCATTTTTTTCGCGGCTGCTGTGGTAATTGAGGTGATATGATCATGCCATCAAGGTCTGCCTGAAAAGTGAAACCAATTAGGCTAATGGAATCTTTGACTACGAACATTTGATTATTCGTTTGAATAGCGTGGGTACTGGGAGATAACTTGTGAGATAGTAAACATGATTGCGTCTTCGTCGCATTAAACTGAACAACGTTCTTTGCTCCCTATTCTACGATTTTAACGAGGTCCTTGGTTATGTCTTCGCATATCACCAATTTCAGTTTTGGAGACAGGTTTGAGAAATTGTATATTGGAGTGGAGTGTACTATCGTCAGCATAGCTGTGTTTAGAATTGCTTGAAAGGAAGGAGATCATTGACGTGCAGGAAAAGTAGAGAGTAGGTACTAACACTGAACCTTGTGGAATGCCTGTGTTGATTTTGTGAAAGTTTAATGAATGGCCGTCAAGTACCACAGAAATACTTCTGTTGGAAAGAAAATTGCCAATCCAAGCACAACATTTTAGAGGAAGGTCATAGTCAGGAAGTTCGTCATGCCAGACTTGCTTTGGATATATCAGGGGCAATAATTTGGGCTTCTCCGTGGAGTTCGGTGGACTTATCTCAATTGTAGGTTATGAAGGTAACAGATCTTCTGTGCAATTTTGGTGGCGGAAGCCGTATTGCCTGTGGTGAATAAGTGTATGCCTATTGAAGTAATTTGAAAGATCATTGTGGATAAACTTCTCCATTGCCTTACTCATAATGGGAGGAGAGATG
This sequence comes from Kuschelorhynchus macadamiae, assembly GCA_030620095.1. Lineage (NCBI taxonomy): Eukaryota > Metazoa > Arthropoda > Insecta > Coleoptera > Curculionidae > Kuschelorhynchus > Kuschelorhynchus macadamiae. Next base: position 971,667 of record JAUTXW010000206.1, read on the forward strand.
GGTCTGTAGTAGGAGAAAAGAGTGGATCCCTTTTTCGGAACAGGTGGTACAAGAACCCACTTTTTAAGGATTGTAGCCGGATACCAACATGGGCATTGGTATTAAGTGTTTTGAGAATACGTGATAACTTTTTAACCCTGAAGGTATGGCAAAGCTGGTACTGAAGGGGAAAGTGAAGAGAAGGGACCAAAGTAGAATTTGTAGCAAATTGTTTTTTTTTAAAAAGCTCAGCGTTTGCTTTAGACGTGGAGACAATTTCATCACCAGAAGTTAGGGGTGGAAAGAAACTTTTGCAAAAGTTTTGTTTATTAATTTTGGCAAACGTCCAAAAGGATCGGCTTCCATTTATATTTTATGCGTATATTGAAGGTATTTTAGGTGTCAAGATTGTGCGCTTGTAACGATTTCATGTCTCGAAATCGTTAGGAGCAAGGACTTTTTCTAGTCTAAGTGTAAAGCTCGATTAGCGTAACTTCGAAATAGGTAAGAAACCCACTAAGGCTTGCATTTGGTAGCCGGTACACATTGCCAATAATTCTTGTGATATTACCATGCTGCGATTTAATCCAAACATGTTCTACGATATTTCTACGTTCACTAAGCAATAAATTTGTAATATCTGAACACAATTTGTTAAAAAAAATGCGGCCCGAAAATTAAAATGTATGTTTAAATTTAAAACCTTATTAAGTTCGAAACGACTGAACGTACTACAAAAGGGTTTGCACTGTTTTTATTAAAGTTTTTCGCAGTTTATTGACGAAAAAAAAGCATCTCACAAAGGTGAAGTTTTACATCAAAACTTTAAGAGTTTTAGATATGTTAATATGCATGCTAACAAAATAGCCCCGACAAAATAGCCCCTACAGTATCACTAACAACAAAACAGTAGCGATAAAATAGCTCCGACATAATAACTCTGATAAACCAGTACCGACAAAAGAAAACAGCGAAATAGCCAGCTGACACAATACTAAACTTAGACTTAGACAGATCACAAATTAAATTCCTTTCAGGTTTAGGTCAAAAATATTCATTAGTTTTTGTGAACATTCTACATTGTCTACCACTTTCAAAATATCGTAGAAGTATTACCATTTGCCACAAACTAAAAAACTAAAAGTATTCTCAATTTACTCGGTAAATAAAACTTCCTAAAACTTTTCCAATAGTTGGGCGGCCTAAATCCTTTCAATGAACTTTAGCTTCCCTTGCCACTGAAATTGCCTTAAAGCTTACAAAACCAAATTAAAACTTTCTTGACACCTCGAACAAGAAATAACAGTTTTGTAATAACTGTCGCGTTATATTGTGAAACTCAATTCCCCATAGTCCGCAATTTAATTTTTTTATTCCGATATTGTGAAAATGGGGTATTATTGTCTGCAAAACATTTTAAGAAGTTGGTAGTTATGTCTACTATAGTGATTAAAGGACCAAATTTTAAGCAGCAAAATTAAATTTGTGTCTTAGTTAAAAAATCCAATAAAATTATTTAATAACTTGATTAATACACTGGTTACTGGGATATACAGTGTGTTTCACTTAAATTCGAGACATTAATTTATCTCAAGGGGATTTGGTAAAAAGCATCTTTGAGTGAACTGTAATTATTAGGTGTTAAGACGAAATTGAAGCCACCATCAGTATAGACGTCGAGGAAAACGAAACAATTGTAAAAACTTTATTTTAAATTTAGCTAATTTAAAACTGCTAATAATTCTAAGATTTTTTTGTTATTTGCACCAAATTAGTTGTTTTACTGTTTTCTGAGTTATGGCGGTCTTTTAGTAGATTAATATTTTTTTAAAATTAGGTAATTATTTTGGAACATATTTTCTTGAAATAATGCAAAATGTCGGATATTTTTTATTTATATAAAGAAATCATTTAAACAAACGATTAAAAGTGAAAAAAACGTTACTTTAAAAAATATGTTCCAGAGCAAATCATCGAAAAAAAAAACAATATTCTTCTAAAAAAGAGTCGTTGTCTCAGAAACCAATATTGCAACTAATTTTGTGCAAAAAGCAAAAAAATCTTAGAAGAACTCATCGTTTATCACTGGACGCTTTCATAAGACATCGCCTTCTTGCCACAAACCGTGCATACTCAGAATTTAAACTTCGACTTAAGCAGTCCAAATTATTATAATCAAAATTTATGAGAAAGAGCATATAAGAGTAATTCGGAAATACAATGAATCTATTATATGACAGTTTAACTGCTTCTTTATGGACATAGTATATAGAAGCTTACACGAATTTGTCAATGTTGCGGAATTTCCTGATACGAATATAGAATAAATAGTATATTTTATAACAAGTTTGAAATATGACGTATTTAGCACGAGTGAGTGAAGGGTGAAGGTTCACGAGTGCGGAATACGCAATTCCAAACGCTTCTAAAATATACTTTTTTACGACTCGAAAAGTAATGTAATGGAGGTGATTCCGTAATTCAAAACGATATCGAAAAGTTATTATTCCATAACAGTTGTAAAAAAGGACTTGAACACGTTGTAGTAGTAGTTCTTGTTGTACCTTTTATCAATTATTTGTCCAGTCGGTGCTATTACATATTTTAGTATTATTTTAGTCACTGGACTCTAGAAGTTGTGACCAACATGATGTTGGTGCTTGCTATAGCAGTAGATTATTAAGATAGTAATAAAATAAGAAGAAAAAATCGTAGATTCATGATATAAATCTTTTGATAGGTGGCAAAATATTAAATGGTGCTACCAGCCGCAATATTGTAAGATTCAGTTTAGCGAGACTACTCGGCTTTTAAAATTTTTTAAATCTCTGTTGTTAACAAATAAATTTTATATTTTGCATAATTAACATTTCTTACCTTCAGTATTTCAGGAGTATAACTAATCTCACCTTTTAACGATTTAGTATATCACAGGCGAACATTGTTTGTCTACTTGAGAATGTACCTAGAAAAATTCCATGAATTACACCACCTACTAAAACCGAAAGTAATTAAACGAAATACTAGTTCAAATTTCGGTTAGTATCGGGAAGATTGCAGGATGCCCCTCTGCTAAGTGAATTCAGTTTCCTTTATAGTAAATCATTTCAGAATTATTTCACAAAACATCTCTCAGAAAAAGATTTAAAATAGCGCAATTGCCTATGTTCTATTTTTTAATACGCTGGCTATGCGGATAACGATGCACTAATTGAATAATTTTTAAAAATAAATCTCAGTTGGCGAAATCATCCTGAAGTAGGGCCGAATTGAAAAAATCCTATATGCTTCTGTATACTATGTCTATAAAGAAGCAGTTAAACTATCACATACTAGATTCATTGTATTTCCGAATGCCTTTTATACTTTTTCTCATAAACTCTGATTGTAATAATTTAGACCTGAAGTCGAAAGTTAAATTCTGAGAATGCACGTTTTTTGGCAAGAAGGCAAAGTCTTATGAAAGCGTCCGGTAATGAACGATGAATCCTGGAATTTCCGATAGAATGCTTCTCAGAGTATTCCTATACGACTTTCCAAATGCCGACCGATACCGTCCGCATTAAAACATTATGACCCTTGATCTAGCCACGGCTCGAAAAATCAACCAATCAAATTCAATGTCCTAATTTCAGGGACATAATGTTATTGTGCACCAGGTCGAGAGTCATAATGTTCCACGCGGTTTAGCAACAAGTGACAATCCCTTTATTAGCCGATTATTGTAAAATATATAAAAATAAATTTAATGGATACGTTTAATAATGATGGTAAAATGAATCTTCCAATAACTTTTAAATATTCGGATGTAGGTGAAAAAACTTACAGAGCGAACTTATTATGTGAAAATGATATAAAAATGTGGATTAAAGATTATGAAAACCTAACCTCAACTAGCTGGATTTTAAAATCTCGCAAGAATAATACACCTCATTTCGTAAGTGGCTAAGTATATATTTAAAAATGTATAACATATTAGTTTGATGTAAATTTGTTACTATAGGTCTAATTATGTTATTATTTTAATATTTTTACAAGCTTTTATTTAGTTTCACCTGTCCGTGTATGTTTGTAATCAAATCTCGCAAGTGAAATTTGACTAATTTGCCAATGTCCGATTGAGCTGAAATTTTGTACACATATTAAGGTCCAATGACAATGCATTATTATTCAAAAATTGAATTGATACAGGGCCGTATTCAGGAGGGCGGGGCCCAAATTTTACTTTCCGATGTTCGATCGAGCTGAAATTTTGTACACATAATATTTAGGTCCAATGACAATGCATTATTATTCAAATATTGAATTGGCACAGGGCTGTATTCAGGAGGGCGGGGCCCTCCTGATTGTAGGTATGTACCTATATAAAAGTTCAAAAACTATAGTCGGGAGATGGAAGTACTGGCCCTTTACTAAGCTAATTTGTTACTACGTTAACACTAAAAAGTAAAAAATAATAAAAGGAAAAAAAAACTTTTTTAAAACAAGCTTTTATTTAAATGCACTAAAAAGAATAAAATAAAATTTTACTATGAACTTATATTATTCATTACACAATTTATATAATGTAAAAGCTTGTTGCGAGATTAAGTGTATTCGTATTTACTTAGTATGGAAATTTTCAAAATTGAAATCAATCAGATCGTTGGTAAATCTCGCGACAAGCTTTTATATTATATAAATTGTGCAATGAATAATATAAGTTCATAGTAAAATTTTATTTTATTCTTTTTAGTGCATTTAAATAAAAGCTTGTTTTAAAAAAGTTTTTTTTTCCTTTTATTTTAGTTATGAATTCTACTGTCACCACACAGGATATAAAAGAGTTTCCGCTGCAGAAAATAAAAAAGGAAAATCAAAAAATTCGGACTGTAAAGCAAATATTAAAATTCGTATTAAGATTACAACAAAACACACTATTAGAAAGGACAAATATGTAAAGATAAATAATATTAATTATATGTACAGGGTCCAGGGTCTTACAAAATTCGATGCGAAGTGTGTCGTATTTTGGCCTCTCTATTACACACCTAACTGTTTCCATGAAATAGCAGAGTATTTTTTTTAGGATGGAATGCCAGCTATAATTTTTGTTAGAGACAATCATAACCATAATTTAAAATCCGCCGAAACGCTTTCCTATTTGCACCCAACAAAGGAAACAAGGCAACAGTTTGAGGACTATTTTGAATACGGTTCTGGCATAAAAGAAGCAATTAACTACCACGAATCGAAATTAGAATTAAAGTACGGACCTGAAAGTGCTGAACTTGCCAACGCTCAAATTAATCCAAAATATCGATCAGTGCAGTTTTGGTATGAAGAATGGAGATCCAAAAATTTAGGGCCGCGTTCAGGTGATGGTGTCCTGCAGGTAATTCCTACTTATTTTTCCTAATTCCAAATTTTTCCTTATTGTTCCTACTTATTTTTTATTGAATTTATGCATGGCTTTTGAACGCACTGTTCGGTATTTGGACATGTAAAAACTAAAACAATATTTTTTGCCACTTTACCTTATCTTATAACATTTATGCTATTATTTTTTCAGAAAATTGCTGAAAAACAAGAGGAATTTAAATCAGAAGGTATAATTGTAAATTATTCAGAAAACCCATTTGCTCTTATAGTCGTAACCAAGTTAATGCAAAGAGCACATAGTTTACCATTCTCCAAAGATATTGTATTTGTTGACAGTACATCATCCTGTGATGGCCTAAACCATTGTTTAACTTTTGTATTGACACCTTGCCAAATTGGGGCAGTACCTTTGGCAGTAATAATAACTGCAGGTCAGTCAGCAAATGACTATAAAGCAGAATTTCAACTGTTAAAAGTCGCAGTGCCAAATTCATTTTGCGGGCAAGGTTTTCCTATAATTTTTATGACAGATGATTCGGATTCCGAACGATGCGCTTTGAAATCTGTGTGGCCTAATTCAAAAACCCTACTTTGTCGATTCCATGTATCACAATCTGTGTGGCGGTGGTTGTGGGAGAAAAAACATGATATTCCACCAAATCGTCGAAAAGAACTCTACCTGAACTTTCAAAATATTTTAGTCGCTTCTACAGAAGATATAGCTATTAAGGAATTCAACTCAGCAATTTTAAATGCTAGTTCATTGGCGGCTTGGCAACAATATTTAACAGATAACTGGAGTAGGAGGGAAGATTGGTGTTTGGCCTACAGAAATACAACAACACATGGACATCAAACAAATAACTATAGTGAGATAAGCGTTAGGTTATTTAAGGACATAGTACTTGCAAGGAATAAAGCATATAACGCGGTTGCGCTAGTTGATTTTTGTCGCACCGCAATGGAAGATTATTATTTGCGAAGAATAAGAAATTATATCCATCAGAGACGCGACCTGGAGGTTGCTTCTAAAAAGATATTCACAAAAAATAAAATATTTACAAAAACAAGACATTCGACAATTGTCAGATGAGTTATTTTGTGTTCCGAGTGAAAAAACAGAAGAAATGTATGATGTCGACATTTCGAATGGATTTTGCAGCTGTTTAGTAGGAAGACTAGGCTCTTTTTGTAAGCACCAGGCAGGAGTACTACATTATTTTCAGAGATCCTCTTTAAGTGCTCCAAGCTATAGTACAGAATCACGATACTTAATGGTTCAATTAGCTTTTGGAGAAAACGTACAGTCGAAGGATTTTTACATGCCATTTACAAAGCAGAATCCAAATGAAACTATTGCTGAAGCGCCTGAGTGTTCGGATAACATTAGCTCAGATATTAGTCTGATACCCGTGAATTATATGGCAAATTGTCAAGAGTTAACTGAAATCCAGCCAGAGGAAAATATTGGTGACGATTCATTTGACTCTCTTCTTAATTTGATGAAGGAACACAATACGAAATTTGGCACGACCGCTCAAAGTTTTAGAAGGTGTGTTACAAGGCTTAAGGCAGTTAAAACAAAAAATGCATGGGAGAGTTTCCTCAATACAGCTGGAAGCTGCAACCCGCTGAAATTTAAAAGAAAATCGGCAATTCACGTACAACCAACGTCTATTGCTAGACGAAGACCAGGAATAGTAAGGGGGTGTAAAAGAGCTCCTATAGGTCGCCCAGCACAATGTGAGTCCATAAAGAAAAGATTGAAAAGGCGGCATGATTTGGCTGAAAATGTCAGAGCAAATCGTCCTAATGCTATAAAGCATGGCGCTGCACATTGAACATGATCTTTTGTATTTGATGATTAATTTGTACCAGATTTTCAAATAGTTTAATAAAAACGTGTTTTAGTCCTTTACGTTATTTAAATTTTTTTTTTACATAAAATATGATAAATAAAATTCAATATAGGTATATATTATTGGAAGTGCTGTATTTAATAAAACATTATGACCCTTGATCTGGCACATAATAACATTATGACCCTGAAAACAAGACATCGAATTTCATTGGTCGGAGTTTTTGGGACCGTGGCTAGATCAAGGGTCATAATGTTTTAATGCATACCGTCCGGAGAGGTGTGGGTTATACAGTTTAAAATTACATGTTTTATTACTTTCGTAAAAATTATTTTCCGTCCGAGCTGATACCGGCTGATTTCGGCCGGATTAGGTTGGACTAAGCCTAAGATTTTATTATGCAACAACTTGTTTAATACATACCCTGGTTACTGAGATGATGAGTATTTCACTTAAACTCGAAACGCCGATTTCTCGCATATTTTTGAGATATAAAAATTTGGTAAAAAGTAACTTTTTGATTAAGTAAATTTTATTTATTAAGGGCAAAAATAAAGTTCACTTAAAAAAACACAATAAAATTTAATATATATATATATATATATATATATATATATATATATATATATATATATATATATATATATATATATATATATATATATATATATATATATATATATATATATATATATATATATATATTAGATTTGAAATTTTAAAAGTGTATGTAATTCGGCTAACGATACAATAATTTGATACTCGATTGTACCAAATAATACCGGTCGATTTAAGTCAAATTTTAGTTGTCCTGTCGATTTGAAATTTTGCTAGTGTATGTAATTTCCTTGGCAATAAATAAAATGATTTAGTACTCAATGGAACCAAATAGTGCTGGTCAAATTTAACCCACATCCAATTATCGCAAGTAATATGCTAAAGATATTTTAAGATAGTAAAAATTAAATCATAGTTAAAAAAACTAGTAAACACGTTTTTGTCAGTAAGGGACTAAAAAATACAAAATAATGCAGTTTTTATATATTCAGTTACTATGCCAAAAAGCGTAGGGAGCTTTTTGATTGCTTTTCTTTGAGCAGCATATACTTTTAATTAGCTTTAACAATCGCATAGTCATTGAACATTAAGAACTGACATGTTTATTAAATACACATGAACAAAAACTACATTATTTTGTACTTTTTAGTGCATTGCTGAGAATGATTGTTTTTTAACTCTAATTAATTTTGTTGGTTGCATTAACTCTAAATTGAAATAATTGCAAATAGATACTAAAATTACCATCAGATAAAAGTATTAATTTTGCTATTCCTGTTTTTAGTGTAATATGAATAAACTTCACTCAATAGATTAAATTTTGTGACACGCTGCATATTATTTTCATCTGGTAACTCTTGACACTATAATACAGAGATGAGATAATAAATACAGGGATCAATGTTCGTTTGGCGTATACGTGGAGTGCGCGAGTAATCATTAACAAAAGCACGAATATTTTTTTAGATCCTGTCTCTCAGGAATAAAAAACCTCTGAAATTTGATGTTATGTATTTATTTATAGAATATTTTAATTGAATTGAATTTAAATAATTGAAGCGATTTTTGATACTTATTTCATTTTTCCATTAAAAAACAAATGTTTCCTCAATTTACCTAAAAAACATTGTTTTAGATTGACAAAAAAATTTGTTTTTAAAATTTTAAGAAAATTTCGGAAATAAAAAACCGTTTCTATATTAAGGTATATTGTCACCAAATTTATCATGAGATGTTATTTATTTCACTGTTTATATAGTTGAGAAAGTATAAATTCAACGAGATAAATACGAAAAATCAAAATGAATAACGTTAAAGCCGCTACTTATATTTTTCCACACCCGGTATATAAATAAAATTGGCAATGAATATTTGTGTGATAGATCCGCAATTTGCCAGATACTCGTTTATAAAAAATGTATTTTTTATTAAAAATCGGAAGAAATGGTTTTTTCCCATTAAATCCTAGAATATTTCGGTCTAGGAAGGTTCTGATGAATCAAAATTTGAAAAAACTGAGGAAATCATCTAAAAAACCCTATATGGGATACTCACGAAGTGACTTCGAAGCCGTTCTCCCTAGGGCACGCATCCTAAGTCTCGTGCAAACAAACTTTACATATTCAATAAATATATGTTTGCGTTAGCAAGTAGTAAAGTTTTCTTATTGTTAGGAATTTTGCATTATAAATAATTTTACATTATTGTGGCAAGTAAAGTTTAACATAACCTATTCAATCATCTTCCCGAATTCACAGTTCAAAAATGCCAGGTTGACTAAATATCTGTATTTCTGGTGTTTTTGCTAATAACATAGCAGCAACTCGCTTTACCTGATAATAAACTGAATTTTGTATTAAAAAAAAATAAAAAATGCAGCATACTCCATGCTACCTTTAATCTCTTAATGATATATATGATCATAATATTATTAATACCTCTATCTTAGTAATATTATATCATGAAATCGAAAATATTCTTCTGTTTAATTTGTAAAATAAAATAAATATTTTTTTAATGAGAAAATGACCTTGTCTAAAAATCTTAAAAATATTGTTTGCTATAGCATTATTTAAAATTTAAATTAACAGATTTACATTAATTTCCCGTTTGTAAATATTTTCAAATTATCACATCAAAGACGCTTTCTGGAAAATGAAGGAAACAAATAATTTCTAATTAACCCAATTCTTTATATAATATAAGGTCGACTCAAAAAGCATACTACGCAGTTATAACATTATAAGTTTAATTAACACTTAAAAGCTCATTGGCAACGGCAGGTTCTTTGTGTAAGAAAAAACATTTAATTCTTTGATTTCAGGGCTTGAATTTTTTCTTCTTTCGCAGTCTGTCAGATTCATTTCCTGATAGCTCGGGTATTAGTTCTTTATATCCAAACATAAATCAGATGTGGTACAGGATTGTTAATCAAATAATCAATACAAATGATACTTAAATATATTAAAATTTATAGTTATATATATGTAATTAAACTAAGGGCAAGGTCGCCGAAAATTTAAATCGGAGACTCCAAAGGCGTGGAATAATTATGGGACTATGTTTCGTATATTTAGATAGTGTCAAAGAGGAATTAATTTCCAATGTTTCGCTAGGGATCACGTGAGGTTTCTATGAGGGATATTTAATGCCAAAATTTTTTTTATTAAATGTGATTTAGTCGCGTTCACGTGACTGCAGCAATATATTTACATTACATTGTCTCGTTATTCGCCATTTTTTCTACCGATGTTTTCGAAATGAAGATGTTATCGCCTCCAACATTTTGAGAAGTTTGCAGTTATGTGATTGGCCAAATTTTAAGTAGTGAAGCTAAATTTATGTCTTAAAAAAACAAAATATCTTTAAATGTAGTTATATAATATAATCGATGTGGCAATAAAAACAGATGTTCAGTCTGAAGAAGTCAAACGCCATCTTTCAAAATTTCTGCATCAGTCTATAAAAAAACTACTATTCATTTCAAAAGCAGTTTTCCAAAATTACAATTTAATTTAAATAACCACAATTAGTAAACAACATGAACTATTTTTGTACAGCTTCTTATGTTTTGTCGGCGTATACGTATCTTAGTAAAATGTTTGTGGATAAATAATAATTGTAATTTTAGGTGCACTTCTTAATAAATTAATTATTAGAGAAAACTAGTTTCTTAATTTTTTAATATTGATTACAATTTTCATTTTTCGATTATGAGTTTTATTTCAGAGGCTTACTAATTAACTTCAACAATAACTATTATTTTCAATAACAAATTTCCTCAAGAGCTGTTCGACAAAATCGTTTCGATGATAGAAAAAGAATTACACGCTTTCAAAAGAATTCAGGAAGATGGCCCAAATAATATTCTTTGTATCGGGAAAAAATTCACGAAACACTTGGTCCGCAATTCGAAATTTAAATATATGTTCTGAGCAAAAATAATGCAATTCCAAGAAGTTTATCTCACTTTTCGGGAGTAATTTATATATATATATATATATATATATATATATATATATATATATATATATATATATATATATATAGGTAAAGCGAGTTGCTGCTATGTTATTAGCAAAAACACCAGAAATACAGATATTTAGTCAACCTGGCATTTTTGAACTGTGAATTCGGAAAGATGATTGAATAGGTTATGTTAAACTTTACTTGCCACAATAATGTAAAATTATTTATAATGCAAAATTCCTAACAATAAGAAAACTTTACTACTTGCTAACGCAAACATATATTTATTGAATATGTAAAGTTTGTTTGCACGAGACTTAGGATGCGTGCCCTAGGGAGAACGGCTTCGAAGTCACTTCGTGAGTATCCCATATAGGGTGTTTTAGATGATTTCCTCAGTTTTTTCAAATTTTGATTCATCACAACCTTCCTAGACCGAAATATTCTAGGATTTAATGAGAAAAATCATTTCTTCCGATTTTTAATAAAAAATACATTTTTTATAAACGATTATCTGGCAAATTGCGGATCTATCACACAAATATTCATTGCCAAATTTATAATTAAAACATTGTCCCAAAAAGTTATAATATGCATATAGCATACCGGGTGTGAAAAAATATAAGTAGCGGCTTTAACGTTATTCATTTTGATTTTTCGTATTTATCTCGTTGAATTTATACTTTCTCAACTATATAAACAGTGAAATAAATAACATCTCATGATAAATTTGGTGACAATATACCTAAATATAGAAACGGTTTTTTATTTCCGAAATTTTCTTAAAATTTTAAAAACAAATTTTTTTGTCAATCTAAAGCAATGTTTTTTAGGTAAATTGAGGAAACATTTGTTTTTTAATGGAGAAATGGAATAAGCATCAAAAATCGCTTCAATTATTCAAATTCAATTCAATTCAAATATTCTATAAATAAATACATAACATCAAATCTCAGAGGTTTTTTATTCCTGAGAGACAGGATCCAAAAAAATTCGTGCTTTTGTTAATGATTACTCGCGCACTCCACGTATACGCCAAACGAACATTAATCCCTGTATTTATTATCTCATCTCTGTATTATAGTGTCAAGAGTTACCAGATGAAAATAATATGCAGCGTGTCACAAAATTTAATCTAATGAGTGAAGTTTATTCATATTACATTAAAAACAGGAATAGCAAAATTAATACTTTTATCTGATGGTAATTCGAAATTTAAATATATGTTATATATATACATATATATATATATATATATATATATATATATATATATATATATATATATATATATATATATATATATATATATATATATATATATATATATATATATATATATATATATATATATATATATATATATATATATATATATATATATATATATATATATATATATTCCCACTAATACATAGGTGACATTGGCATCCCTCGTAGGCATCTGCATTTCTGCACTTTCTTATATTACTAATGATCCTGCTCGCCCTCTCTCTAGTCTTGAATTACTAATATTTCATCGGACTGTTCATGACAGAAATGTTAGGAGTATGCAGTTTTTAACGATGCCTCAGCTCAGCTACTTTTCATACAACTCAGTAAATAAATTCATTTCACTTCTACAACAATTTGTTTCATCTAGGTGTGAGTACCGTCTAATTTAAATTTAAAAAGCAGTACTGGCTTCTTTCAGAGAAGTATGCTATAAATCCGCTTTATCGGGTATTGATATGGTCTCTCTAAAATAGAATCTAGATTTAATTTTTAATTGGATGTTGAACTTATTTTTATTTAAATTTTTTTAATATGACACTTTTGCGGCAACTAGATTGCGCCAGATTTTGGCAATAATAATTTATTAATATATTGTATTTACATTTTTGAAAATAAAAGTAATTTATTAACATTGCTACTATTTATACGAAACTTTTAAGTTAAACGGTGTATTAAGCCTGACATATTATCGTTTGGTTTAAGGACCTCAATATTTTAAAAAATAAATAAAAAATATATTCCCATATTCAATTTGTGGTTGATGATTGGACCTAAAACCCATCCCATCTACCGAGAGACAGACATACAGACCGACAGAATTGAAAACACATATTCTTCGTCGTAAAGATCTGAAAAAATCTCGGAGGGTGATTTTTTTACGATAAAAATACTTCCCTTTTCCGAGGGAAGTAAAAACGTTTCGAGCTTCCCAGCCACGCTTTTTAAAAATATTAAAGAAGAGTAAAAATATGTTTGGCATAAATTAGGAGATTGTCCCTAATTTAAGAAAGAAATATACGAAGAGATCTGAAAAAATAAAGAGTACGCCTTTGAAAAAGCTAAAATTGTAATCAACCTTTTTTCAAGTTATTCTTAAGAAAGCCAAAACAAGTTAGTCTTTTTAAAGAGAGTGTTTAATGTAGAGGGGAAAATGCATATTTTTTAGGACAAAAATTAATTCTCACAATATAAATCAGTTATTAAAAATTCAAGAAATTATCTTTTTTTCTAATGACTCATTTATTAAGCAGATATATTTGAAATCAAAATTACTTAAGATATGCAAATTTTTGCCGCTGGCAAAGTTCCTGTAAACAAATTAAATCTAAGATACTCTTAAAAATCAAGTGTAACAAAAATTTTAACTAAATATATACACGACAATACTAGAAAGATGGTGATTCAAAACAATGCTGAAAAAGCAAATCCTACTTCTAACCTAATATATTTGCAATTTAACCAATCATTCAGTTTTTCAACACTAACGTTAAAACAATTTTTTTCGACATTGGTGTTGAAATATAAATAAAAATAAAGTCATAGGAAAAATAGTATACATTACCCTTGTGAAAGTAATAGTTCAAACTCGAAAAATTTCCAAAATATAACTTTGAAATATTTCTGCTTTCAACCTTAGTTATATACTTAACATACTATAAAGGTACACGGCTACATGCAGTGAAAACAAACCGGATATTTGCTTTGACAAAAATAATATCAATTTGGGTAATTTGATATAAAAAACAAACCCAATACATATATATATATATATATATATATATATATATATATATATATATATATATATATGTATATATACCATGGTGATGAATAAATCTATCATTGATTTTTTTGAATCAATTCTTACTTAACACCTTTATTTGTAGTGTAGTAAATCATCACTAATGCTATTCTGCTACTATATTCAACACTTATTTTTCCCCTGTCATTGAAATTCCATATATATTTGACTACTGGTTGGAAATAGCAAACCGTGTGTGTCGGATCTATAAAATTTACTGATTTAAACCCATTATTCATTTAAACTCTAACGATAAGGGATCGTCGAAAAGGCCCTTAGAACTTGTGCTTGTTCACTTTAATTATTATTTTCTGAGTCACACAGGTATAAAAGCTAATTTATTATACTCAAATAATTATGTTTTACAAATATTCAAAAATACCCTGTCAATGAACATTTATTCATTAAAGCACTATATTAAATATAAATAAGTTTATAAGATTAATAATAACATTTCCATCATAAATTATTTTTCCAATTTTGTTTGGAATACTGCTAACTAATTATTATTAGCCAGTCTTGCTTAAAATTGAAATCAGAGCAATTTCACTGTCACACTATTTCAACTGAAAAACGTGTTACGCAAACTAGCCGATTCAATAGTTACATAGAACCAAAAATGTTTTTAGAACATTAATCGGAGATAAGACTTGAGTTTATTATGCGAACTCTAAAATGCAGTTCGAAGGCAAATGGGTTAAAGGCAACAGCATCCGCCTATTCTTGTCCAACACTTTAAAAAAAATTATTTCACGAACATTACTAATATTAAAATACCATAATTTATATAATTTTTTTAGTCAGGATATTAAAATTAAAATCAGGAAATTTTATTTACCCTTCCGTATCCAACAAATACCAAAAAGTCATACATTTTTCAGTAATATTTTAAAAATGTTCTTGTTTTTAAGATAATGTTAATCTTTTCTATAAGAAGCATTCATTTTGACTTTGATATCTCGTTTAGAATTTATTTTAAGCGCATCTTTTTATTCGGGTTATAGAACATAAGATTACCCTTGACTCGGGTTTTTGGCTTTCAAGGTTAAGGCCGAGTGGCCACAAGGTCAAAGTATGATGATATCAGAACATAGCTTTTGATCGGAAAAAGGCAATCGCGGTACTATTTTAAAATAAAACATAAGTCACTGTTCAAGGCATTACAAAAACCTGACAGGATTGTGTCACACAAATATAATGGTAAAAAGTCATTAGGTATTTCTATTTTATTTTTATTTGACCACGCTTGTCAAATAACTATCTCTTCTTCAGACCTTTAATATTTAAGGACTTAATATAGTGAGTGACTTTAATAAAATATGTACCTAAACTTACAATAAATAAAGACAAAAAGACTTCTGTCAATTTTGTGATATAATTGTATATTTGTGTATTTCTAGATCCAATATTGTTATAACAAGCAATAATTTAATTATATTTGACATTTTGAAGTACATTTCAAAATTACATCGGGATATTGTCTAAACTTTATAAAAAAATGGTAATACATTGTATAAGACCTCAACTCCAGGAACCAACATTTACATAATTAATTATTAGAAAATGTATATTCTTAAATATGTATGTGTGTGTTATTTTGTTCTAATTATTAGTTTTTTGGTAAGTAACACAATTTTTGCATACCAATATGTATATTGTATTGTATATTAAAAATTAAAAAAAATACAACGTAGCCAAATTTGGAATTAAACTCAGGTAACAAATAAGGGTTACTGGCGTTAATTATATTACAGATAATTATCTTCATTTCTTTTTTCAGTGCCAAAATGTTATTCAATAGCCAATTGCCAGTTCGATTTTATTTTCTATTTATAAGCCAGGAATGTATCGAAATTGACTTATGTCCCGCGGCTAGTTTGCGTAACATGTTTTTCAGTTGAAATAGTGTTGACCGGTCGAAATTGCTCTGATTTCAATTTCAAGCAAGACTGACTAATAATAATTAGTTAGCAGTATTCCAAACAAAAATGGAAAAAATAATTTATGATGGAAATGTTATTATTAATCTTATAAACTTATTTATATTTAATATAGAGCTTTAATAAATAAATGTTCATTGACAGGTATAGTGAATTATCTTTTAGACCTGTGTTACTCAGAAAATTATAATTAAAGTGAACAAGCACAAGTTCAAAAGGGTCTTTTGGACGATCCGTTATCAAAAACCATCGTTAGAGTTTAAATGAATAATGGGTTTAAATCAGTAAATTTCATAGATACGACACACATGGTTTGCTCTTTCCAACCAGTAGTCAAATATATATAGAATTTCAATGACATGGGAAATACAAGTGTTGAATATAGTAGCAGAATAGCATAAGTGATGATCTACTGCATTACAATACAAATGAAGATGTTAAATAAGAATTTGTTTCAAAAAATCAATGATAGATTTAGCAGCTACTGTCAAATACAACTGTTCATGGCACTATTTTGCTATGTATACAGAAACTGTGTGATAATAAAAACGATATTTACCTAAATATCGAGTGTTACTGAACTTAACATACTGATTTATAATTTAAGCATGTGATACGGCTGGTTGAGGTATAGTTTTTGGTGATTACAACAGTTGACTGTCATATCCCGTTAAATTAGGAGCAATAGTGACAAAACAATAACCTATATTCACTTATAGCAATTTACGTTGTCAATATAGGAGTTCGATAAGTGACTTATTACGAGTCTGGAATATAAACGAGTATTGCAATAACACCTAACAAACATGTATCGTATAATATTTTAATCCAAACTGTCTTTGTATTATTTTTTAAAATAAATAAAAAGTAACATTTATTAACTTAAAAAAAAGTTGGCAATCTAACAACCGTAACACTTTAACGATTTTATAGCCTTTGTTTTCCATAGCTAATTATAATTCTCATTTGCTTGTCACTGTCAAACTAATAGAACCAAATATTTTATTTCTTATATTTTTAAGTTAAAAAATCTCAGTCACACCTAATTCCTAATAACAATAACATGGTAGAGTTGCTAGGCGGCATCAGATATTGTAATGTCACATTACGATATTACTTACTCTAATATTCAACTTACCGTCTGCAAATTAGTACAAAGTAGATTTACTAGAGGGTATTAAATAAACGGAGTTTTCGATGGAGAAAGCTAGTTTTGTTCTGAAATAGACCCCGGGCCAACACAGTTCTATTGGTTCTATTGGAGTATTCATTATACACTCTAGCGCAACTCCAATCGAGCATACTACAAGTAAAAAAGGATAAATTCCTAACCTAACATTTATGTCTTCCGTACGTTTTCGGGTGTTATAGTTTGTTGGTAGTTTAAATTGGTTGGAGAAAATGAAAATATTTATTTATTAATTATTGTTTATCGATCAATTTTAAACCTTTTGAAGTTTGTAAAATTACTAATAACAAATAGAAAAATGAACTCTAAATAACATATTCATTATTCATTCTAGCAACCCGCTTCTACTAACCCCACTATCAAAAATTTTGTGAATTAGTTGTTAGATATTCTATTTTTATCTGATATTCTCTTAGGGCTGCAGTAAGGTCTTCATCACCATCATCACTTAAAGAATATATAGAATTCAAATTAGTTTGATTTCCCATTTATGTATTTGCCGTTGTTTTTACTTGCACTTGGGCTGGGCGACCTCCTAGACTTCATACTGCAAAACTTTCTCTCGGTGCGGAACTGATTACACTTATGATTAGAGCATAAATAGCAGGACCAAGCGAAAATAAATATTAGCTAATTTTGCTAAGTTGGGTTCAAGGTGCATTCGGTTTATTAAATCATTTGACAATAAATGTTCCATACAAATGTGTGGCAAGAATTCACTTTATCTCCTTAAATTAAACCGGAAGTCACACACTTGTTTTTTTCTACATTTATTTGTTTATACAGAAAAGGAATAATTTAAGTTTTTTTTACATGTTTCAGTATAACATTGTTAAATTCAGTATACACCACATGGGGGTCAATTTTTCGTAGAAATGATTCACAGTTGAAAGTAAAATTTTGTAGCACTTCCATTTAGAATTCTGTACCTCATATGACCCTAAAATACTATAATAAATTCAGCATTCACTATATGATGTTTCATCAAAATTGTTAAAAGAATTCACAATTAGAAGTTATTTTAAGTAGCACTTTCGATTAAACCAAAAGGCACACATTTATGGTTATCGGAATATAGTATACTTAAGATTGGCTCAAAATACCATACCTAATTTTTTCTACATTCATTTGTTGTATACTGAAACAGAATAATTTACGATTCTTACATGTTCTAATATAAGACTCTTCTACGGAATACAAATTTTAAAATATATGCAGAATATTCCATTTAAAAGTACAAAGTTAATAGTATTTCGAGTTAAATCGCATGCGAGTTACGTTGTGGTCGAAGAAAACACCCTTTTTAAAAAACGTCAAATTTTTATTAAAAGGTAAAATACAAGATTCAAGATCAAGAGCAGACTAACAAGTAATTCAATCACCGTCCTTTGCTTATATTTATAAGATTTCCTTATCTGTAATTGAATTTGTCACATTCAGCAATATGGGGAACGTAA
Organism: Kuschelorhynchus macadamiae; assembly: GCA_030620095.1. Taxonomy (NCBI): domain Eukaryota; kingdom Metazoa; phylum Arthropoda; class Insecta; order Coleoptera; family Curculionidae; genus Kuschelorhynchus; species Kuschelorhynchus macadamiae. Next base: position 990,554 of record JAUTXW010000206.1, read on the forward strand.
CTCCTCCATCCCTTAATGGGCATATAAACTGGAAGTTTTTATGACCTAATTATTTTAAAATAATTAATTAAATTATTATATCATTTATTTGGTCAGTATTTCTTAGTTTATTAAGTTTTAACTTAGGCCATAAATACTTGTACAAAATATACAATATTATAATTATTAAAATTACATATAGTAAAATTGTCCATAAACTTGTCTTATGATAATATACAGTGTCGGTTAAAAGTTTAGAGGTTTCAATTTTTTGTTTATTTATTTCGTTTTGTAGATCATCAAATTTTTCCAAGTTTATAGAATTTGTTTTCAAAAATCTTATATTATTATAAATAGTTCGGTTTGTAAAATTGAGTTTAATATTAGGCAATGGCACATTTAAATATTCGTTTTTTGAGTTTTTATAACTTTTAAGTATTATATTATTTATCTTAAGACTACATATAGGACTTAATTCAATTAAATAAGTTCCGTTTAGTAAAATAGTATTTTGGGTGTTTTTACAAGTTTCCATTGCTGTAATATCTTTATTTGTTATTACAACCCATTTTCCTTCGTCTATATTTTGAATTTCTAGGCTGTCTATTTTTACAGGAATTTGCTTACAATTCGTGATATTATGATAATATTTTAATAGCTGCATTTCGCAGGGTAATGTTTGAAATATATTTTCAGAATGTATATGACTGCATAAAAATTCATTTTCTGTGACTTTTTTGCATGGATCATTCGAGTATCCAAAATTCTTATCATTAATTATAAGATAATTAAAGTTGGGTATTATTATTTTGTAATATTCGCCATTAGGTGTGGGTATAGGAAACAAATGGAATAAGGTATACTCTTTCTTTTCGACTAAAGGAATTTCTATAATAAAAGTAACTTCGCTATTTATTACGTAACCTTTTATATCTAGGATTGTCTCATATTTTAGGACATTTTCTAAGTTTGGTTCAAATGGCAATTTTTCTGAATTTAAGTATTTTTTAATCATTTTTATTTCTGATAGCAGTTCTTTAGGTTGAATTATAGTATTATGAAAATTATTTAGTTTTGCAAATGATATAGCGATTTCTATATTCGCTAATGTGTCAAAAATATTTTGATATAGCATATATATTTGTGTTAAGATCATTTGAGTTCGGTAATAGTCGAAATCAGATATTTCTTGTAGTTCAGATTTTGGTTAGTGTTTGTATAGTCTGATTTACTCGAAATTCTAGAATATTTTGGTTATGGGATATATTTTGTGATATTTCTTGAAAACCTTTTATAGAATTACTGAGTAAGGTCATTTGTTTGTCCATTGACAACTTGATGTTATTTTGATTTTGTTTTAGAATATTTATTTCATTATTTATTAAAATTGCATCGTTGTCGTCTAGATTGCCTGTTATACTTTTAATTATACTTCCTAGTCCGTCAATTAGCCCACGTTTCTGCCTACTTTGTTTAGGGGTAGTATTTCATTTATTTGGCGTAAAATTTTTTGTTTTTGGTTATCAATAATTATATAGGAATTATAGTATTCCGTATTATAGTCAGTTTTATTTTTCAAATGTAATTTTAACATATTATATTTTAAACTCAAGGATTTATATTCCTCAATTATACCTTTTATATTAAACACTTGAACAAATGTCCAGTGATTAATTGTCTTCTGGGCGTGTCCTAGTTTGTAGGGTAAGATGCCAGATTTAAGTCGTGGTATTTTGGTCTGTCTCCTCGTGTGTAGGACCATCTGTAACAAGAGGTCTTTTTAGTTCTTTTATGTGTATAATTTCTGTCTTTTTTGGGTTTTTGATATTTTCAATTTTTACACGATTATGTTCAAGGATTTCTCTTATTATAAAGGGGCCACTAAATTTGGCTTGATTTTTATTTCTAGGGGACAGTTTTTTATACACTTTTTGATTAAGTTTAAATTCATAGGGTTTGTCACCTTTAGGGTTAGTTTTTTCTAGCAGTATTTCTTTCTGTGTTTCGCTTTTCTCTGTGACAGTATTGTAAATGGCGTCTACTTTTTCTTTATGGGATAGTACATAGTCTGAGTAGAATGTTGTTGATATTAAGTCTAAAGGATCACGTGAGTTTGTGTGTCCTAAAATTAATTCATGGGGTGTATATTTGGTTGTACTATGTATCGAGCTATTATATGCTATAATTGCATACGGTAATAGTTCGGGAATTGGTTTATTTTTGTCTTTATCTTTTAGGATTCTTAAATGTTCGATTAATGTAGAGTGATATCTTTCTATAGGGCCATTTGACTCATGGTGTCCTGGGGTTGTAAAGTGAATATTTATTTTTTGGGCTTTTAATAATTCCTTTACTAATTCGTTATTAAATTCAGAGCCATTATCACTAACAATTGTTTCTGGGCATCCAAAGAATGAAAAATAATTTATAAGTTTGTCACATACTGACTTAGCATTTTTATCGTATACATAGGCTTGTCCGTATTTTGAAAATTTGTCAAATATTGTAAGGCAATTATGTTTTTCAAAAATAAATGTGTCTAAATGAATTATTTGAAAAGGTTTAGAAGGTGTTTCGGTTTTTACTAAAGGCACATACGATTTTTGTCTGCTATATTTTAGGGTTTGACATGTAACACAGTCATTTATAAATTGCGTGATTTCTTGTTTCATTTTACCCCAATAGTAGTTTTGTTTTAGTCTATCATAGGTTTCTGAAATTCCCCTGTGATTAGTTTTACTTTGATGTTGATGGGTCATCAATAAAATTTTTTCATCCTGTTCTTTAATATTATTGACTAGTTTTGTGCATCGTATTATTTTTGGTTTCTTAAAATTTTGTATATATATATTTGTAAAAATTGGGATAAGTTCTTCATTATAAAAATATATATAACATGTTTTTTTATTATTCATGTAATCGCGAATAAATTCTTTAATGATACCAGGGTTTTCCGGTATTTCTACATTATTAATGTAATTCCTTTCGAATGTTTCGAAATCCACTTTTATTTTATGATGAGGCGATTTCTTTATTAAATATTGCAAAGGCTTATTGTTAATTATTTCGTCTAAGATATTTAATCCGGGGTTTTCTGTCTCATTTTGATTACTATGCACAGTATTGTCAGAAGTAATTAAAGCTGGTTGAATTTGAATGTCAGATAAAATGTTTATTCTTTGTTCATTGTTCGCTTGACCTACGGAAATTGAGGGTAATTCGTTATCTAAGTTTCGAACTTGATCTGAGTCAGGGTTATCTCTACTTGAGCTTGCAACTTGAGAGTCAAGGTTTTGTGTCACGGTTATATTTTCCGAAAGATTACGTAAGTATTCAACTATATCCTTGTCAGCGTCTCCGGGATTATTTAATACGGAATCATTTTCGTATAGATTTAACTGAATTCTCGATAAGGCGTCACAATTACTATTCAAAATGCCTTTCTTATAGATAATCTTAAAGTCATATTCATCTAGACGTAATCTCCATCTAGTTAATTTCGAATTTACATCTTTTTGATTAAATAACCATACTAAAGGTCTATGGTCAACATATACATAAAATTGTCGTCCGAATAAATAAGGGCGAAAATATTTACAGGCCCAGACTACGGCTAAAAGTTCCTTTTCTGTTGTTGAGTATCTAGTCTCAGTTTCATTTAATGTACGCGATGCGTAAGCTACCGGTTTATCATTAGGTAATGTTCCTTGAGATAGGATTGCTCCTAAAGCATAGTTACTCGCGTCTGTAGTTAATATAAATGGTTTTGTAAAGTCAGGGTACTGCAATATTGGCGAATTTATTAACAGGCTTTTACAATGTTCGAACGCATTTATAAATTCAGGCGTGTGCTCTACTTTAGAGTTCTTTTTTAGACATTTCGTCATTGGTTTTGTTATTTTAGCAAAGTCTTCTATAAAGCGTCTGTAGTATCCAATAAGGCCCAAGAAGGATTTTATTTCCTTTTGAGTTTTAGGTATAGGAAAATTTTTTACAGCTGATATTTTTTCAGGATTTGGTTTAATTCCGTTTGGTGTTACGATATGTCCTAAATATTGTACTTCTTTTTTCAAAAATTCAGATTTGTCTAGTTGTATTTTAAAGTTTGCTTCGCGTAGTCTTATAAATATTTTTCTTAGCTTTAAAATGTGTTCGTCTAGACTCGTACTGAAGACAATTATGTCGTCTAGATATACAAAGCATATTTCGTCCTGTAGACCTCTTAATATGTTGTTCATAACGCGTTGAAATGTTGCGGGGGCGTTCTTTAAACCGAAGGGCATTCTTAAAAATTCATAATGACCAAAGTCTGTACTAAATGCTGTTTTGGGAATGTCCTCTTTACATACTTCGATTTGATGAAAACCGTTAGCAAGGTCTAACGTAGAAAAATATTGTGCTTTCCCTAGTTTATCTAATATTTCGGTAATATTAGGCAACGGAAATTTGTCTGCAACACTTACATCATTGATACGACGTAGATCGCAAACCATGCGATATTTCGGCTTTCCTGAAGCGTCAAGCTTTTTTGGAACTATCCATATTGGTGATGAGTAAGGAGAATTTGATTCTCTTATTATATTTTGATCTAGAAGCTTCGAAATTTGATCTTTTACTTCTTTTTTATAAATTTCAGGGTATCTATAACTTTTAGTATAGATAGGAGTGTCTGTTGTTAATTTTATTTGATGTTTTATTGCGTTTGTAAAAGTTAAAGGTATCCCTTCACAATAAAAAACGTCTCTAAATTCAAAACAAAGTTTACGTATTTTTTGTTTTTCTTCATAATTACAATGGTCTAACCTTAAATTTTTTAAATTAGCTTTAAGTTGGTTATCTAGATCTCTATCAGATTTTTGTTCATTTGAATTATAATCGACGAAGTTAAGTTCATTCACATTTAATTTTTCTACTTCTAGAGGTTCAAGAAATTGGATTTTAATTGGGTTTTCTGTTGGATTTAGTATAGTTGTATAAGTAAGGTTATTTTTTATTTCTACTAAACATTCAGGAATTTCTACATTTCCGTATTTTTGGTAAGAAATTATGCCTGTTCCTTCTGTGATATTCACAGGTATTTCTATTTTTTGTATACATCTTGGTGAAATTATATAAGTAAATTTTTTTTTAATAATTTCAGGCGAAAGTTGTTTTTCATTTTTTCCTAAATAGCGTATTGGTATTTCTGTATGCGGCGATTGTAAAGTTCGTGTATTGAAATCTAAATTAGCGTTAAGTTGGATAATAAGATCTAGGCCTATTAATCCATCAAATTTGTTTGAAAAATTAAATAAATAAAATGTATGGTTGCCTTGCGTTTTAAACGTCTGAAATAATGGAATTATTGCTATTTCATTGTGGAAAGATGTAGCATGCGCTGTTTGAACTTGAAATATTTCTCTTTTTATATTTTCGGGAAAATATCTATAGGCAATTTCTGGTTTTATAAAACTTCGAGTACTTCCAGTATCTAGTAGAAAATTTGCGTCTAATTCGGGTATATGAATATATGGTAATTCGGCTGTGTAGTTATTCAAAAATACTACCTCGTATTGTTGTTCGGGCTCGTTCCCGTAAAATTTACATTATTAGTATTTTCTGGGAAATATTCTGGTTCGTGAGTTTGTTCTTGGTATATGTTTGTGTAACTTGGTTCATATGTATTCATATAACTTTGTTCATAAAATGGATTTTCGAAATTTGGTGTTTCTTGATTATCAGCATAATCAAAGTTTTCAAAAATTGGGAAATTAACATTTGTATTTTCATGATTAACAGTATAATCATATTGAGTATTATTTTGTGGGTTTTGTTCCGAAACTTCTTGATTGTAAAGTTGTTCGGTAATTACCTTTTTATTTTGTATATTATTGTTTAAAATTGTGTTTCCAGAACTTGTGTCCATAGGTTCTATTTGTCTTGTTCTTATAGAATTTTGTGCAAAATTGGTGTTAGGTCTCATAAAGGGTCTTTGTTGGTAAAAATTGGGTCTTTGAAAATTTTGTTGAAAATTATTAGGTCTTATATTTGAATTTGAATTAAAGTTATTCGCGTTTCTTCCAAAATAATTTGGAGTATTATTTACAGCATTACCGTTTATGTTATTTTGGAATTTTGGAAAATTCGGATTTATTGCATTGGGAAAATTATGTGAATAATTAGGGTTAAAATTAGGTGTATAATTTGGACTAAAATTATATAAATAAGGTGGTTTATACATTGGTGGCGATTTTTGGTTTTTATTTTGCGAATTTGTTGTACTCATTGGCACAGGTCTATTTTGTGGTATTTGTGAATTTTTAAAGTAAATAAAATTTTCTTCCTCTCGCACAAATGCCATAGCTTCTTCTAAAGCTGTTGGATTTTTTAGTCGAATAACTAATTGCATATTATAAGGTAACCCTCGTATAAATGTTTTCAGAGCAAATTCATCGTAATGGTTAATTTTTATTAATTTGGTTGCGGGATCTTCATTTGTTCCATTTAATTTTGCAGATAATAGGCTTCTAGAATCTTGGATTCTCATGCCGAAATTAATAGGGTGTTCGTTTTTAAAAGGTTTTAGATTAATTAAATCTTGTATAAGACAATCGATTGATCTTTGATCAGCGAAGGTACTTGTAAGGGCTTGTTTTACTAGAGCCCAAGTATTTAATTCTGTTCGAGATACAATAAGTTCGGCGGCCCTATGTGTAAGTTTACTTAATATGGTGTCAAATAAGCAAATATTTATTGGGTCATTTAAATTAGCCGTGTTTTGAAAAGCTTTTAAAAGGTTTTCGGAGGCTGTTACAAATCTCTGTAAAAGTTTTGGATTCCCGTCAAAATTTGGAATGTTATCAGCTTGGTAACGTAAAAGAGTATAATTAGTTGTCATTATTTTATTTTTATTGTCAGTTGAACCAGATTGAATTGATAAATCGTTTAGAGAATTAATTAGATCGTCTAGGTTTACTTCCTTAAAGAGCTCAATTTTGATAAAATATATATAGGTATACTTTTTTAAAAATATAAAATGGTTAAAATAAACTATATTTCCAAAAATAAGTTTCAAATTTACGTTTTGAATTATTTATATCAAAAATTATTACTTATTTTTGCAAATAGAGAAAAAAAAAATGCTAATATTGAAATGTTTGCAATGACTTACAATACTAGAAGAAAAATTAGCTTCATGGGCTTCTTTTTTCTTTTTTCTTAGCTTAGGTCCTTACTGCTAGGCTGGTTTGGCGATTTTTGTCCTCCCCAGTGTGGTTTGCCTCTGGATCGGCGATTTTTGTCCTCCCCAGTGGTGGTTAGGCTGCTGGTTTGGCGATGTTTGTCCTCCCCAGTAATGCCTTGTGTGACTTGCTAGCTGTCCCGTTCTTATTCCTCGCCGGTTCCCCAAAGTTGGTCCCGTGAAGTCGCCTTAGATCGGCACTGTCTACTTCTTATGAGCTCCAATTTTTCTCAGGGCTTCTTTGATTCGAGCACTCCCTCGAAGTCACCTTAGATCGGTACTATTTACTTTTTAGGACTCGAACCGTCGAAATACGTAGATTTTCTAGTGAATAAATTTTTTGAAAAAAAACCGTGTTTTTTGCACGTTTCACTATCCGTACGACTGCGCCAGTTACGTTGTGGTCGAAGAAAACACCCTTTTTAAAAAACGTCAAATTTTTATTAAAAGGTAAAATACAAGATTCAAGATCAAGAGCAGACTAACAAGTAATTCAATCACCGTCCTTTGCTTATATTTATAAGATTTCCTTATCTGTAATTGAATTTGTCACATTCAGCAATATGGGGAACGTAACTTGCGACAATCAATTTTTTCACTCACAAAAGTATGTATCTGAGCCAATTCTTTAACATGACCAAATAACAAATGGCGTTACAAAGGAAACTGCAGGCTGGTTAGTAATTTCGTTGTTTCCCGGTAGATGTGATGTCATTAACAAAGGTGGACTGACAGACAGTGCATTATTTAAATTCAAAATGATCAGTAAAAATTTAAGCCCGTTCAAAATATCGTAGATAAATGTAGTTTTAATTAAGTTTTTTCTACTGCTTGTACTAAATCTGAAGGTGGCAGGTTGATATTGGTGATCGACTTAAATAAAACCATGTACTACAGCTCTAAATAATTTAATACGGTAATAGGTCGGTAACAAAACTAACCTAATACCCGAGTCGGATCCGCAGCCAAAAATATGACATTTGACGTTAAAATAGTGTTTGTTTAGTAGAATAGTCGTTGTGATTTGTAAAAAAAGTTATAATATATTTTGCCTATTTTTTTTTAATATAAATAAATACATCATATTGATGATTCTGAATTCTCGAATTCAGTAAGTACTTCTATTTACGTGTTCTATTAATAACATGAAGGCTTAAAATATATTTTAGTAAAACAAAGTAAATCTACTAAGAACCATAAAATTTAGCGATATTTATTTTAATTTATTTTATATATCTATCTATCGGTCGAGCATAAATATTTAAAATGAAACTTCATGAAATACTCGGAACTAATTTATACAAAAAAAACATATTCCATAATACTATATAATAGTATATCTGTAGCAAAATTAAAAAAAATAACCCTCTAATATCATCTAAACGCTCAAACTTCCCGTTTCAATCTGAAATGATTTATGCGAATCCAAAGTGGAGTGAATGTTACGTGAAAGGATGACGAATAGCGTGGGAAAAGCAAAAGAAAACTAAAATATCCTGTGGGGTTGCTGAGAACTATACAATAAATTAATCAGGAAGGCGGATGTCATTAACAAACTAGTGCCGCCGACTGTAAACCACACCTTATCAAGAGAAATTGACGCTTTGAAACGATTAACATTTTCGCTGCTTGATGTTAGTAGCAAATTAATGGCGTTTTATAATATTTTGACGATTTCTCTACGATATAATTGAGTTGTTTAATAAATTAAAATACCAGTATTGTGTAACAATTTAGATAGAGATCGGTTCCTAGACTTATCATTCTAGACACCGAGATTTTTAGTTTCGCTGCGAGATTCTAGTTTCTATTTTTGTCTCTAAGCAAAATAAGTAAAATTTCTAAAGTTAAAAAAAGTTTAATTGCTAAAAAATACAATTTGGGCTAAGGTACATATGTTCAACAATAAGATATAGATTAAACTAAGAAGAACGACTTAAGAAAATAAGATACAAGCAAATTGAAAAAATATGACCAACTATAATTTTTATCCTGTATTTTTGTCACACAAATAATGCAAGCCCTTTTTTTTCTCGTTAGAGGTAGGAAATCCTTTTAAGTACACCAGTGGTCTGGCGCCAGTTGGTAGTGTCGGACTCAGGCAGAATACCAACCAAATCCCACCCCGGGAACTGAATCTCTGCAGCTTAATATACCATTGTAAAGCGGTCTGCGCTGAGGCGCTCATCGCCAACTCCACCACACTTAAGTTAGCTTAAAATTCTGAGCAAATTTGCTCCGATCCAGAATAGGAAAATCCAGAACTTCTTCTGTGCTGACCTTCGGTTCTCCGAGGAAAAAATGCCTTCAGCATCTCACAGTAGAACACATAAGTCATAAAAGATTTACTCGTAACCGAAATTTAAAGGTCTTATAATTATTTTTTAAATACTAAAAATATCGATTTTACATAATTGACTTTAACAAATATCATTAGGTCAAACATTAAATTTAGTACTGCGTTCTTCCAAAAAATAATTTGAATCCTGTGGTCTGTGCGTTGCATTTCGTTAGAAAAAAAATATTTCTATACATCTTCCCAACCCCTCGTTTAAGAATATTCGAAATCCTCTTTACCGGTTAAAATCTTTCTCTCAGTACACCAATCGAGCTGAAATCTTGCTCCTTATTTTTTATAAATGTTTACTTATAAATATTTTTGATTAGTATAGGTTTTTAAGTTTTTTACGAAGTTTTACTCTCGTCTATATTAAAATAGTATTTTATAATAAACTGAGGCTAAGTAAGTTAAGTAGCAATTCTTGTAAATATTAGACTTACATAACTCAATATTAAAAAACATAAGCTTAAGTACATTAATGACAATAAAAATACATAAAGTTTAAAATGACTGAAAAAATACACCATCCAAAATCCAGCCAGGATCTGCAGTCATATACTCCTCAACTAAATAGAACACTACTTCGTGTAAAAAGTTGTTTTTATAAAAAAAACTATTTCTTTAACAAAATCTTGGTTATGAACACGCATCATTATTGGAGTTAGTGTAATTGCAATAAGAATATTTTTCTTTATTACTATATTCCTTCAAGATCCTTACCATCGATTCTTCATTTCTACCTCCGAAATTGGCGTTCCTATAACAAGAACACAATTGCATGTGAAATTGGGCTGATTTGAACAGACGCCAAACAATTTTAGGTACAGAGTCTGTGGTTATAAATGCTTCACCCCCTTAACTTCTTTGGTTTGCAAATAAAGTATAAAGAAGTTAAGGCGGTGGTGCACTTATAACCAACTATTCTGTACATTTCGTCGTATTTTTTATGCCTCAAGCTCTAGTACTTAATCATATAACTGCATATAAAGGCCAACATTTTTACAAGATACTCACCGCATAATACGCCAAATATATAATGAAACAACTCACCTCCAAAATTTCGTACAAGTATTTCACTTGGCGTTCTGTAGGATTGCTGTGCGTTAACAAATACCAACGATAGTTTAGTATTGTCTGTTTCATCACAATTCTCGATCATCATTTCGTGGTAGGTCCTTGTTGTGACGTGTGTCATTCCTTTATTGAAGTAGTAAGTTTATTGTAAGTAGCTAAATACGTCAGCTACGAACACTCGGCGGAAATTTGTGTAAATATAATATAAAATATATAAGTTGTTACACGTTCGCATAATAAAAAGTGTATAAGAGTAATCATATGTAAATAAAAGAGGGTAACGAAAAAAATTGCTTCCACTTTTCGTTATCAGATACCGTCAACTATTTATAAAAAATGCAGGTAAGTTCACTAAAATGTCTATTTAAAAGTTCATCTGATTGGACTATTTGGACATCCTTAATAAAATAAACGACTACCTATTGGGTCCACCGCGTATTCAGAAACATGGAACTAATATTATGTACAAGGCGACATTTATGTATATTTATAGAAAATAAGAAATATGCATTTTCAAAAATTAAAATTATTGGTAAAATTGAACTTCCGTGGCGTTAAAAACCCCAAAAACTATATGAAACACGCTATTTATAATAATACACAATTTTTTCCTTTAAATTCTTCGTTTTTTTTTTAATATATTTGCTAGTTGACCACTCCGATACTACTCTGAATAGTTTTTGAAAATGTCATTTAAATTTGTGAAATCATCTTTGAGTATGTGCACATTGTGTACATAAAAAGTCCAAAAAATGAGTGTGTATCTATTAGATTACCTATATTAATACATTTTTACGAATTGTAAATAGCATTTATTTTGATAAAGTACATAATCTAATTTAAGTATTTAAAATCATTTTTGATCTACTTAATAAATCTTGGACTACTTGTTTTCTAAAACGACTTAATTATTTCATAACTGCAGAAATAAAAGTACTTAAGTACTATAAAGTACAAGTATATTTATTTTTGCAGTACAGTTTTTATGTAATAAGTAATACTTAAGGGGGAACTGCACGCAGTATTATGGATCATTTGCAAGCCTTCCGCCGCTGCAATATTATGTTAAAGCTGTAAGAGATATTTATTAGCTTCAAGGTGATTTAATTGGGGAAATATGTATAGTTGGGCACTAAATACGATTTTTTATGAAATAATTAAAACTAGAATTATAAAACAGAAGTCGATTTGTCCACTTTAGACCATTTTTTGACCACTTTTTGACGCAAATGCCATCGCATATAATTTTTTTATTCACAAAATGGCTCTTTACCGCCTTGCATTGATCCTTTGTCTACGTAACTGCAAAATTTGAAATGTTAAATCGTACTAATGTCTTTGTATTTCTGCAGCGCGTGAACCCTTTTGAACCCATTTTTAACCCAAATGTAATTTAAAATGCCTATACATAACATATTTATTTGAAGTCGGACGCGCAGGAAGTTTTTTCTAATACACAGGTACCATTTCATCTTACTTTGAACTTGACTAGAACTTGTCGCTGATTTTTCACTTTTTGCGTGCAGTTCTCCCTTAAACAAAATTTGAAATTTTAAGTATTTTTCAAAAAATTGCTGAATATATTGTCTCAAGTAACGCTAATTCAAAAGTAGTTAAGTAACATATTCACAGTGTCAAAAGTTCTGATTACTTTACTCTAAGTACATTTTTGTATTCAATACCTCAGCTCTGCAACTATCCATGGTAAAAATAATATATTCCACATCAAAGCAAAATATAAGATAGATTTGCTATACAAACAAATGAATAAATCTGATAGTTGGAGAATAACTTACTGTTCATAAATTGCAGATTTATTTCTTTGTTGAAGTATGCCATAGTAGTATAGAAATACCCTTACAGTAATATAGCCGCTATATCCATCTCTGATATAACTCTGGTTTTTTATTATATTATTATATACTATTAACTAGTTTTATCAAACAATCAATCGTAGCATTACACTCCTTATCTCTAATTCGAGTAGCTTTCCTTTCTATTTTAACTTATTAACATCTAATTTTAGCTTTATTAACACTGCTATGTTGGCATTTAATTTCGCCGATGGGTATATGTTACGCAGAATCTAGTTAGTGTTTGTTTTGTTACTAAAATCAGCTAGCCACTTGTTACACCAACCACTTTTATCCTCATTATCTGCCTTTTTATATCGAAGAATTCTATTAGCTTTAAATATTCGATTATTAAAGAGGTTCCGCCACTGCACATTTCAACCAATGCCTCTGTATAGTTTCTTTTTAGTTGAATTGGATTTTAGAACACTGATTACAAATACACCTTTTTTTGCAAAGCAGTTTAAAAATGCACTCCTTTTGTACATGTGTACGACAAATACATAATCCCAAAAAACATAACCAAACTTTTTCCTGCCATTTCTGAATCGCGGTATAAATTGGCTGATACGCGCGCCCTTTTTTTAAAACCATTATATACTCCGTTTCAGACCGTTAAAACAGTCGTGGACTGAATCTCAGTACATATCGCATCTTGAAATTACCTGTAACATAAAGCAGCCATAGTATACTGCGAATGAAAGTACAGTTGCTGTGAGTAATAGTACAATATGCCAATACGCTTCCAGGAGTCGGGAAGTTTTATAAATATTAATAAACTCCGAGTTATTTGCAAATAACTAAACTCATTTTTTCTTAAATCTTAGTTTGCTAATAACTTGTGAAATTGTCTATATGCGGGTTTGAAACTTTTGCATATATTTGTAGACTCATTCTGAATCCATTGAGCCCTCACTCAAATTTTTTAAACTAAAAATTGTAAAATGCGTTTATTGCCATGTAAAACAATTTTATATATTTTTTTCTCGAAAACGGTGTACTTATCCTGATGAATTAAACCAAGAGTACATTTCTTCACTAGAAAACCTTAAGCTTTTATAATTTGGAATTGTAAATTGATGCTCTCTCTGTCTGCCTGTCGGTCTGTCTATCCACAGCTAAAAAATTACTTATTCGATTGGCTTTAAATTTTGTTTAAAATTTAAAGGGATAAAATGATAATATTTTGGTAAAAATCCAATGCGGTGGAACAAAATGGCGGCGTAAAGAAATGTTACAAAAATGATTACTAAAAATCTACATATCCAATTTGCCCCAAATTTTTCACAAAAGTCAAGTATTACGACTAATGACCTGGTAAATTTTAATATGAATCCAAGGTGGTGAAAAAGCATGGCGACTTAATAAAATATTTAACAGCCTGAAGAAGCCACTTATTAGACTGATTTCAAATTGTGAATTTGGAATTAATTATGATATAGAGATGAACATGAACTGGTAAACATGTGGTAAGAATTCAAGATAGCGGAACAAAATGGCATTCAAATAAAATGTTTGTAAACGTGAAAATTCACCATTCCAGGACTTTATACATTTTCACGTTTTAGGGTACCTAAAAAAAATATTGTTTTCTTAATTTCGTCGGTCTGTCTGTCTGGTAGCGGAATAGTTACAAAAACTACTTACCCGATTGACCTTAAGTTTTTATCAAAAATTAGGGGTCATATGGGGACAACCTGGAAATATTTTGGTAAAAACTTAATATGTCGGAACAAAATTACGGCCTAGTAAAAAGTTAAAAAAATATTACTATCTTTAAATTTTCCACAAAAATCTATTGTTGCATAGTAATGAACTAGTAGCACTTTGATATAAATCCAAGATGGCAAAACAAAATGACGGCCTAATGACATTTAAAAAAACAGTCCGAATAATCTAATTCAATCGATTATAAATTTTTGTGCAAGAGTTAAATGTGATATAGAAACAAAACTGTCAAAGTTGTGGTACGATTTCAAGGTGGCCAAGCAAAATGACAATTAAATAAAATATTTAAAATATTCACATAAAAAACTTCGTTATTCAATTTTGACTTTATGGAATTTTGCACAAAAATTAGATGTTATATAGACATAGATACCTACTTACTTATTTATTCAAGTTATTTTACATTATGCCGAAAAATCAAGTGTGACATAAGTAGAAACTGGTGAAATAATCTTACAAATCCAATTTGGTGGAACAAAATGAAGCTCAACAATAATGTTTGAAGAAAAGATAGTATATATGTGTTACTAAACACTTGCGGAACCAGATTGGGTCACAGTTCACTATTCCTAATGAAACTAAAAATTAATTACATATTTTATATGGCATGAAGAGAAAGGTTGACGTAGTGGTAACCAAACTGAAACAAGTCTTTTTTTAGAATTTTTGACTTTTCCAAAAATGTAATTTTATATTTACATACATTGGATAATATAATCCACAAACTCATGATAAGAGGATATAGTCACATGGAATGTGATGTCGAGCAAGCCTGATCGAAAAACAACAAAAAGAATTAGGTTTTGAAATTATTGATATATGGAACATGAACAGGATGAACCCTAAAAATAAGTTTTTTAGTGATTTTTGGTAACTATCTGACTATTTTATATCTTGTCTTGCCCTTGTAATTTGAAAATAAACTTTTTGACAACCATTAGATGTTTTCCTTTTCTGTGTGCAATGGTTCAAATATGATTTTAAATCAGGTGAAAATATTTCTCAATTTTTTTCAAATGCTCCATCCACAAGAAACGCCAGTTCTATACGCTTGGTGAATATCAAAATTTATATTATTTCACAAAATGTAAAAGTATTAGGTAAAATATGAACAAAGTACCATACGCATCATACCTATAATTTCCGGTCATTAAAAGCAAAAACTCAGGATTTTCCTCTTCTATGATCTCGCCAACATGTTCACACAAAAAAAAATCAAGGGAGAGAGGAGTTCCTTTTTCAGGAACATTTCTGGTAGATTGACTCCCGTATTAATTATAAACCTATCAACCTAAAGTACTTCGAAATATCTCGGTCCGTTGGTAGCTTTTAGCTTATCAAGTTTTCATTTCATTTCGGTTCACAAATCAACTATACGTTTGGCTAACTTTTCATAAAGTTCTATACTTTGGTTGCAAAGGACGATAACAGCCATACAATGTACCGTTTTGTTCGAGAATAAGCCAATAAACAACTATTCGATAATACTAGTATTAGCAGTAAGCCAGTTGAGGAAACTTCTGGAATAGTCGAAATTACAGATGTTTGGTTTAAATTCGACCCAAATAAAATACTTTTCACTTCACTTTTGGGTTAGCGCTGCTTGATGTTGAAAAGTTTTATTCCTGTTTGAAATTTATTAGAATTAACGTTTAACTTATTTTTACCCACTTAAACAGTATATTGTTTGAAAAATAGGGTTTATATTAAAGAGTTTTAAAGAATTAAAAGAAATTAAACAATTTTAATTTAATTGAAAAAGTTTCCATATACTTAGACCGAAGGGCCATCTCCTTTATTAAATTTCAAAGTGTAAAAGTTAAAACAGATACTTTGATTCCTAACAGTGTGGGAAAGTGTCTGTAAAAACTGAAAACCTTGTACGAGCCGTATATAATTACAACAAATTTCATGAAACTGATTTGTTTAAATGACTTGTTTGAAATAGCTATCTGGACTTATTCCAAAACAGGGTCCTAGTAAAAAAAATGTTCTCTGAGAAATATAAAGACTGACCTTTCACATAGATAACGAAGTAAGGTCCTTCCAAAATAAACTCAAAGATAATGACTATAACTGTAACAAATAAACTCAAAAACAATGACTGTAAATAAAGAAAAAGCACAGGTACAAAGTCAATTTAAATATTTAAATAAAATAAATAAAGTATTTACTCATATTTATCTAGTTACAAGTTGTTAGTTGGTTAAATATTTTTTGTTTTTATTTTATTATTATTTTTGTATTATTTGGGGAATAGGTTACGTGAGATATTTTCGAGCTAAGCTAGTATTCATCTTTTATCCAATCCTTCTCTATCAGTACTTTTAACATATTCATTCAATCTATGGGCGTTCATAAGAAGAACAGTTGCCCTCTTCTAGATACCAGAAGTTAAGAAGGTTAGATTTTAAAGCTTCTTGAAGTTGTTAGTTTTTTTTTTAAATTAACCACAAACCATCTTTTAAAATACTTATACTGTAAATAAAATATGCCTGGAATCTTCAGGAAAATACGAAACATTATCTCTTATTAAAAATTCTTTCTAACTTTCTACCAGTAAATCTTATTCTATGGAGACGCCCACGTCTAGATTTAGCAAAATATTTTTACTTATGTTACGTAATTCAAAATCGTCCGCCTTGAAAATGCTAAACGGCCCACTCAGTTTACTCGGGAGAGAAGCTTTATATTGTTTCCTAATTTCACCTGTTTTATGAAACTTTTGACGAAGAAAAAAATATCCTAAAGAAAATTATATATATTTAAATTGTTTAAAAAAGCTTATCTTTCTATTTACTGAAAAACTATTATTCGATATTCTGTTACAAAATTCAGACACGTTTTTGTTAAATGAAAATTTAAATTCGATGATTTAAATTCACTCCGATATCACATTGTGCTCAGAAATATAGTTTTAGGGTTGAGCAGTAACAGATAAAAAAATGTGTAGAAACTAATTTGCAGACAGATTTTAAAAATGTATTTGGTTTAATGCATCACACTCAAATACAATTACGAAATAAAATGTCTGCAGATTTGTTCATGTTTTTCTGGATTCTCGTAACTAGTACAAAATAGTTCTTGTAAAGTATTAATGACGCTTTAATATTAATTAAGGTCTTAAATTGGTAACGTCAAATTCTTTTAAAGTTTGTGGTTCTCCAATTTGATTATTGCAGTTAATATTGTTAAGTATGAGAATATAATAAAATTTTAGGGTACGTATTTAAATTTAAATAGTAACAAGCTATAAAATATACCATTATATAATATAAAAACCAGCATGCAGTTGTGCATTTTAGTCTCGATTAATAGTAATACTGGTTAGATGCAGATATAGGTGATAGGTTATATAAAATTTATTTGACCTGCATGTGTGTATGTTTATATGTATATGTATCTATGTCTAAAATTTCGTAACAATTACCGACTGGATTTAAATAGGGTTTAAACTCTCGTAAAGCAAGATTTCAGAGAGGGTTAATACATAAAGATCGCTAAGTTATAAGACGCATGCGCAATAATAGGAAATGTACGGAAAACATGAATATCTGAATATCAAAAAATTTAATTACTTGTTTGAGAAGTGATCTTAACGGTAATGAATTATGAAGCTGAGTCGGTGAACTAATAACATGTTAAAAAGCGATATATAGTTGAAGACAATTTTACACGGCCCGCTTTAAAATGCAAATAAAATACTAATCAATTAAAAAATCGTGAAAATTACAGAATATACAAAAATTCGTAAGTATTTAGTCATTTGTATAAATCAAAATGAAATAAAATAAAATGAAAAGCATAAAATAAAATGTAAATTTAAAAATAAAATTATAAATTCAAACTAAAATAACCTAAAATTTAAAAAAATAAAAAACACAACTGACTTTTCAGTAAAAATAACCTTAAACATTTGACTTTTGAAGTCATCTATCAAATAGATATTTGTTGATGTTTAAGACCTATTAGGTCTTTAAAAAGTGTGCATTTGAAGGAATTCAACTATTATCAAATGCATAGCTTTCTTAGTACCTAGTAATCAAATATTAGTTTGACTACGACTTGACGTCAGTGAAATTTGTATGATTCCTTATTTTTTTAATTCTTAGTATTTTTGTTATTTCTAGTTTTATTATTTTTTACATTTTGTAACAATATAAAATCCAAAAATATGTTCCTTTGAGCCTAGGAAACATAGAAATTTAAAACTAACATGTGATATGAAACCTCACCGGACATGTTAGTCTCCGCCTAAAATTAAAGCACGACTCGCAATTATACTGTACACCCCACGTTCAAAATCATTATTCGCTTGTTGCGGCAAAATCGATACAGTAATAAATCTGGGGATTGCTAATGAATCATTTGATATTAGCCACTAGTACGTGACGGGGTGATTGGAATCAACAAATAAGCAGTCTCTATATAATTTGAATAACCAATAATTGATTAAACATTTATGCTGCTATTGTTTGTAACCCCGCAAGACCTCGTCAGCAGGTTTGCTTGATCATAAATTACGGGCTAAAAATTTGCTTTGTCCTACCAAATATTGACCAATCTACCTGGCGGAACGTTTGCCGGTCGACAATTCGATGTTTGTTTTATATCCCCTAAATAATGATTATCGATTTCTCACTAATTATTAATCAAGTGCAAAAGAGAGGATATGCAGTTTAAGTTGAATTAACAGCTACATTTTCTTAAAACTTTACTCTGCCCTGCTGAATGCCAATTCAGTTATTTTAAGCAAATTTTGAAGAAGACTATATAATTACTCGTTAAAGATTTTTGAAGACTTGATGTTTAAACCTGATATTTTACAAATTAATTATTTATTTAGCAACGCTTTGGTGACATTTCGCTTCATTACTAGGCTATAATATATATTATTATTTTAAGAGTTTTAGCATTTTTTAAATATTTATATATTTTAATCTGATGATGGTGTAAAATGTCATCGAGACGTTGATAAAGGAAAAATACATTTTAAGGACACCAATTTTTAGTGGTTTAATTTTCGGAAACCTCCAGCTGTTACTAAAAAGGCTGGGAACTAGATGATTAATTCAAGTAACATGAAATGTAAAATTGAACAAAAAAACAATGTTTTCAACTCTTTGTGTGACAAAATACATATCTGAAAATATAGTTTCTCAATTACTCTGAGTTTGAGCAACAGTCAGGTATAGTGGCAATAACCACTGATAAACAGGCCAAGCCAAATTAATAAAGATTCAAACAAAGAAAAAAGACGACTATATAATAGAAGGAAAACTAGTTATTATTGTGATTAAATGGTTATTTAATTAATGTAAAAATAAAATAAATAAATTATTTATGTTGTTTATGCGTTTTTCTGTACTTAATAAATTTATAAAACATCAACAAATATTTCAATGCACTACATCACTCAAATCCAAGTTAGTCGGCATGTGCTGCTAATCTATATGTCTCACATTGACCTTGCGTTCCCACCGAAGCACTTAACGGTCAAATTACTTTATTGTCGATAGATACTAAATAATCATTTTACGTTTTTTTTTTAACAACTACTAGGATGAAGAATAAATTGTTTAAAACTAAAACGGTGTAAATTTCATATTTCAAAATAATAAATTAAATACGGAAGAAATAAATATCAAAAATTACCTAGTGCAGCTATTATTATTAAAACAATAACAATGTTATTAGAAACATAAAGTAGGGTGTTGCAACGCCGCTAAATGAAAAATAAATTTTTAAAATACAGGTTTAATGATCCGATTTCTATAAACCTCTTACTAAGAAAACTATGAACTAGATTATGCAAATTAAGAATAATCATATTTATCCTAGCTCCTAGGTGGTGAGATTTGTGATGGTCTGTATAGCTTTAATTACGTAATCAAATATTGAATTTAAATTAATATATATGGTATCTAACCAAAAATAAATAAAATAAAAAGATATGCAATAATGAACTTCCTTGCACTTTAAACAGGTCGTGTAAAGTGACAGGAGTCGCTAGGCGTTGGTGGTAGGCGAGTAACTTCTGAGATGTTACAAAATAATGCCGTTGTCTACGGAGTATTTGGCAAAATAAATTTTCCCATGAAAATATACCCAAAAATAATGTTTAACGCGTCAGGCTCATCTGCTTTTCCCAAAATACGGCCATTTAAAAGAATTTCTGAAAATAAGTCACTGCTAAGTAAAATGTCAATTTTGCCTTGTTTATAAAAATGTTTATCTGCGAGTTTTAAATTTTTAAAGTGCTCAAGAATCGGGAGAAAATCAAATCGAAATCTAATTGTCACAACACCTCAGTGGTCAGAACCCGACTTTCCTATCCTGCGTGCATTACAGCGAGTGTAACACTAGCATTATTTGAATGAAAGCGCATGGAACTTAGGCCATTTATTTTAAGGGAGCAATAATGTTTTGGTAAATCTATGCGTTCAGAGCTTTAAGCGGAATAATGGACCGCATACTTCCAGAATGTAAAAGATACCTAAATGTTTGTGAAATACCTGTATTCTATGATGTTATTAACCATGGCAAATAAACTTTTTCGCGAACGGCCAATAATATACTACTATAATAAGTGTTTTTGGCTTTGATTTTCGGATTTCGGAACTGTCCTGGCTCTCAAAACAATCAGAATGAAAAGAAATTTCTTGCGTACTTTGATTGCGACTATTATGCGTATAAGAAGCTTCTGATTTAGGCAAATGCAGTAACGTATATGGCGTTTATGGCAATTTTTATAGGTGGAGAAAGATTAGCAAGACGTGAGGACGTGTATATTACTTAGGCAATTGAAACAGGTGCAAGCGTTTATAAAAATTAAAATGTCGTTTTACTTAAAAATTTGACTCACGCATAAAGCCTGATTTCTGCACAAGTGACACGTTACAGAAGAACTTTTATTAAGGAATACATCGACAGTGTTTGCTTTTTTTTGGATTCATCTAAACTGGAGGTAATATTAACTAAGCTATAGGCAACACAAATTTTTCTCCGCAAATCTGCCAGATGTTTTTGCATAGGAACTGTGGAAGAAGTCTGTTTCAATTCAAATTTGGTAATAAGAGACTTATCTAATTTCTTCGAAAATATCATTGCAATAACGAAATCTTTTTGTTCAGCGGCAAAAGCTCTAATGTCTTGAGACCTGACAAATTTTTTGAAAAAGTGTTTAAATTATGCATAGCGACAATGGATTTAAGAAGGTATCCTTTTATCCCTTGTTTGATACCTTTGAACAAGTGTATCATAGGATATTATATAAGTGTTATTATTTAAAGGCATCGTCAGAATTAATGCTTGGGATGGAGTTTTTAGAAGTGAAATCAAATAAATAAAGGGTTCAGTGTCAGAAATCGAATAGTTAAATGGACTAAAGCGTTAAATAAATCCAAAAATATTGAAATATCTTATAGTCATCCTTAAATTTGGGTATTTCTATTTTAGGTCGGCGAATTTGATGAAAATTATTTACAAAAAAAGAACGATAAAAATAAATTTGAAATATTTAAATTATTAACTTGATTTTTAAACAACTCAGAATATATCATACTCTATATATATATATATATATATATATATATATATATATATATATATATATATATATATTTATATATATATATATATATTTATATATATAGAAAAAAACCTTCTGGAAGTATATTATAAAAGAAATGTCAAAAAAACAGCGAAATATTTCAAAAGCTTTGTGAAATAATTAAAGTCATTTAAAATAAAAATGTGCAGAAACTGGGCAAAATAACACTGTCAATAACCGGCTTCAATGTAAAAAACTTAATTTCATGCGTTAAAGAAGGCCAGGAATTTTAAGGCTACTAAAACCTGGTTGGAAATATCGAGAACAAAATTGAAATAAGTTTATAAATATAGCGTATATAAACGTAAAACGGACATGGACAATTAGAATACAAAGTGATCTATTAAAAATATAAACTGCTTTTGACCGCTTTTTCGTAACACCGTATATACCCTAGCACAATCGTAGAAAAAAATTCAACCTCATTTAAAACAAATAAAAAAATGTCCGTTTTTATTGAATCTCCTTAAACTAAATTATACAACTGGGATTTTAACTTTTTGCTATGAGTTATGTTAAAAGTAGTTTTTATTTTAATATTCAATTTACAATTGGTTTTTATTTTGTTGGCAGTTAAGAAAAATGCCCCGTCTCCTAGTAATAAAACAACGTTTTGCTAGAATAACACCTTATTTAAAGTTTT
This sequence comes from Kuschelorhynchus macadamiae, assembly GCA_030620095.1. NCBI lineage: Eukaryota > Metazoa > Arthropoda > Insecta > Coleoptera > Curculionidae > Kuschelorhynchus > Kuschelorhynchus macadamiae. The sequence goes on from JAUTXW010000206.1 coordinate 1,013,003, forward strand.
ATTACTTTATTTAATAGAAACGCAAAAAGATAGTTTTCAAAAAAAAATTTAAGCCTATGGTGACAGTATTTATACAAAATATTTATTTTTATGTACTTTTACACATAGATATTAAACGTTAATAACTTTCTATTTTTTAACTTATCGGAAGGAAGCAAAAAAAAAACACACTGCCTCTTTTGGCAGGTTTCTCTCAAATATCTCGGGTATTTGTAAGATAAAGATATATTTATAATCAACAACCATTTTATGAACTTATAATGTACAGAATGTCCCATTAAAAAAATGCAATGTTGTTGTTATCTTGTAAAATTGATAGTCTTTTGTTTTTCTAATTAATAACTAAAAAAACTTTTTATTTACCTCTGCAATTTGGTTTTTGGTTCATTCTGATAGTTTAATAAGTAAATAATTATTAACGTTTAAAAAAATGCTATCAAAATAGACTGATCGCGCTGTACACTTATGGTATACTTAGTTTTATCGATAATTTTACCGAAACTGTACACCAAACTATTTATTTGAAATGCCTAAATTTTAAACAAAGACGATCTATCTTTAATGATATTCTATAAAAAATATTTTTTTAAATACGAGAATATATTATTATATATTTAAATAAGAGAGTTATATTCCGACCATCGCGTCGCTGCGTAAATAGAAATAGTAACTTGTACATTTACAACCCATGCGTACCGCTTTAACACTTCTTTTATTTTGAAGTGCGTTCGATAACAAATTTGTTAATAGTAATTTTTTTACATTTTGAGACACCGCCATTTTGTTCCTCCATATTGGATTTTTACCAAAATATAATCATTTCTTCCTCTTATGATCCTTGATTTTTGACCAAAATTTGAGGTCCATCGGTTAAGTAGTTTTTGAGCTATGTCACGTAGAGACAGACAGAAGGAAATGAGACACAATTTTCGGGGTCCAGGAAGCCTGAAACTCAAATATCTGCAAAAAACTCGGAGAGTGATTTCTCCACGATTACAAAACTTCCCTCTTTAGAGAGAAATAATTAGACATTTTAAATTTCCGATTCCATAAAAATTAACATATTATGTATATTATACCGAAGTTATAGAGAATAAACCTTTAAATCTTAAAATGAAAAAGTAAATAATGTGTTGTTATATTTAAAATTTTAATTTACTCTTATTATCACTCGTTATATTTGCGGATATAGTAAAGTAATATTATAATACTTGAACTGTTATAGGGAAATACAAATGTACCTGTTTAATCTATATCTGTATCCATCAAAATTACTGAATCGATGCATAACCAGTAAAAGTACGTCGTTAAAGGGCAGAAGCTCTGTAAATCTATAGATACAGCCTGTTTTTGGCAAATTTTATTTTCTTCGCTATTTCAGAGCTATGTATCATACCATAGAGCCGCATACAGACAGATATATCAACATAAATCACATATGCCTATATGTAGTTAGAGATTCTAAACGATTTTCAAACTTGCCGTTAGTGTTCGGTTGCGTTCGCTACTTTTAGATCGGGCGACGACTTTACCCAACTGTGGAGCCATCGAGTTAAAGAAAATGTAATTCATGTAGTAATAGATTTCTGTTAGTAGATACCGAAAGCTTGTCTTGATAGACATCTGCGTATAGGGGAGTTCCTCATCGTGGTCGTCGTGGTATCAAAATATATTTTTTAACTTTCGGTCGAATCATCTGGTGAACGGTTTTTATGTTGATTTTTAGTCTTTCACGGATGGAAAAATACAATATGTTTTCATTCCGGGTGTAAATCCGTCACTACTGTCGTTCTGAAAAGAACAGTTTTGCTGACGTTTCGCCAAAATCACATTTGGCATTTTCGAAGCTTTCGCTCTCGTGTCCGAATAGAGGCTGAAGTGTCAGTCACTGCGCCGCTTCCTTAATACCCCACCCTGCGCCGAAGGTAATATCTCAGCGGCCGTTGGCCGTTATTTATGTTTTCCGGATGTTGCTGTTGCTGTTGCGCTAATTGCGCTTGATTTTTTGTGACTACGGATTTGTCGATTATTGTCTTCCATACTGTTGGTAGTGTTAATGATTCGTCCCTTTTATTTTAATCACCTTGTTTCTCAATTTCTATAGCTTCTCGGATTATTCTGGTCTTATAATGATCTATATTGGCAATCTCCCTACACCCATGGAAATTTATTTTGTGGCCGATTTCCTGATGATATAGGAATAGATCTGAGGTTGTTTGTTTGTTTCTGATGCTGAGTTTGTGCTTTTCTATTCTTGCAGACATTCTCTTGTTAGTTGCCCCCATATATATATATATATATATATATATATATATATATATATATATATATATATACCTATAAAGGGTACTTATTCACCTCAAAAATAGAAAAATATAATCTGTCCCCACCTCAAATTTTACGATATCAAAACTGAGGTGACAACGTTTTACGTTAAATTTACTTGGGGGCGGTTCTAAATGCTATTTAATGTCAAAATACCAAAAATCTTGGTGAGGTGACATTAACTCATAAGTGCCTAGAAATTTTGTTTTTAGTTCGGATATATATCAACAGCGCTAGTGTCGACTTTTGTGGTTAGATTCGGCCCACGCGATGTCACCTCAACCTTCGAGAGGGGGCATATTTTGGTGCTGGCCACTCGTTGTCACCTCAGATAACTGCCAACATTGCCTTAAAGTTTAATGTTATTCTGTTCCCAGATTTAAATAAGTTGTGCGTGATAAGTCTGCGTTTTTTTTGTTTTCAATCTTCTCATTTTATTTTATTTTATTTCGAAAATGCGCATTAGTACTGCGTCTTGGCACATTTGAAATTGACAATTTCACTGAATATTTTTGAATTTGGATGAATTGTGTGTATTTTTAAATAAAAATTATGTTAAAGAAAGAATCCAATGGGATAACAATATTGAATGCTTAGAAACAAACCATTGTGTTACAGGGTTGACAGCACTGTTTTGGTATACTTGTTTATGTGAAACCTAACCTAATAACGGTTTCCATTGGTAGCATTTTTTTACAATAAATCAAGCAAGACACTTTTTTGAACCCGTTGCTTACTTTTCATGCCATTTAACCTAAACATTAGATTTTTTCAGACTTTTTTTTCAGAAATTGACAATTCTTACAAAAAATAGTTAAATTAAAAAATTAAATAAGCTATGAAATAAAAGTTTAAGCGAAAATTATTTTTTGTTTGGCTTAAGTCAGTTAAAAAAATAGAAAGTACAGATGTTATAATCACATCAGACGTTAATCTTTGTTTTTGCCGAACATTTTATAGTTTTATACCTTCTCTAGTATCTTGAGAGTATAAATATCCATACAATTTTTATATTTACTGTGTGTAGAGGTTCTGCTTGTTAATAACCAGAGAGCTTTAAAAAGTAAACGGTTTTGCTTTGGCTCTAGCACTATTTGTCGAAAAGGACATGTTTAAAAATACTTTGACTATGTAAATAATAAACCCATAAATTCAACTGTTTTATAGTTTTTGTTTACGGTATATTGACTTACACCTTACAGATAATCTACAAGAATGATAAATTTAGAAGTTAATAAGTGTGTCATGCTGTCCTAAAATATTATTTGTATGTATATAAAATGTTTCCAAAAAGCGCGTTGAAAAATAATTATATTATTGTTTACGGAACAACCGATATTATTAAACTTAAATTAAATGTGCCTTTTAAATTTTCTTTAACATTTAACAACGTACAAATACGTTTGGGAGGTAACTCCCAATGAACCTATAGAATGGCTAGTGCCAATTTCCTAAACTTAAAAAACAAAGGTATCGATCCTGTTATATAGACACATTTGATAGACATATGTAATATACAGTTCCTTTAAAAAATAAAAATTATCGTTTGTTACGCAATTATAAAAAAACCTGTATACACAAAAAATAATACATTTAAAACTACTGGGAACCGAATCTCAAAGATTCATAAAAATGACAAGTTTTGTGTATGGAAAGATCTAACTTAAAAATAACCATTTTGACCTAATGTAACTTAATTTTCGAGATTTAGCCATTTGGCATTATTTTCGTTCAACTAGACTAGAAGTAAAATATAATTCTATAATTCTATTTATGTTAAACTTCCGTTTCTGTTGAAGACAACTGCACTAAAAAATCACACAGGAAAATGCAATAATTATATCTTTTTAGGACCTGCAGTTAGAAGAAATGTGAAACAAGTCAGTTTCTGTGATCGCAGCTGTTTGAGCAATCGAAATAGTAAACTATACTTTTTGGACAGGCCGCCTTACATAAATATATAAAGATCAAGAATATCGGCGTAAAGAATGCATTAAATGTTTTAAAATTTTTACACATTACTAAAGAGGTATAAATGCTCGCGTGTTTCCAGAGATGGCATCTCTTACTCTGTTGGTTAATATCTCACTGCCTAATATTAACATCGTTTTTATTCATCATACCGTTGAGTGTTTTCCATCAACTTTACCACACTGCTGCATTCGCCTGATGAGCCCTATATAAGGGGGAAACGTCGTCAATTATGCCGGTAGAGATGATGGAAAGCGCTTAAAGACTAATCAGTAAAATGGTCTATGATTTTTGGACCCTATACTTGAATACTTGAAACTTACCACAGCAGAATTTTTTGTCTGAATGGCCGTTAATTTATTTTTTATTTATGCATCTACGGACGTTATAATTTTGTTTTTTATTAATACTCTAACCTAAAAAGCCGGTATCATTGATTTCGTATCACTGGGGGCCGTCTTTTTTCAATAAAATAATTGCTAGCGGACGGCTTACAAAAAATCAATGGAAGCCTGAGTATGTCGCGCTTAGTTTTTCATTTTATCAGTATAATGTTTTTAAACATTACTAAAGAGGTATAAACAGCGAACCTCGCATTTGTTTCTATATATATATATATATATATATATATATATATATATATATATATATATATATATATATATATATATATATATATGAGTGAGTGAGATATTACCCCACAGAATAAATATATATATATATATATATATATATATATATATATATATATATATATATACAGTGTGTCCGAAATTGGTTATGAGAGTATTGATATCTCGGAAACCGTGATAGTTACAAAAACGTTTAAATGGAGAAAGTTTTAGACAATTATGTTTGTAATTTAACGCCGTTTTGCTCGCGATTCTATCTTTTTTAGTTTTTGAGATATTTTGAAAAAACCAAAAAACTGCATTTTCGAAAAAGTCCTATAATTTATTTATTTATAAAAATTTTCAAAATCTGTAAGAACATTATTAAGGCAACTTTTTACGTGGAGTGCACCTATTAAGTCAGATTTTACATACGACGTTTCGATTTTCTAGAACCATCATCAATTTTGTTTTTTCTTATGGCCGCTATATTCGATTTTAACAGTTTTGAAAAGAGTATTTCTTTAGCCTTTCAACGGTGTATCACACTTTGTAATTAGGTTATTACTAAAGGTGCAAAAAGTGCGTAGAGAAAATATTTAAACGTTTTTTGGAATTATCAAAGTAAAAAATTAAAAATTAATAGTGTTAAAAGGCAATATGTAATTCAACATCCAGTTCTACAAAAAATTAGTAAAAACTACTCAATAACATTGCACAATATTCACAAATGTTCAAATGACCAGCCGCAGATAACACTAACATCTTTGCTCAAGTAGGCTTTGGTTTTGAAATAATAGAATGCTTTTAATCTGTCAAAAATGCAACGTTTAAGTTTTATTTAACATTCATCGCTGTTTTAGTAAGGATTACAATGGCGTTAAACTTTTCTAATGAAAAAATGTTTGATATGTTAGTGTGTTATATTAAAAATGAAAGAAATGCAAACAGGGCCATGGATGTGTATTTTAACACGTACCCCGAAAGACGGCAGCCTGGCAGAACTTATTTTCAAACGCTGGTTAGAAACTTGCTTGAGTTTGGCAGTTTTAATAAGATTCGCACAAAGAAGTATGCAAAAGACAACGAGCAACGCAATAGGCAAATCCTAGAATATTTTAATGAAAATCCGACTTCATCTACAAGAAGAAGCGAAACAGAACTTCAAATTCCAAAATCTACCGTTCATGGCGTCTTAAAAGTAACTAAATATCGTCCTTACAAGCCAACAATTGTGCAAGGACTTCAAGCAGGTGATTTTGAAAGAAGAATTGTTTTTTGTAATTGGTATATCAATAGATGTCGAGAAAATCCCGCTTTTTGCAATAAAGTCATTTGGTCAGATGAGACTCATTTTACAAACTGTGGCATTTTTAATAAAAAAAATCACCATTATTGGGCTATTGAAAATCCGCAACTACGCGATCCACGCAGGCTGCAAGAGCGATTTGGTTTTAATGTGTGGTGCGGGATGCTTGGTAAGATAAACATAGTCTAATTGAATTGCTTATAATTCAATATTTTCCATTACTTTTTAGGAAATCGTCTCATTGGTCCCTTTATTTTTGATCAGACACTGACAGGCCCAAGATACTTTGCCATGTTACAGAATCAAATAGTTCCTGCCATTCGAGAAGCTGTGCCAGATGATCAGTTTAATAACTTGTGGTTTCGGCAAGACGGTTGTCCTGCACATAACAGCAGGGATGTACAAACCTTTTTAACAAAAACTTTTGGTGAAAACGTAATATCCAACAGTGGTCCTGTCCGCTGGCCAGCTAGATCCCCGGATATCACGCCGTTGGATTTTTATTTATGGGGATGTGCGAAAAATGATATATACGAATTTGACCCCCCAGAAAATAGGCAAGTTCTTGAGCAGCGAATCCGAAATATTCTAGAAAATATAAATAGGAATACCATTCAACGGGTAATCAGAACAGTTGAAAGGAAATGCGGACACTGCATAGAAAAAAACGGTCAACATTTTTAATCCTAGTATTATGTAGCATTTTTTTATTAATTTTATTGAGTAGGTAGTTCATACTGATTTTCTGTTAATTCTTGTAAGGTTAGTACTTTTAAATCGCCATGAACGGTTGACTTCAGAATGTGAAGTTCTGTTTCAATTCTTCTTATGGAAAAAACCAGATTTTCATTAAAATATTCTAATATTTGCCTATTCCATTCCTTGTCATACCTACATACTTTCTGTTGCGATTCTTAAAATTGGCTAACCCTAGCAAACTTCTAATCAGTGCAGCGCTTGAAAAGAAGTTCTGTCGAGAGTCGTTCTTCGGAGTACATTATGTGCAGTGCACATAGTATTAATGTTACTGAGTAGAACTTACTGATTTTATGCAGAATTTAATGTCCAATTTAAAAATATTGCTATTTGAAACTATTAAATTTTAATTTATATCGATAATTCGAAAAAATGTTTAAACAGTCTTATTTCAAACGCAAAGCCTACTTGGGCAAAGATGTTAGTGTTATATGCGGGTGGTAGTTTGAACATGTGTGAACATTGTGCACGAATCAATTATGTTATTAAGTAGTTTTTACTGATTTTTTGTAGAACTGGATGTTAAATTACAATATATTGCTATTTAACACTATTAATTTTTAACTTTTTACTTTGATAATTCCAAAAAACGTTTAAATATTTCCTCTACGCACTTTTTGCACCTTTAGTAATAACCTAATTACAAAGTGTGATACACCGTTGAAAAGCTAAAGAAATACTCTTTTCAAAACTGTTAAAATCGAACACAGCGGGCATAAGAAAAAACATAATTGATGATGGTTCTAGAAAATCGAAACGTTGTATGTAAAATCTGACTTAATAGGTGCACTCTACGTAAAAAGTTGCCTTCATAATATTCTTACAGATATTGAAAATTTTCATAAATAAATAAATTATAGGACTTTCTCGAAAATGCAGTTTTTTGGTTTTTTCAAAATATCTCAAAAACTAAAGAAGATAGAATCGCGAGCAAAACGGCGTTAAATTACAAACATAATTGTCTAAAACTTTCTCCATTTAAACGTTTTTGTAACTATCACGGTTTCCGAGATCCCAATACTGTCATAACCTGTATATATATATATATATATATATATATATATATATATATATATATATATATATATATATATATATATATATATATATATATATATATATATATATATATATATATATATATATATATATATATATATATATATATATATATATATATATATATATATATATATATATATATATATATATATATATATTTAAATTTCGGACACACTGTATATATATATATATATATATATATATATATATATATATATATATATATATATATATATATATATATATATATATATATATATATATATATATATATATATATATATATATATATATATATATATATATATATATATATATATATATATATATATATATATATATATATATATATATATTTATATATATATATATATATATATATATATATATATATATATATATATATATATATATATATATATATATATATATATATATATATATATATATATATATATATATATATATATATATATATATATATATATAAGATGGGGATGAAATACATAGGTCATCAAATATTGTATATAGTATTCCTTGTTCTGAATGTGAAGGCGGATATATAGGCGGCCAAACATCCAGGGTTTTAAAAGATAGAATAAATTCACATAAGAGCGATTGTAGGTTAAAGAAAAATATTTGTGCCTTGTCAGAACACAAAAACCAATCAGGATACTTATTTAATTATAATATAGAGATTGTTTCCAGAGATGGTGGAAATATATTTAAAATCTAATTCTCTGAATAAAAAAACAGACATAAAAGATCTTAGTATTATTTACTCAAATTTACTCAACTCAATTTTTCAAACATTTTATTTATATATATGGCCGCTATTTTGTTCCGCCATATTGGATTTTTACCAAAATGTTACCATTTCATCCCCATATGACCTTTCATTTTTAACTAAAATTTTAAAACTATTATTTGGGTTTTTCCGCCTTAGAAAATTGAAAAAAAAAAAATTAAAAAATTAAATATAATTACCCTATAAATTGAATAGATAGTCTTGAGTTCTGGGTCCACTACGAAGGTACCCGAGGAACGACACTGAAAAATGCCTGCTTTCTGGACGTTTCGAGGGAAAGTCTACCCCCGTCTTCAGCAAACCTACAAATAAAATACTAAAAGCAGAATATGTCTTATGTTTCGTATCAGAAATATAACCAGAATGGCTAATCTCTGACAAAATGTCAGTGAATGTCAGTTTAAAGGTGTTATTTTTAATTGTTAGAATAAGGTGCGAAATAGGCGTACCTAGAGTATGTTCATTTTAATTTATTGTATTTTGAGGTGTCCTTTTTTTACTTCAGTATTTAGCAAATTTAATCAAGTGTTATTAAAACTAACGGAGCAAGATGCTACACAATTATCTTTATTTAATAATATTAAGGCACTTTCTTTTATTTTACGTTTTTTGGAACATGGTTCTTTTGCTAAAATACTAGAAGCATTCTAATTAATTTTGTGATTGTTATCTATCAATTACTTTTTACTTCCCTCGTAAAAGGGAAGTACTGCAATGTATCTTCGCATTTTAGGGTCCTTAAAATATGTTTTTTTAATTCCGTCGGTCTGTCTGTCTGTCAGTCTGGCTATTTCGCACCTTATTCTAACAATTAAAAATAACACCTTTAAACTGACATTCACTGACATTTTGTCAGAGATTAGCCATTCTGGTTATATTTCTGATACGAAACATAAGACATATTCTGCTTTTAGTATTTTATTTGTAGGTTTGCTGAAGACAGGGGTAGACTTTCCCTCGAAACGTCCAGAAAGCAGGCATTTTTCAGTGTCGTTCCTCGGGTACCTTCGTAGTGGACCCAGAACTCAAAACTATCTATTCAATTTATAGGGTAATTATATTTTATTTTTTATTCAATTTTCTAAGGCGGAAAAACCCAAAAAATAGTTTTAAACCATGAATCCGCCACTACAATTTCGTAATTATTTAAAATTTTAAGTCAATCGGATAAGTAATTTTTGCCACGAACCAGCCGACAGCCAGACTGACAGACAGACAGACCGACGGAATTAAAAAAAAACATATTTTAAGGACCCTAAAATGCGAAGATACATTGCAGTACTTCCCTTTTACGAGGGAAGTAAAAAGTAATTGAAAAAGTCAAGCAATTTATGAAATTATAAAATTAGCAACAATAATAAATGGATAGACAGAAGTTAGACATTTTACGTATAGATATAAAATTCTGATAAATATATAAATAAAAAATACAATTCCAAGTACTTTTATAGTTTTATGAAAATATTTTTTTCGTTATTAGTTTTGACTAGGAACAAAACTTAAACATTTTGTATCAAGATATATTAATTTTGCATTCACTATCCAGAGTTCTCAAAAGGTTTCCACTAATAGTATAATATATACACCCCTATGTCCTTAAACAGCTAGAAATTTCCCGCTTAAGCCTCCTATTTTGAATAATGGGATATATTCAAAAGGAGCTTATTACGCTATATGTTATGGACAGAACATTTTAAAGTTTTCTGAATGTGTTATCCAAAATTTGGTTATATTTTATCTCAACTAATGTCTTCAGTTACCTACATGAGCAAAGTTTCTTTTTTGTTCTTTAAATTTTTGCTTGTTAAGCTTACTTATATTTTTATATATCGGTACGTTACTATCCCGCTTTTTTTAGGAATAGTGAAGTGTGTTCCAACTTAGTTTGGTACCTAGTCATTTAGTATCATATATATATATATATATATATATATATATATATATATATATATATATATATATATATATATATATATATATATATATATATATATATATATATATATATATATATATATATATATATATATATATATATATATATATATATATATATATATATATATATATATATATATATATATATATATATATATATATATATATATATATATATATATATATATATATATATTTATATTGGGCACCGTTTTGTTCTACCCTACCATACTGGAATCCTACCAATATTTTACCAGTTTATACCTATCACTTGATTAAAATTAAATAAGTAGTTTTTAAATTGACACACTTCCGTCATGTTGAATTCGCACCACTTTATCCCTATACAATCATTTAATTTTTCTGGAAAATTTAAAGTCAATTGAATAAGATTTTTTGCGTTTGAAACATTTTATGTGGCCACTGTTTTGTTTCGCCATCTTGAATTCGTACAACTTTAGGAGTTTATCTCTATATCACACTTATTACTTGCTCAACATTTGAAACTACTTTAATAAGTAGATTTTTCTGGCTGATTTTTAAAATAATTTGTTAGGCCGCCATTTTGTTTTGCTATCTTGGATTCATACCAAAATTTTACCAGTTTATTCTTATATCACTTAATTTTTGTGCAAAATTTGAGTTCTGTACTCTTTTTTAACACTTCACTAAACCGTAATACTAGATTTTTACCAAAATATTACCAAGTGGTCCCCAAATGACCCTTAAGAACTAAATCAGGTAAAAAGTTTTTAAGCTATGTCTCGAACTAACATACGGACAAACATAGAGACAGGAATTCATAAAACATATTTGTTTGGCATCTAGAAATACTAGAACGTGCAAATATGTAAAACCGGGTGATTTTTTCATGATAAAAATATTTTTGTGGCCGCCATTCTGATCCGCCATGTTAAATTCGTACCACAATTTTACAAGTTAATCTATAAAGTAAGGCGCTCACCACTGCGAACATAGAAAATATGCGGACGAATTTGCCAATGACCGACTTATCGTGTCTTGTTCGTTATTCATTGCAGTTTTTTGAGGGGTCGACCCGACTGCTGCTGACAGCGATACGATTGGATGGATGGATGAATTAGTCCAGCCTACTTGTTTGTAGAATTACCCGTTATCGTATTCTTTGATTAATAATTTAAAAATGATTTATTTATCAGGCCGCAACAATTATTTTGTTACGGTCTTGTGAAGAAAATAAGATTTGTTTGTTATATAAAAAAAATAAAAATGTATTCTTAAAAAATGTTAACGAAAATAAAAATTACTTCTAATAAAAAATTAAATTTAACGTAAATGTTCAAAAAAACCCCTTTGCATATTTTTGAAGAAAATATGATATCTCATAAAAAGAATAAAAATTTATTCTTAAAAAATATTAACGAAAATTAAAATTACTTCTAATAAAAAATTAAATTTACCGTTAATGTTCAAATAAACCCCTTCCAGTACTAAACAGTATCCGAGATTGTCATAAAAACACCCTCTAACAATATTGAGCATGTTAGGGCTAATATTCCTGAAAGAATTTTTAATATTTAATTGTAATTCTTGACGATTATTAGCCCTATTCCCTTGGAAACCATAAATTTGAGATTTTACGTAACCCCAGAGAAAAAAATCATTTGGCGAGAGGCGAACTGCTGCAGTGTCATGAGCAGGGCAACCGTCCTGTTGAAACCAAATGCTGTTAAGCCTTGGCCACGTAATTCTCTTAATTTCTGGTACGATTTTTTGCAGTAAAAGGTCCGGGTATTTAAGTTAGTTTAAAGGACTATTGATTACAAATGGGCCAATCATATTTTCACCCAACATACCACCCCAGATATTTAATTTCTGTGGATATTGGGTTTTAAACTCGAAAAACCTATGTACATTTTCCCGAGACCAATAACGGACTATAGCAGGGTTGTGCTGATCATGCAATGAAAACCTTGATTCGGCAGTAAAAACAATATTCTTTACCAAATTGTCATCGTTGTTTGCCATTTCCATTAGAGTTTCATAAAAAACGCGGCCTAGATTACAATAAGGTATTCTAAAAAACTAACATCGTCTTCCGCCAAACAGCAGACGTATGAACACATCCAAACTCGTCCGTATATTTCCTATTTCCGCAGTGTCGAGCGCCCTACTGTATACCATAACTGATTATTGCGCAAAATTTGAAATCAATCCATTAAGTTGTTTTTCAGGCTAAATTTTTAAACAATTTGTTAAGCAGCCAATTTTGATTTTTACCAAGTTTATTACCAGGTCATCTCCATCGGACTAGTAGTTTTTTAGCTATGCCGCGAACAGGCCGGCCGACAGACAGACCATCGGAAATGAGAAAACACGTTTTCGGTATCTGGGGACCCTGAAACGTAAACATCTGAAAAATTCTAGGGGGGTGATTTTCTTAAGATTACAATACTTGGTAAAAAATATTTAGATAACCCCTGTTTCACAGGCATATATATTTGCACTAAGCCAGATTTCAGCAAGTTCGTGAGAGAATTGTACTGCACCATTTTACATGATTTTTTTTGCAATAATCGCTGGTTACCGAAACCTTTCAATTATTTTTTCTATAAAACCAATATGTTTTTCGTTAATAACATTTCTAGACGATGTGGTGAATGCGCCTCATATTCTTTTATTTCAAATGGAAAGTCATCACACCATCTAACGGAAAAGGCATAACAAGATCTGCCTGGCCAGCTAGTAAGTTTTTTAACGAGCAGTTAGTTCTTGAATCGATGAGTGTCCAGTGTACACAGTAGGTTCGTTACATTAAAGTAGAAAATATGGACTACAACGGATTTGAATTTTTGCTTTTTTTAATGCTTTATTACTACGGGTTTTGTTAAGATGGTAAATTATTCTTTTGTTTTACTTTATTAAGATTAAATTTAATAATTATAAAGTTAAGTATTAATTTTGAACATAATGATGCAAAATTAAAATTAATATTTTAAATTTACTAGTAGAAAAAAGCAAACTTTAATTAAGAATTTGATAATTGATAAAGCTTAACCAAAGGACTCTATTAATTCCGTCTTTACCGGGATAAAAATGCTTGCGAACTTCCACTTCATAGGATGCGCGTTTTCTTTTTTATTACAACTAAGGAACCTCTGTGAATAGCAATATCTGTACTATGCCATTTGTTGAAGAGTATGCGGATATTTTACATGTTATCGCTGCCAAAAATATCTATGCAGCCGAAATAAAAGTTGATATCTATGAAGTTGATTAATTTTTAAATGAGACACATCTGGCCCGGGTAAACCTATTAACGGTTCTGATGTTAAGAAGGGACCTGGAGTATTATAATCATTGGGGTCCGAACGGCCAGTGCACAAGGAACTTGAATTCAACAGTGATTCTATTTGAATTAAAACTATATTTAACTCTTTGTGTTACAAAATGTGTGTACTAATTACATTTAGCAGGACTCCAAAATGAGGTGCCTGAGGAAAGCTAAATACCCATTTAACATTTTCTTGAGCCGATGCGTTTTTCATAATTCCCAATAAATATTTTTTGTGCCAATAAAGTTCTTCCCGTCATCACTATTTATTTGGAAACAACGTCCGCGATGCGATATAAATCGTCATAAAGCGCAACGAACATCTGCAAATCTGTGCATAGTTCGAACTGAATAGCTTTTGTAGCGTAGCAGACAAAAATGCAAATGTATGCCTTTACTTTGTGGCGTAGCTTTATTGGCCAAAAGTTGAAGGTGAACCATTTGAGGAGTTAGAGCTACAGGACTCAAACGCCAACACGTTAAGAATTTTGTAATTTTTTTTTTAATTGCTTGGCGCGGGGAATGTATTTAATAATTTTGCGCTAAGAGAAACTGCATTGTTTGCAAGCCAAGATGGTAATATTTTTTAGAAATATGTTCTATTATTAGATCTGTTAGACGACGAGGTAAAATATTTGGAAATTTGTTATCGTAATTTAATAACGAGTTTCGTAAACAATCTCCCACCCGCAAGAAAAGCTCCTAATTTTCTAAAGGGATTTGAGAGCAGACTTTTATTTAAATTATTTTGAATTTCTGCTAAAAATAGTAGGTTTTGTGTATGTTAAATTAATAAAATTAAAAGGGTTTTGCAAATCGCAGTTTGAAATAAATCTTTGATCATAGCGTATGATTCGCAATATTTTTTCAAGATTTGAGTATTGTTCTAATAGGTAATCGACCCATTTTATTGAGTTAAACGTTGTAAGAGCTGCTTTTTGTTTCATTGTTTCCGTCAGTAATTAACTTCTTATCAATAATTTTATCAGGTCATTGTCCTATTAGCAGTGGTAAGAGTTCGAGGCCATTGTGAATAATTGAAGAAACTCTTTTGGAAACATACTTCTATATGTAGACTCAGTGATGCTAATATGTGTCGAGATATGATTCCAAATTGCACTAGACAAATTTTCTTGAATTATTGCTACACGGTAAGCCATAAAAGGTTTCCATCAGCTGAACAATTAAGCCAATGTCGTGGACCGTAGAGGCAAACATTTTTCCAAAATTAATTTTATTTTTGTATGCATCTAAGATGTACTAATTTAAAAAGCAACGGAATGAAAAATAATTCGATTCTTTAAACTGTTAGGCGTTTTGCCGGTACTAATTTTAACTTAGCAGCAATTAAAAAAGTCTTAAGTTACAGGTTATGCGAATGAATGCGCAAGCGGTGTTTTAATGAATTGAAAGTTTCCCACTGAATTAATACGTTTTGTGGTGGTGTGTCATACCAGAATAATTTTAAAATCCGAAGATCCAGTCCTAGCAAAAACATTTGCTAAAATCTGATAATATATTTCTTTTTGAACAAATAGAGTGAATGGGATTTACAAAATAGAAAAATACGTTGGTATTTGGATTCCACTTAAACCCTAAAATCTTTATTATAGATATAGTACTCATATCTAATACAAAGGAGTCATATTGAAGGTATTCTTTGGGAAAATAAGATAAAAAATCTGTTCTATTACTAGCCTATTTTCCTTATTTCGCAAACATCCAAGTAAAGATACTGAATCTGAAGCACTAAAGAGGTAGCAAGATCTTTATACGGGGTGGCCTGATCATCAATATAGACATGAGAACTCAAAACTTGTCAAGCAAATTGGTTGTTTTTTCTTCATCGTAACTGCAAAGTTTTAAGTGTGAAATAGGAAGATAAATTTGCACCAATATAATTACTGTTTTTATAATGTATTATTCAAGGGGATCGTTTGGCGAAAATATCAAAAATATTCTTAGCGTGCTCTAGATTTAACCAAATTTGTAAATACATGCTTTTAAAATCTGCGGTTATTGCTATCGAATAAAATCTAAAATATAAAAGTATCGTTAAGGGAAAGCACATTAGAAGCCTTTAGGCTGGCGTCAAAAACAATGCGTCATCTTTTTATCTAAGGCTGATTCCATATAACCATTTTTTTAAATATTCGCGCATAAAATTACAAACTGTTCGGGATTCTTCATCAATGGTTTTGTCATGGAATAAAATCCATTTAAGACGCGTACATGACTGTTTTCGAATTTAACATCCAGATTCCTTTCGATAAGTAAAGCGGGAATAAACTTCTTCATATTTTATTTCATCATGCACATATTTTATTTCATCGGTATTTCTTCCCAAAAAATTATTTACAGTTTCATAATATAATAGACTGACTTTTGGGTCATAAATGTATAAGGTGTATGGAGTTAAGTTTTTGATTTATTTTGCCCACAACAATATAGCCAAAAATTGTATTTATAAAAGTAGGATAATTTTGTTATAGATATTTTTTGTCAAGTAATATTTTATGAGTTAAATTAACTCTAACAATTAAGTCAATTCCACAAATATTAAATGTGTCATAATGTCAAAATTACAAATTGGCATTGGCGCTATGTGAAATACGCAAAAAATGTTCATGTAACTTATCCAATTAGGCCCTTTGAAATTCTTCGTAACTCAACAATAGTCAAATGGATTCTGACCCAACCCCTCCTGACGTCATTTTTATGTACATCTCGACGAAAGGTCCAAAAAAACTATTAACATTAATACCCATTCAATTAATCGTTAAACACAATAGAATGCCCATTACTCAAAGGGTCAGCCTCCCGCTGGGATCTCGCCGCCGTTTTGACTACCCCTACTGAGATGGTCTCGGCCCATGAATAATTAAATTGCACATTTTGATTTATAAAAGAATACAAGTGTGAGTTTATACAAGGGTCTAGAAATACCGTATGATTTTAAATCAGTTTCAAAATGGGCCATTGATACTTATATTTAAGAAAAAGATCCGCAGATGCTTTGTTGCAGTATTATTTTATATTTTCAATGCAATCCTATATACTTCATTATAGATTTTCTATGAGTTTCAATGATATTTATTTTTCAAATATTTTCTATTTTAAACATATTTTCGCAAAACTTCTTACCCATATTAATAAAGAAATGTGTTATTTACTATATTTTCATATATTTTATATATCATATGTTGATGAAAGCTTGACTTATATCTACACATAATTCTATTCTGCTACAATTTCAAACACCTATAGATATAACAATTGTCTAAATAACAAGCCTTAAACTCGTAAATCTTTGCTACCTTTGATTTATCAGACTGCGGTAAAAGTAAACTTGATAAAAAATTGACGCAAAAATAGACGGGAAACGGCACAACCATTTCATGGATTATAGTTATCGGAGGATTGTATATGCAAGTATAGAGATAACGCAGCTGAAATATGGAAAATACTGTTTATTGTATGTTAACTAACAAGCTTTAAACTCTGAGATCTAATAATAATAGGAATCTTTTTACGTTGTTTTTACTTAAAAACCAAATTTAACGTCTAATATAATGTAGGCACAAATTAATTTAGTGAGATGAAATGAGTGTATACGCAAAAAATAATAAATGTTACACAAATATGAAAAGCTTATCTCTAACATTTTTGGTAAACTGGGTTATGGACAGATTCAATGGCACCACAAGTCCTATTATAAATGCTTATAATTCCGAACAGTGGTGTTTTGATTTTGATTAACAAGTTAGTTGTGGACCTAGGTGAATGAAAGCACAGTGATGATCTGGACAACTCGGGACAGGGACTTACTAAGTTCAAATTAGAATTGAACTGCCAAGTAATTTTGTTGATTGACCAAGGAATGTATTTTAAATTGTGCGAGGTGATCATTCCATTCTGTCTTATATACCCCGCTTTGCATTAGTGTTGTTAAAACTATTAGTATTTTCAGTAATAAAAACTAACATCTTCATTGCTTTTTTGCAAATCAAATCAGTATAAGATACAAATAAAAGGTTTTAGTCAAATGTTACACCTAAATCTTTCACCGCCGCACTTAATCACTGAGTTTTCTGTGCTAAACTGGAAGTGTATATTATTTATTTTATTTGTGTAGTTTAGACTGAGACTTTTGTCAGTGTTCAAAGGTACATTGTTCTTCATTCACCAGAGCTAAACAGCTTTTAAATATCTCTGTAGTGCATCACAAATAAATTAATTACTCTGAAAATTTTCAAGTCATCCGCAAATATTAAAAAGTCGTTAGGTATACCAATATCGTCTCTAAAAACTAGGTAAATAAAAGGGGTAAGGTTGCTACCTTCCGGAGCACCGCCTGTGTCCCTGAATTTTTTTGACTTATGGCCACGAATCTCCACATACTGCAACCGATCATTCAAATACGATTCGAAGAACTTCACCTGGTTAATGCTAAATCCCAAGTTACTCAAATTGTGCGACAAAATGGAATGATCAATACGATCAAAGGCTTTCGAAAAGTCGTTATAAACCGTGTCGACCTGCAACTGATTACCTAATGCTCGGCCCACAACCTGTGTAAATGAAATAAATTAGTCATAATAAAGTCATGCTGTCTTGGAGAAATCAAATTGCTTACTTACGTAAAAATATAGACCCGATAGTGACTTGTAACTAGATATTTCATTGATGTTGGCGTGTAATTCGTGCTTCTTTCCAGACAGTGGGAAATGGAAATGTATTTGTGCGTAAAGCGAAATTAAAAAAGATAAAGGTCTCGACAACACCGCGGCACAGCCCTCAGCAACAAATTAGTCTACTCTGTCCGGACTATAAGTGGGCTTTTCCTTCAATCTTTTCAGAGTCTTTCCAATGATTTGGTCAGGTATTCCATTCACGGAGACAAGTTGATTAGAGTCAGCGACAAAATTAAAAGAGTTTGCAGGGATAAATGTTATTCTGGATCCAACTTTCAGTTATTGCAACTATGTCACAGTTGCTCTCACACAAATTTTTGTTTGTGTGTTCAATCCTCTTACGTTCTGATATAGGCATGTAATATCTAATTTTACAGTTGATCTATCCGGATGTTCCATCAGTCAGACAGTTCTACTAGTTTTTTGGGTCACCTGTGACGTCGACAATCTTTGGAACACCATTGACGTATTTTATTTTCAGATTGGTTTCATCATTCTACAATTGGGAGATGAGGGTTGTTTTTAGGGTTTTATATTCTTCGATTTGTTTGGGTGTTCTATAAGACTCCATTTTTCTTAGTTTACTTGCTGGTTTTATAATTGCTTTGCCGTCATTAAATTTAGAACAATCTTCATAGGTTTAGTTCTTTGATACCGTGACCGATTCGAAAAACCTTTGATATTTGAATTGAATATTTGATTGGATCCTGTCTTCAACCTCATTCGGCTTAGCTTCACCCGCACCATATATCATCAGGTTCTTCTGACACAGTTGCCTTTCTGTAAACTCGCGTATGGATTCGTCAACAATACATGTGAGGAATAAGTTCGTGGTTTATTGTTGTTTGATAATTGAAATTTAATTTCTGCAGTTTCGGCTTTAAGCTCAATTTTTATCTTCGTACCTGGATAAAGAGCAGCAATACTGTGAATCCATTCTGTCTAATTTGACCCTTATTTTCTTCAACGAGATATCTTGTTTATTACGTGGGGACTGGTATTGCTCCAGCTCTATCATTTTTTTGTTGATCCTGTTCTCCTAATATCCTAAAATCACACCCAGCCCGATGGAAAACAGCGAGGGTTTAGCTGCTTTGTTCAAAATAACCCTAAGCTGGATTTAATTATCCAGCTCAAAGCTCTGGTTCTGACATGGATTACATACCCAGGCTGTTGTTATTATTTGCTCCATAAACTCGCTTGCTGTAAGTCCCGAAGGACCTTTATGAAACCAAAACTAGCAATTATAGTTGGAAAATCAGATTTATCAGGAATGACTTTTTCACAGTGAGAAAATTTGGTAGATTTTCTGTCCCCTGTAGACATTTTTAGTTGCGATTATTTAACTTAACGATCAGTTATATGGGCGAAATTAAATGAAATGATCCCATAAAAAAAGGTAAATAGACGTTACCTCCAGTCCAGATAGCAGACATGTGGTGTATATCATATAGCAAATTAAGTAATCGAATATTTAAATAATAAGTAATTAGTCAACTAGTTATAGTATTTATGTTAAAACACTATACAAACTTAATATATTAGATGTTTAAATATGAACTGCACTGCAGAGAGCGAATTAAATCACCCAGACGCGGACAAACTTCACAACAAAAAATAGTTACCTTATGTTTCTTAAAACTAGCTTTTCTCTACGTTAATCTGTTTATGCTCCTCGCAACCACGCTTATATATTTCGTAAACCTACTGCTCTCTACGCTCGTCTGTTTGTTCTTTACATTTAAATTGACATAGTTAAAAGACAGATAAGCTAGACAGGCATGAATGGATGGATAGATAGATAGAATTTTTTGGTTTATTATAACACAAAGTACCTACAACTCTCAATAATAAAGCAGAAATACCAAATCTGGGAGAGAAAGAGAGCGATAGTTGAAAATTATATAAGTAGTTACTAAGGGTAAAATGGATTCAAGTCCATCCCTTATCGAAAATAAATAGGTGTCGACTTGTTTTCAACGGTGCATGCGTATGGGATGTAATTTTTTAGCGAAGGGGGTAAGTATTTTTATAAAATAAATAGTGTGGAAATATCCCTGATTCTGATTCCTTTTGACGAAGTAGTCTGTCGATTACTGCGCTTTAGAAAACTTATCCATGTAAACTCCTAGATAGTATTAAACCAAACTGAATGTTTAAATAAATATTTTCAATTCAGTGAACAAGTCAAGATATGAAATACTAAGACTTAGTAATTTTGACGTTAATTCACAGCATCGAATGAATTAATTGAAAGCATTTGTCATTATGTATGGAAGAAATATGGCTAGTCTTAACAACTCACCTGAGGTTGGGTTTAGACTCTTCCTTGATAGATCAAATGATATTTAGGAAAAAAAATTATTTAATGTTGGCAATCCAGCGAGAAGCACTGATGCTGCTGCAAAGGAATATGTCATTAAAGAAACATACGCAGTACTTATGCAGGTTGCAGAAATATTAAATGAGCATCTTGTATCGTATTTCAAAAGAGAATTGTCTAAAACAGGTAGACAGATAGATAGGAAAAATTTACTATAGTTACACTTAAAATAAGAGATAATCCTAAGAAAAAGAGATCTTTTTTGGTAATGTACAAGGCTGACTATGACGATAAAGAACGATATTTTCAATCGATACATCGAACTGCTTAATTCGAATACTTGTATACATATTCAAATAAATTCTACCTAGTCTTTTAACTTAAAATTTTAACATAAAGTAACCCCAAAAATTTAGAACCACGAGCTTTATTTTATTGATTGCTGCAGGCTATATTGACAGGAATATGTAGGGCTATGTACGCATGAGTATATTTGAAAATTCAAACTCGTGGGTGGTGAGAGGAAAAATATATATTTACCAGAAATTACTAAGATAGTCTCTAGTCCCTTAGGAGTTTAACGGGTATATGAAAATGAATAATGCCATCTAAGGAATATCTAAGTGAGTGGTTATCTTGCAGACATGGACAGTTCATCAGAGTCTGAATATTCTATCGGTTGTAGAAGTGATCATTTGTTACCTACAGCTACATCAAATGGTAACGTCGAAAAAAAAAGTTCTAACTGCAGTGAAGATGAAAGAGGTTTATGCTTTAAACTTTTATAGCAATGAATTTTATTATACATGTTTATTGTAATGGACGAGAGAAACAAAAACTGCCCGATTTATCGTCATTTTCCCTATTTAACTTGGATTTTAGTAATATATATTGTTTGATTACAGACTAGTTTATTTCTAGGTAACGAGTTTTCGCTTTCAAAATAAATTGAAAATTCAGATTTTAAAAAGTGTATACAGTAACCACTCTCGCTCTCACTAAAATATTCTTGAAATGCCATTATTAATATCTTATATAGCAATTGGACTTCTAAACGTCAAATACTACTGTTACAACAAATTTCTGTTTATTATATTTATATATCTTTTCTCACACTCCCTCCACCTCGTATTTCCTGTTCAGACTTGTTCGCCAATTTTTTGTTATACATAAACACCTGATTGATTATGTTTATGCAGCGTAACTACTGCTTATGTTGTCTATGCGATGTACACACATATTTTAAATTCTCCTATTTGAATAAACTTTCCTGTCAAAATCTTTGAGTTATTTATTTATAACCTAATAACTTTGTTGTGTGTTGATAGATATGCTGACGTAGATGTTGTATAAACCTTAAGTTTTTTAAATAGTTACACCTAAATAAACTTCCTATGTTTAATAGTTGAACATTTAATGAGTTCTATCTCTTTATATTTAATATTTAGCTCATGTTTCGTTTAATATAAGAGATGTTTTCGAAGAGGTTATTATTCAAGATATATTTTTGAATGTCTTTTTATATTCACTCAAAATTCTTGTCAAGTCAAACAATGTTATTAACAGTCCATAATCAGAAATGTAAATGTTTAGTTATTGTTTACGAAATATGTGTGGAATTTTATGTTTGTTTCAGACCTCTCTAAATCGATATACTGAATATAATTATGATGCTTTTAGCAGATTGCTATATAAATTTAACAAAAAAAGGTAGCGCATGAGTGATAGAAAACAGTATTTGCTAGCTTTTGTTTATCTATTTACGCCTCTAAATTTATTTCTATGTTTTTTTCTTTTCTACTTGACTATGACTATGTAGCTGAACACACATTAAGATGATTAATTATATGAAAAGATACACAAAGTCGCATGCAAACATATTTTATTTAAAAAATATAATAGCAAACATGGATATATTATAAATTAATCAGTAGATGCAAACTCAAATTATATTTCGTTTACTTCTCGACCTGCAGCGGTCTTCTTCATACCTAGGTAGACAAGGAATAGCTTTTTTTCATATTTAATTAACTAGAGGGAAACAGTGGTAATATTGTGAAACGCTGAAGAAACTATGCAGCTTTTCTTCCTTCTTTAAATGTTGCTGTTGCTTCTACCATGCATAGTGTCAAACGTTTTCAATTGGGAAATCTGATGCCTTAAATTAATTTCCAAATTACTTAGTTTTATATTTCATATCTTGACTTGTTCACTGAATTCAAAATATTTTTTGAATGGTCATTTTGTTTAATACTATCTAGAAGTTTACACGGATAAGCTTTCTAAGACAGAGTAACTGAGAGACTACTACGTCATATGATCTGACAATTTGGGATACCTCTACACTATTTATATTATAAAGCGCTTACTCCCTCCGCTTACGAAACTATATCCCACACGCATGCATTCTGAAAACAAGCCGATACCTGTTTATTCTCGATAAGTTGCTTGCTCTTTCTTAGCTATATCTAATTGTTGATTAAGTTGAGACACTGGTAAATAGGTATATATATCCAGGGCCAAGGGAGAATGATTGATTTATGATGAACTTAAATACCTTTCTCCCTCAGTAACTATTTATATAATTTTCAACTAACGCTGCAAAGTATAACTCTCCCATGCAACTTTATTATCGAGAGTTGTAGTTACTTTCTATCTATTTCCCTATCCATCCATGCCTATCTAGCTAGCAGCCTAACAGCGTAAACAGTTAAACGTAGAGAGAAGTTTAGTTTTAAGGAACCTAAAACAACTGTTGAAAGGTAAAATATATTGTTTGAAATAAGGAACATAACAGTAGAACATAGAGAGAAGTCAATTTTAATAAATATGAGGCAACTACCAGGGGATACAAATTGATAGTCGAACGTAGAGGGCACTTTGGTCGAAGAAATATAAGACAGTTGTTGAGAGGCAGAAATGTGTTCGAAACAAGGAACGTAAATAGTTGAACGTAGGGAGAAGTTATGTTAAGAAACATAAGACAATTAGTTGTTAGGTAAAAACGGTTTAAAATAAAGAACACAGCCAGTTCAGCGTAGAGATAAGTCAGTCTTAAGAAATATAAGACAACTATTGAGGGATAAAAATTATTTGAAAGTTAACGAAGTTAACTTATATATATACGTTTAAAAATTGTTATTCATATTACAATTAGCAGTATTTATCATATATTCAGCTGCGTTATCTCGATACTCGCATATAAAATTCTCCGATTACTGTAATATATCAAGTTATTGTACCGTTTCCCGTCTATTTCTGCACCATCTTTTTACCAGGTTCATTTTTACCGCTGTCTGATAATAGAATAATGTTTTCCAAACAAGTCTAGGGTATTTTCAAAAAATATACTAAGTATAAAATAGTAAGACTGGTGAGCTAGGAAATATGTGGAGATATATCGCTATTCAAGCTTTAAAATTAGAAAATCTCATTATTTCCAAATTAATCTATATCATCCTTTTAACGAGGGGTAGAAGACAATAAGTCATTCCATTTATTTGTTCAAGACTCAGCGGGCGGCTAACCCTTTTAGTAATGGGCACACACACGACTGATTGAAACAAAAGAGAAATAAAAACAAAAAGACATTTTGAAACTTTATAAAATTGTTTTTCTCGATGCGAAATATGTAAACAAACTTCAGGGCGTATTCTTCTAAAGAAATGCGGTTAAGGTATGTTTGAAAAATAAAAAGATAATAGTTTTATTTAAATTATATTTTCTAGTTCTGGTGGCTTTGAAATCGTTGAATAGAAACATGCGTTTTGCTGACTGACTGATCACAGATCTTATACTTCGTCCCGTGTGCATTGAAAATTCAATTTATTGACAAATTTATATGTGGCGACTATAAAAGGTATTTAATACTAATTAAATATATACTTAAATTACGCTAAACAAAAGACCCGTAGTCGAGAGACCATTTAATTTTTATGATAAAAAATTTAAAAAAAATATTTATATAAACAGGCATTTTACTTAAATGTTACTACCCTTAATTTAGCCTTAACTATACAATTTGGCTTCTCTAAAAGCACACTTCGAATTGGCTCCGGAATTGGACCGTAAATCAGCCAGTACACAACTATATAACTACATCTCAATTGTAGTAAAGAAAACAAAGAAAATGCAGCAAAAATAGAAAATGGTAACATCGCACTTTAAAAATGATGTTTTGATAAATATCTGCTAAATTATTGCAAAACATATCAACGCTCTAAATATGACAATTTAAGTACTGATTCACTGCTTATGCTTCGAAAATATGATTTGTGTAGTTTATTAATTAAATTTTAATTTAATTTAATTATTTTATATTAAAAAAAGGGCTCACAATATCATTCACAGAGAATGTTAAATTTTAGATATTTTTTGCCGTACTATTATTTTAAGGTCTAGTCAAACAATGTTCAAAAACACCAATTTAACATTCCCTGTAAACAGAATTTTCAGCTCTATTGATCAAGTAAATAGTTTCCCTCATTAATTCGGTATAATTAAATATAGTTAATTGGGCAGTTAAAATTCCCTCTCGCTAAACATCATCATAAAATGAAAGCCCATCACAATAAATTAATCCCATTACATTTTCCAAGCCCAAACATTAAACAATTACTAAAATTGTTGTATTAAATTCGTTGATATTTTTCGCAATAATTTAGCAGCTATTTATCAACGTGTCATACATAAAAAATCCTCACTGAAAACTGTTTTATATATAAAAAGTAAATTACCTCGTATTGCCATAAACATGATATTGCCTTTTATTCCTGTTTTTTTGATTATTTTATTTACTAGATTGAACTCCTTTGATTTACAGACCTCCTCGTGGGAAGATATAAATGTTGATTTTAGAGATACATTCCAGAGTTATGTCTAAATTTTGGGTAGCCCATTTAACTACCCTAAAATTAAACTAGCTTATTTCACCTACATGTAAAATAATAATTAAAAACCTAACCGTAGTCAACTGATTTGATGGTAGAGGAGCACGTGTCTGGAAAAGAAATTACTAAGAGTGTTTGACTTCCGCCTAATGTGTACATGTATGTTTTATTTAATCATAAAACGTCAAATGCTAAAAAAATCTAACTTTCAACAAGACTTCAACAAGACCCTGTTCAGTCCTGGTTGGATGTACACACATGTGCATATGTATGCACGAATGTATGTATTTATGATCATCATCATC
Organism: Kuschelorhynchus macadamiae; assembly: GCA_030620095.1. Classification (NCBI taxonomy): domain Eukaryota; kingdom Metazoa; phylum Arthropoda; class Insecta; order Coleoptera; family Curculionidae; genus Kuschelorhynchus; species Kuschelorhynchus macadamiae. The sequence continues at coordinate 1,039,307 of JAUTXW010000206.1, forward strand.
CTGGCTTCACATCCCTTGTTGGGCCACACCCTCTCAAGACTTTCCGTCTTAGAGCTTTCCTTCGAAATGTCTTAATATTTACTAATCTCGTTTTGTAAGAGTCCCTGTTTCTGAGCCTTATTGCAACACTGAAAGTGTTTATAGAGTTTGCTTTTTGATGCTCTAGAGATATTTCTAAATATATTTCAGTTGGAATATGAACTCGCTGACTGTTTCTATTTCTTCAAGTTGTATGTCGGTCTCAGTTTTTCGGTTGCCAGCATATATTTTGTTTTGGTGGCATTTATTACCAGCCCAAATGTACCATCTGTACATTTTAATGCTTTGTATTCTTCTATAGCCACCCTTTCTACTCTGCTGATTATATCTATATCATCCACATAGGCAAGAATTTGTATTGATTTGTTACATATGGTTCTGGCTGCGTTAATGACTGACAGAAATGTCTCTTTCTTTAAAGCTAAATTGACAAGAATGTTCGGTAATGCAACTCTTTTTCGAAGTCGATATTGTATACGATCTCGACCCTGCATATTTGTTATAGCGAGTTCTAAAAGATTTACTTAGTTGTTTGTATTAAGAAATCTTGGTTCTTGGGTTTAGACCGTGTAAAATTGGAATTACTTTCTAACATTTCGCCTGCGATTGAACGAAGCAACGTCAAGGGTCTCCAGTGCATAATTTTAGAAGACATAATGAATCCGATAAGCAGAGTTCAGATATTTATACACGACCTGTGCCCACCGACGCGTAACTCACTGTAATAATTGGTTTTCATGCATGATGTAGCATGTAGCCCGCGTCTCTACTGCAATTTTCAGGGTGCCTGATAACTTCAATAGATTGTCTAATTTTTCATTTATAATAACTCAAGACTTATGCAAGAACCTTAATATCTTTTATATTAATCATGTGTTCAGCGACAGCGGATTGAAGAATTTGTTTCCTACGAATACATATTTCATGTTCCTTAGGTCTAGTAGACATAGACCATCCAGTTTCAGCCATATACAGTTTACCGCAAGAACAAAGAATTTTATAAACTCCTTGCCTTGTTCTTAAGCATTGCCCAATTTTTTGTGTGTACTAAAGATTGTGCGAAAGTTGGATCTTCCGGAATTCTTGCAGTTTTATCTTTGGTACCCTAAATAGAAGATAAAACTATACTATTTGATAGTTGAGTATGCAATACTGCTCTAGGCCTGGGATTATTATAAAACCGATTCGAACGCTTAATATCTTCAGTGCAATATCCGCTTAAATTAGTTTTATTGTTTCGTCCGGAATTTAATTTGTATCACATATTGACAAAGCTCTAAAGACTAATAAATTGATGATGGATTGTTTGTGAGATAGGCGATGGTGAGAAATAAAATTTAAGTATCTATTCATATGTGTCAGTTTCTTTTAAACCTAGGGTACCGTTCTATTTCTTTTGTACTTCACCATTTGTTTCACATATCGACAATATCGGGTATTATAATAATCCCAGACCTAAACCAGTACTATACTCAATCACGAAGTATTGCAGTTTTACCTTTTATTCAGGGTACCAAAGATAAAATTGCTAGAATCATACGGAGATCCCACATTCGCATAATCTTTAGTTTACACAAAAAATTGGTGAATGCTTAAGAATGCCAAAAGATGTAATTTCTTTGTGAGGGAGTTTAGAGAATTCCTCGTTCTTGCGGTAAAGTGTATATAGGTGAAAACCTTGACGGTCTGTGTCTACTAGACTTAAAGAACCCAAAAAACATGAACATGAACAGCAGCACTCAATTGGACACATGATTAATGTAAGAGATACCGTAATTCTTGCATCATTTTCGGGTTATTATAAATGAACAATTAGAGAATCTGTTGAAATTAACAAGCACCCTGAAAATTTCAATAGAGACGCGGGCTACGTGCTACCGTGGTCGGGTATATATGTGGTTTCTTACAAAAATCAATAGATTTTTTCGGGTTCTGAATTACAAGTTAATAAAATTCTTTCTAGCTCTTTATTGGCAATGCCAGCTGTGTTTGCTTCGCTTATTGTTATCGGGTAATTTAAAAGGTAAGATTTGATTAAAGGTTACTTTAATCATATCACTAATAGCTGTAAGTTTTACAGCTATAAGAAACAAGCTTTTTACTATGACACTTTTAATAAGAACATAAGAATGTATTCTAGTTTATGTTCGCACTGAATTTTAATTTTGGCGGATTACCTTAGAAGCTTTTGAAATACTTGGTGTGGCCCAATTGGTGGTAATTTTGAAATGAAACACAGACTGGGAGTCAAATTAGTTTTATCAAATATTTAGCTTTTTTAAAATAGACAAAAATGTATACAGTTTTGGTTGAGAATTGCTTTGAGGAGATGCACACATAATCTTGTTAGTTTAACATAAACCTAATTTTTTTACTTGTACGGCTAAAGTATTTTAGGTTTAATATGGAATGCATTTGTAGCAACTGATGCCTTATTTCTAGCTTGTCTAGTGAGAGTCTGGTGGTAGAAAATTTCTGTCTTTTGATAATATTCTTTTTTCCACATTTGCACAAAGAATATATAAGCATACCATACTCATGGAAAATTTATTTTGAATTTTAAAGTGAATAAATAAAATTCGTGTTTATTTCTATTGTTTAATAATAGTCATGTTTAATGACCCATATATTATTCGAAATAAAAGGTAATTACATGCACCAAAATGGAAAACAACTCCCCTTCACAGGTTTTGTTTCAATTAACTAGATCCAGAGGCGTAAAAAGATTAGCTGAATTTCCCTTGCAAATATGCTCAAACGCGATGCGAACTGAAGGGTAAAAATCAATGAACATTTGAACAAGGTACCAGCATATGTTCGCCAATAAAATAGAAAATTTCGTTTCAAAGTTAGAATGCATACATAGAAATCGTTGGAGTGGAATAACGACAATTCTGCAGAACTCACTTAATTTACGCCTCAAGTATTTGCGATTTTAGGAGATATTTTGCAAAAGATATGTTTATATTTTTTGATATAATGGATGGGTCATGACTAGCAAGTTATTTTAGAATTATTTATGTATGATATACAATTAATATTTTTTTTTATTATGACCGTCTTATGTAAAAAATGCCCACACAATCAAAGCCTAAAATTCTAGTAGCCTAGGAGTCATCGCAGTTTTTAGGGGACCTTAGCAAAACTAGGAAGTAGGTAATTTTTTTTTTGAGGGCTCTGTTCAAAAAAGCAAAACATTTTCTACCGACATATTAGATAAAGCAATAAAGAATGATTGTTTCTGATTATTTTGTTTCCTGATAGTCACATCTAATCTGCATCTGATAAACTGACATATAGTTATTTGTGATATTCGGATACCGATCCTAGACTTGTATACGCACAGACCAGTCGGTGGAGGGGGGTAAGTTGCAAGAAATGGAGTGTATCTGAACTCCTTGTTGCGCATCTGATATTCTAAGTGTAATAAATATAAGTTATAAAAAAACAAATCCACAATATCAGACGGGGACTACACGCTTGGTCTGATCTTGTTTTTAGCTGAAAAAATGACTTATCCCTGGTTAAATAAGAAGTAATACTGACAGGAGAAATGTTTTTATACGTATAGCCAGTCGCTAAGTTTTTGAATTTACAAAATTTCGGGACCAGTTGGTGTTATCTCTGCGCTTCTGATAACTAAATAAAAAGTAAATAAAGTTAGTTAATCACAAATAGAAGTGGAACCTATAAAATCATATATAATACTGAATTGTTAAACTTTATCAGAATTTTTTTAGAAAAATTCGTTTTTAAATTTTGGTCATATATTGCATACAAAGATGTACAGGATGGCTGGTTATATTTTACACGGTACTCTAGGGACTTTATTATATAAGCCTTTAATAACTGAACAGTAGCGTCTAATGAGGTTGAAGTTTTGTATGTGTATTCTGTGAGTTTTTTTTTACAAAAGTCTTAATTACAAATAAAACAAGTTTTCTATTATATATATATATATATATATATATATATATATATATATATATATATATAATTTATTTGAATATTAGTTGCTGCTTGTTATCAGTGCACCTCATAATAATTACAATAATTATATTAATTACAGACTTGTTTGTATATGTTTGACTAATAGTATTTTAATCATATAACGTTATTATATCATATTTCTTGATGATGTATACTGACCATAAATTGTTTAAATATGTATTTTTAAAAACTACATAATTATTGGTTATTTTGCCGCTCCCACCTTTGTTTTTGCTAAGTTAGAAGGATTTTTTGCACCGAATTGTAAAAAATTAAGTACAATTTGCTAATGAGTAAAAAAAACTATTATAGCAAGTAAATATAAAATTGTCGTAAATTAAGGCTCTATTTTTTTAAAGGCGAAACTTCTATATATTTGTTTCTTTCCTGAAAATTTCCAAACACACATTCCGAGTCTCTATTCGGACGCGAGAAAGAAAGCTTCGAAAATGCCAAATGTGATTTTGGCGAAACGTCAGCAAAACTGTTCTTTTCAGAACGACAGTAGTGAACGGATGTACACCCGGAATGAAAACACATTATATATATATATATATATATATATATAATGTATATGTAAAACGTGTAAGACATTTTTATTTAGGTATTTGATAACAGTTGTTCTGCTTCAGAATTTTAGTTTTATAATTCATTATTGTTTATTTACTATTAAACTCGTACTAACATATTCATGGTTTTTGTACAGCTATCGAAAACCGTTATTATAGTATTTTATAATTTCTAATGTTCAACTTCAACCTTTAGACATACTTCGAAAGCATGCGGCTTATATCAAAACAACGTAAATACGATTCACTTCTAAAATATATTCGGTTGTTTAAGTCTCTATAGTAACTTCAGGTTTTATTGATCAACATTCCGTAAGAATATAGATGCTCTATCAAACTTACCAACTAAGCTATAAAAATTCTATATCGGATAAGCGCTTCAAATGCAAATAAAAATCTCGATGCTGAACCTTCGAGTCGTTATTCCAGAGCAGTTATTCCAATATATGGTATATAACCTGCGATATATGTTTCAAGGATATGGATTTTGTTATTTGAAATGTTATGTTTATTTGCAAAACATTCACAAGCCAAATTCGTTACTATGTTTTTTCTGTTAGCAGAACTTAGGTACTAAGCAAGTAGCATTTTGCACATTGCGACGTTTCGTTGCTTGTAAGTGATTGGTCTACTTACTTTGACGCCCTTTTGGTTCCTTGCTATTTACGGTTTCCTCGGAAAAACTCGGGCGCCAGTCCTTGGATTTAAGTGGTAAGGACTCCACTATACCTCTAGATAGCTTTTCGACAGTCAAAGATATAAAGTTCTATATATTTTCGTTTTAATTAATTAAAAAGTTTTAATTTAAAATTAATCAGTGATTTATTTTTATTTTAGAGAAAACATACCTCAATAAAAAAAAAATTCTACTTATCCCTACTGGACTTCTCTATAGACTTATTAAAAATGATGAAATACCTTATTTAAATAGAATTACACAATGTCTTACTTAAATCTTAATATGGTGTTCTTAAATACCCGTACTCAAAAGAAACTTTATTCGGTTCGGTAACGAAGGCGGTCAATAAATTTAGGTTAATTAGTTATAAAAGCCATGCGAAAGCAAAAAAAAATAAAGCCATGCCGATGATTTGAGTTAAATGAGCAAGCAGTGCGAGAACCCATGAAAATGTATTTGCAAAGGATACGGTTTAAAACACAATACCTCTTAGTTTATTCACCTCATTCGAAAATAAAATAATTATGGGTTTCCTACAGTTTTGAATGGATAAAGAAGAGATGTTCGAAGCTTATTACTTATTAATTTGCTTTTAGTTGTAGTAGGAGAATTCACACTCTTTCTGTGTCAGAATCTCTAGATACAGACGGAGCAGTAAACCGATGAGACTGCAAATTACAAGTTTTACCCAAAACCTCTAGGCATTCAACTCGTGTATTTAAATTGTATTTTACTGGCAAACTTTACACAAGTTCTTAGTAATAATACAGAGACCACCACTCTTGTCGATATCAGAAACTCTAGATACTCCTATAGAGCGGTAGTACGGTCTAAAGGCAAGTTTATAGATTTAACTCAGAATCCTTAGACATCCAACTCAAAAAGAGCCTCCGGGTCTTTAATATTTTAGAACTTTTAATAACATTCGGCAAATCAGAAATTAATTTTTATTTTATTTTTAAGTTTAGTCATTAATAAAATTTCGGTAAATCGGAAAAGATAGTTTATTTATTTTTAATCTGAAACACTTATTTATTCAAACATTGAAACAGTAGATATATTCTGGTGAAAGTACTCCAATGATTTTTATCTAGTCCTGTACTAGTGTCGGTCTTAGAGATCATAAGCTGGCTTGGTTCGGCGAGTAAGCTAAGTTGGCGGGCGTTTGGTTTTCTACGGTGAACCCGGATATATTAAATCAGCGGAGTTTAGTAAATGGAAATTAAAGATTTTCCGATGTTTGCGTGGCGGAAAATAGATCAAAGTTAAAATGTATATATTTTATTGACCAGGTACGAAAAGGAACCGGATTTTAGGCTCAGAAATTAAGAAAGTTAACGACTATACAGCTATACTTCACCAAATTTTAGAAGATTCGTTACACCCTCCCCTCACTTTCAGAAAAAAATTCAAACAAATTTTTTTAACCCTAATTAACTTGATCAAATATAACCATTTTTATAATATTTAACAAAACTACTTATTTCAAGTAACTATCAGATTTGCTATCCTGACTAATGCCTATTTAATTGCACCTCCGAATTAAATATTAGGTGCGATAGAAAGCTAATTATCTTTATAAATACTAATTAATTAGTTGTAATATACAGAATTCATTCTAAATCAAAAATTAATACAAAAAATCTTCAGTTCGCTTCCTTAGTTCCTCCAGGTCACATATTGTTTCCGGGAATAGGGGCATCCACAAGTCAGACAGCCTATATAACCCGGGTTGCTTTAGAAATTTCGGTAGGCGGTACCACTGGTCTGGGTAATGTCGATGGCTGGGTTCCAGTGCAAGGGCATTTCTGTGATTTTAATTCTTATGATCCCGCAACGGGAACAGAACAATAACGGTCTGCCGACACATTGAACGCGTGGGTGTCCTTCTTTTCGCACCTCCAGCAAGTTTCCTTAATAGACAATTTAATAAAGCTGCAAAAGAAACGGAAGTGTTCTGCGGTTTCTGTCCGGGTCCATGGTTGTTGACAAATTTCATCGGTTCTTGCGGCAAACTGCTTTAAATCTTTATATGGACTTTCCCGAGCTTTTTACATGTCTCGCACTTTAAATAGTATAGGGAGAAATTACTTTTATTACCGTTGTTGGACCTGAATATTTCGGAGCAAGTTTGGCAGCAAATCTCTTAGCCGCGCTAGATAACGAGTGTTCTCGTTTCATTACCCGCTCTCCTACATGACATCGCCAATCTCGGTGACGTAAGTTATAGTGACGGCTTTGGGTAGAAAAAGCTCTAGCGAGATTAACACGGACTAATTCAAACGTTTCTTTCAGTGATCTGAGATGCTTTAGCCGGTTACGCCAGTCAATGGCGGAAAGTTCTGGGTTGTCATTATAATAAATGCCTTTTGGGAGTTCGGGTTTTCGTCCAAAATTCAAAAAGGCAGTGGAGTGATGGGTTGAGTTTTGTTTTGCGGTATTTATAGCAAAAAGGAACTCAAGCAATTGTTTATCCTATTTCTTATGATTTCCCTCGCAGAACTGTGCGATCATTGTTTTTAAAATCCTATTCATTCTCTCCACGGGGTTAACTTCAGGGGTGTACGGAGGGGTAGTACAGTGGTTAATACCCATTTCTTCTAAAAACTTCTGAATGGTAGAAACGGTAAATTGAATTTCATTGTCGGTATTACGATTTTTAGACATCCCAATCGAGTTATGCCTTCTTCATATAGAGCTTTGCTTACAGCTCTTCCGGTTGCTTTGCGGAGGCCTCTATGTTGTATTCACTTCGTAAACGTATCTTGTAATACGAGTAAATAGGTGTACAAGATTTACAACTTCGAACATACTTAGCTACGTCCCTAAACATTCCTGGCCAGTAGTATCGTAATGCTATGCGAGTAGTAAGTACGTCATAATTTTCCTGAAGTACCGCTACCCTGTTTTCTTTCGGAACACAGAGTTTCCATGGCTCAACCAGGGTGATACCGGTTAAATCACTCGGATCCTGAAAATGATGGTATAATCTCCCGTTCTTATACAATAATCGGGAACACCCTCTAAATTATTTTGTAATTCGGCGATTTATTTGTTGTTTCATTGACAATTTATCTCATCTCTCATGTAACACAGTGGTTCAGAGTCAGATTCAATCTGCTCACATTCTACTGGGTCTCGGGACAGAGGTTCAGCTATCTTATTCAAGACTCCTTTCCAGTATTTTATTTCGAGATCATATTGCTGAAGATATATACTCTATCTGGCTAATCTTCCAGCCGGACTCTTAATTGAGTGTAATCAACGGAGGGACAGAATATCAGTAACAACAGTAAAATGATCTACCTCTAAATATGGTCTCATTTTCTCGTTAGGCAATAACATGGTCACCATCTGGTATATGTTGGATCAAGGCAGCACCTACCCCATTGTCGGAGGCATCGGTCTGTAATAGGAATGGTTTAGAAAAATCTGGACAAGACAATACCGGGGCTTCGGTGAGACAAGTCTTTTATTGATTCCAAAGCATATTGGTGTTCTGATGTCAAAGTCCACCCGGCATTTTCCTAGAGAAGCCGGTTCAGGGGAGCGGAGATTTGGGAGAAATTCTGAGGTAACAAGGTGTCCTAAATATCGAAGGGATCGGCGACCAAATTGACACTTTTCTGGGTTCAGTTTTAGATTGACATGTCGCAGACGGCGAAAAACTTCACGCAGATTGTTAAGGTGCTCTTCAAAGGTCTCCCCTTGAACTATAATGTCATCCAAATATGGCAAAATAGTAAGGGCCAATTGGGTCTTATAATGCTGTTCATCAAGCGCTGGAATGTGGCCGGAGCGGTGTGAAATCCGGACGACATGACTCGGAATTAGAATAATCTCATTCTGGGACAGTGATAGCAGTAATCGGTTTACCTTCTTTGGAAAGTGGAACATGCCAGTACCCCTGTTTGAGGTCAGTACTGAAGATATACCGGGCTCTGCGTGGTTTGTCCACGATGACATAAATAAAATGAAGTGTGTAGGCATCTTTGAGCGAGACTAGGTTAGTTTTTGGAAATCTATTGCAAAAACGATACTTGCCAACTTTCTTGCGGACTATCACAACGGGTGAGATCCAAGTACTCTTTGAAGGTTCAATAATCTGATCTTTTAACATCTCTCTTACTTCGGTATTAATTATTTCCTGCATTGTAGGGCTCTGTGTCCGTAACGTTGTTTTATTGGGTCGGGATTCAATAAGTGTATGGTATATTCAACCAGCGGGGTGCTTTCTTGAATCTCTTCAAATATCCGTTATTCTTTATCTAGAAATTCTTGTAAACTATGTTCTTTTTAAACCGTTAAGCGGTGGCCTGTATCCTAGTTCAATAAGCGGGAGAGGTGCAGTAAAATTTGGTTGTGGGAAGACTTTGCCGTCAAGAAGTACTGTGTTGGTTCGGAAATTCATCTGGAATCCGTAGTTGCAGTTGCTAAGGATATCCATTCCTAACACTATTTCCGAAGTTAAATTTGGCGAATAGTTGAAAACTTCACAAAACTGGAGGTTTCCAATTTTGAATTTTGTTCGGTAGTTTTGGGTTATATCAGTTATCGTCTTATCGCCAAGTCTGGTAGCTGGAGCAGTTGGTGTTGTCTTCCAATAATTCCTTTTCTTGCATTCAATTCTACTCGGTGACCTATGTTTGATTCAACGGTTCCGGTGTTTACCAAAACTTGACAGTTTTGATCTTTAAAAGATAAGATAAGGTGCGGGCGACTTTCGGCGCTTTCTAATGTTACACAATCATACGAGGCTTCGGCAGTTTCTCGAACAGGCCGAGTTTCTGTACTCTGCCTTTGTAATTTTCCACTCTCGTATTACGGGAACAGGTACAATGCCTAGACATCATACCCTCTTTGCCACACCTAGAGCAAAATAACTTTGGGGCTCCTCGGCATTCATTTCGGCGATGTCCAGTCTGGCCACATCTTCAACAAATATTGTTTGTCGGCGGAGGTGTTTGAGAATTTTCAGTGCTTCGTTAATCTCCGGATCTTCTGTGGGTATCGCTGTTTTGGACAAAGGGAGTCTTCTATTTCTAAATTGCTGAGGGATTTAGTAATCTGCAATTATTTCGTTAATTGTTTAAATTCTCGCACGGCAACCGAAAAGGTTGTGACATCGGGAAAGTTTTGACGTCTTATCTGTTGGCGGTACTCAGATAACAAGTTACGATAAAACCATCCCAGTTCCTGATCACGAATTATATTTCCAAGGCGCCGTATCAGGGTCTGTATGTCGGTAATATACATGGAAACTGGCTTACTGTCTCATTGAAGGCGTCGACTGATTTTGGCCTTCAAATCTACATCATAATTTACGGGAAAATAAAAGTTTCGGAAATCTCTTCGGAAACTTTTCTAATTTGCCCAGAAGTTGCGTTTGTTACAAAACCAAAGGGCTGCTGAACCTTGTAATAACTCGGACATGTATTGCAGTAAGAGGTTTTGGTTAATCTGTTGGGTAGTACATATCTCTTCCAGTCGTTCTAAAAAACATTGCGGAGTCACGGCTTCCACTGAAAGATAAGCTCCATTTATATACATTTACTGATTTAGAACTGAGGGAAGGAGATGGTGAATCAGTGATTTATTTTTATTTTCCAGAAATTTACATAAGGCAAATTAAAAAAAAAGAATTCTACTTTTCCCTACTGGACTTCTCTATAGACTTATTAAAAATGATTAAATACCTTATTTAAATAGAATTACACAATATCTTACTTAAATCTTAATATATAGTCCCTAAATACTTGTACTCAAAAGAAATTTTATTCGGTTCGGAGTATAACAAGGGCGGTCAATAGATCTCGGTTAATAAAAGCCATGCGAAAGCAAAAAGAAGTAAAGCCATGGGGATGATTTGGTTTAAATGAGCAAGCAGTGGGAGAACCAATGAAAATGTATTTGCAAATGATACGGTTTAGATCGGATTTAAAACAGAATACCTCTTAGTTTTATTCATCTTCGGTGTTTACACTTTTAGAGACGTGCTTAATTTTAAAAAAATAGAAAATAAAATAATTATGGGTTACCTACGATCTTGAACTAATAAAGAAGAGATGTTCGGAGCTTATTACTAATAATTTTGGTTTTAGTTTTAGTAGGGGTAATTCACTACTCTTTCTGCGTTAGAATCTCTAGATACAGACGGAGCAGTAAACCGGTGAAAAGGCAAATTACAAGTTGAACCCAGAAACTCTTGGAATTCAACTCGAAAGATCCTCGTGTATTTAAATTTTATTTTACTGGCAAACTTTAAACAAGCTCTTAGTAATCCACATCTTCCACCACTCTTGTCGATATCAGAAACTCTAGATACCGATTGATCAGTAGCACGGTCCAAAGGCAAGTCTATAAGTTGAACTCAGAATCTCTAAACACCCAACTGAAAAAGAGCCTTCGGGTATTTAATATTATAGAACTTATAATAATATTCAGCAAATCAGAAAAAAAATTATTTTATTTTTAAGTTTAGTGTGTTATAAAATGTCGGTAAATTGGGAAAGATGGTTTATTTAATTTTTAATCTTAAACGATATTTTTAGGGAACCTAATAAAATTTAAATAAATTAATTATTGAAACACTTAAGCTGAAACGGTAGATATATTCTGGTAAAAATGCTTTCCAATAATTTTTTCCTAGTCCTGTACTGTTGTCGGTCTTAGAGATCGCAAGCTGGCTTGGTTCGGAGGGTAGGTCTCGAAATCAAAGCTATGAACGATGATCGCAGTGATACGGTGGACAGAGGCGACGAAAAATGGATCAGAGTTGAAATGTGTATATTTTATTGACCAGGTACGGAAAATAATCGGATATTAAGCTCAAAAAAAAGTTTCGTTACAACATCTAAGCAATTGTTTCTTGATGACGTTTCTGGTTCTGAAATTAAAACTGCTAGTTACAAGTTTAGAAAAATATTCATAACAAACACTCTTTAAGGTTTTTTTTTCAACTCGTTACTACTACATGTTTCTTTTGGTGTCTTGATAATAAATGTACAAAACTAATATATATTTTAACAAAATATTTTGATCAATTATCTAATTCAACCACATTATGCTTCCGTCTTAAATAAATCGATTGTTTCTAAACTTAACTGACATTGATTACCTTGTAAAAGGGCGCCCGTTCTCCCTAATGCTTTTATATATTACATTTATTCCATATACCTATGATTATAACTATAGTAGTCATCAAATTGGGTCAAACCTGATTTGAGAAGGTGGTAAATTTGGGTTATACAAATATTATTTAGGTTAAAAAAAAGTATCGTGCACTCCCTAGATAGGATGAAGTGGGCCAAACCGGTCATATAAGGCTACTAGCTTTTTACAACTTAATTGTTTGAAACAAATTGAAGACGGCTAAAAATAATTAAGCATACAGAATCAGAAAAACTGCAAAATATTAACGCAGCACTAGTCTTGCCGATAATACGCACCCGAAACTCGCATCTGCGGAATACGCATTGTGTAGACCCGGCCTTAGTTGACTAAAAACAAAATCAAGGGGCGTATTGCAAAATTCGATACAAATGCCACTATTTTAAAATGGTTCTATTTTTAGTCAACTATTTATTCCAGGATATTACGAAATAGGTCAAAGAGGCACGATTAATTATTCCAATGTATTTTAATAAACTTGTCATTTGAATTTCTTTAAATTATTTTAGTCTCTGTCCAAACAATGAACACTTATAAATACTTAAACGGCCTTACTCTTGAATTCTAATTTTTGGGAGACGAAATACGAAAAACAAATATCAGATGATGTTTCGATAATATGTGTTCCAGATTGGTTTACATTTCTTCTATTTCTTTTAAAAAAACTGGGCTCGGAATTCGTAACGATACGTCGGCGTCGTATCACATTTAGGCCTTTAAAAATGTATATATAGATCCACCCTTATAAAATGCTCATTGTTTTTGTCAAACAATTCTTACATTTTTTTTCAAGACAAAAATAATAAGTCTCGCTGTCGTTTAATTATTTGGCATCAGGAGAAAAACAGATTTGCAAATAATATTTTAATTTGAAGCAAGTAACGTTTTTAATTTTTCTGTTAAAAGCACTTCTGATTAGAATATACCAATTTGGATTGGAAACAAAACAATGACTTGTGTTTAACTCTTTCATTTCACATTTTTAATTTTTCAGTTTTAGTTACCAATATTTTAATCATTTCTTTATTCCATACCTGACTAAAATATTGATTGCAGTAATCTATATAAATTAAAATGGAGAGTTTAAATCCGACATCCTTTGCCCTTTTCATATTAATTTTCTCTTTTTGTCAAGCAGTTTATTTTAAATTAAGTCAAAACGTTAAATCATCAAATAGTAAACGGGTGCTTCATAATGATTTAGTTTATCTCCGCGTTTTACGTGAGCTGAATTCGGGGCAAAGGTAAAGGCAACTCCTTTTAATTATACTCTGAAATGGTGTTATAATTACTAAATGAAAATTAGATTTACAGACAAGCCAAATAAAATTGCGTAATATTTCTATTTACAGTGAATTAATACATATTATAATATTAACTAATTATTACACATGACAGTACAATGTACTTTCTAATTCTAAGTTCCAATATGAAATAATATTGATTACAGTTTTTAAGATAATGTTAGCCAGAACTTAAAATTGATCTGTTATATTGTTATAAGTTACCTTCTTTGATTTGTTACAAAAATAACCAGAAGTTATATACCAGTATTTTTAAATATTAAAGAAATTGTAATAGGAAAAAACTGATAAAAAAATATTACTTAAAAAAACGTAAAAACTTTTAATATAAAACCCCACTTTCATAGTCTGATATTAAATTGAAGCATAAAAACTTTTCATTATTTTTTTTCCGCCTGGAGCTTAGCTCATTTAGCCACCATAAACAAAATTAAATTTTACTAAACGTCTCAAAAGGACCATATATTTCGCCATGTTCTTAGGTAAACTATTACAAACAATGTAAATAACATGATTGAAATGATAACAAAATTAAAATTCCAGATATTAGACCAATCCTTACGACCCTATAGATCATCTAATGATTCATTGTCACATGAACATAATGAAGTGTCAGATAATTTTAACTTTTGTAAATGTTTGTTGAATCTTCTATGCCCAACCAGAAACCTAAAATAAGACACAAACAATTGGCGAGAGAGTTGTATTCTGTGGATAAGAGGTTTCTCTTTTAAGATAAATTGATGAGTACTGCTTAGAGGAGCTAAGTGTATTACTCGTATTTGTATATAATTGTTTTCATATCTCCAGTGTATTTTCTTTGAATATTTCAAATAAATCTGAATGTGGGATAACTTTTGAACTTGCTTTCTTTGCGGCTTTATCCGCCAGTTCATTTCCAGAAAGACTTTAACGATCTTTTGCCCAAATGAATTAAATATTAATTTTGCTAGAGAAAAGTGTAGAGATTAAATTTAAAATACTGGCAACAATAAGATGCTTGCAGTAAATTTTATATTTTAGGGATTGTAAAACAGACTGAAAATCAAATATTATGACCAGGTTAGATATTGTTTTATCTAATACCTATGTCATATTGTTTTTCTCAACTGACAAATTCAAGAGTTTTAAATGTAGCTAGAACTTCGGCCAAAAAATTATGATAGTTTATGGCATTTATACATTTCAGTTATTTTAGTCTGTGGGGTTACAAACGCACAGCCCACTCCATTAGTGTTCTGTTATCAATCAGAATATATTTTGTAGTAGGATTTAAACTGATCTATAACTTCATTTAAAACGCATTTATTGAGTATTTGGAAAAAATTACTTCCAGATTTAAATAAGTTATTGTTTAAACCTTTAAATAATTTACCAAAAAAGAAATAACTATCTCATTTCAGCATTATATGCTGTTGTAATGAAAGCGTCAGCAACTGGAGGGCTATATTTATTAGGCCAAAATGGTAGTGTTATATTTTGTACAGCTAATTTACTCATTCTTTTTAAAAGATTGTTATTGTTGTATTGTATATTTTTTAATTAGAATTTATTTATAAGAATTGCTCCTCTAATAATTTTCTCCTTAAAAATAATAGGAATTCGGCACACTCTGCCACAAGAGCATGAATTGGTGTGGATTGGAACGCTCCCATAATCAACCTCAAAGCCTTACGTTATGCTATATCAATTTTTTTAAGCGTGAATTATAAGCTGATCCATAAAATACTGCTCGGATGGCTAACAGGAATCTAGTTTTTTGGATCTGAACCTATGACTTTGACACCACAGCTCTGAGAATGTTCAGACTTTTTTCGGCTTTCTCTATCCCGTGATTAATATAGTTATTCCAACCAAATTTTTGAGCTAAACATACTCCTGGTATCTAACGAAATTAAACCACAGGATATGAGTTTTAATAAGTATTGTGACATGCTCTTTAACAAGCCTATGACGTGAAAAAAATTAAAAAGGCGGATTTATTATTGGATATACTAAAACCATTTTGTGGAAAGTATGCATTACGAAGGTACATAATATGGCTTAGATAGGTTTTACATTCACACATATTTTTTGTTTGGAATAAATGCATAGGTCGTCAGCTAATTGCAATATTTATACCCGAAGAATATACATCCGTTGGGTATATATTAAACAGTAGAGGACTTAGCACAGATCCCTGAGTAAACCAGACGAAACTGATCTAAAATTACTAAGCCCGTTGCCAAGTCTGACAGAAATCTTACGAGCAACAAATAATAGTCTATCTAAATTGAGACACTCAGGAATATTCAAATTCTTTAATTTTACCATAGGAATATTCAGATTTACATTTTGGTATACACTTAATATGTTTAAGAACAGAGCTGCTAGGTTGTCATTATCAGAAAATGTATTTGAATATTGGTAATAAGATGAGCTAGTCAATCAATCATCCTGACCTCGCCTAAAACGAAATTGATTAAGGGGTAGGAGCATTTGTAATTCACACCTCTTTTCTAAACGGCGCCGGCGTCTTAGGGTTCTCTCAAGTGTACTTTAAATACCGGATGAAAGTGCAACTTGACGATATTAATTAGATTTTCCAGGTTCATTAATAGGTACAACTACTGATTTTTTAGTAGAAGATGTCATCCTCTCTGATTATAATACTGTTAAAAGCCAAACAAAGAATATTATTTTATGTAATTTAATAAATTTTCGAGTATACTATAAGTAACTTTGATTTTTAAAAAAACAAAACTGGGATTTTTATACAAAAACGATAATTGCGTACGATTATCGGATTATTTTTGAAATTTTGTATCCTCCCCGCAAACTATAAAAGGTATTTGCCCATAGTGCTATTTGTAAAAGTTCTTTAAGATATCTAATAAAACAGTAACATAAAATGTTTAAATTATTAAAAATAAGTGTTAAGATTATATACGTTGTAGAAAGTGTTACAATTTTTAGGATACGTAAAACATATGTGTAAACATTCCGACGATCAAACTCTTATAAGGGTCACGAAAAAAAAACGACTTCTTTCATAAAAACATGATTTAGTAAAACTTAGAGCCGGGTTGAATTCTTAATACATTTTTAACAAAGTTGTATTATACTTCTGTTGTAACTAAGTGTTAGTTTTACTAGTCCTGGCCTTAACCTAATATCAGCAGACATAAGTTTAATCTGCATAAAGCAGAAGAATCCGGGCCAAGAAAAATTGGATAAAAAGGCAATAATTCTTCTGAAATGCATCGCTCGGATGCGGAGAGTGCATATCAAAATAGATAGACAAAAAATGAGCAATAAATAACGTGGCTGGAGAAAATTAAACTAGATGGAGTATTCTAATTTTAAATTTGCTTCAACCTATAATGGTTTTTATATTTCTACTCCGACGTTATACAAAATAAGGTAAACATTAAAAAAAATCGTTTTTCTTACTCTTATTTAATGACTTGATCTTATATGTTCAGTGACTTAATAAAAATTAACTTATAATCTTATAACTCCAGCATTAAACAACCATTTAAAAATAATAATAATTTTTAAACATAAAGATAATTTTAAAAGACTGAGTAAAAACAAACAGATTTAACACATAAGTTGATTTTTGATTTAAGTATAGTACTAACTGTAAACAGTAAGAGAAATATTTTATTACTTTTAACCGACTTCAGAAAACAGAGGAGGTTCTCAATTCGACCTGTAGGTATTTTTTTATGTTTGTTCGCGCATATTGTCGCTTGGCTGATTTTGATGAGTCAAACGCCAAATTTTAGAGGACCTTTCTCTGGTGGGCGATAAAGGCAGTGAGTTTTATAATTAATTTTATATTTTTTTAAATACCCGTTTCAAATTAAAGCATTGATATGTAATAGACATACAATCCTATTTGCTAATTTCCTCTTGCCTGTTATGTAATTTTATTAATTTGGAAGTCTTGAGTTTAAATTTTCAAATTACTTAATTAGTATTTGGTAAGTATGTGTAAAATTAGGTTAAGGTATATATATTATTATTATCATAATAGTTAATGATAACAAAAATATCTCAAAAGTATGAAATATGTTATGTTTAATTATTTTTAATTTTCTTCTTAACGCATTGACATGATCACTAAACCGCAACTATGAATCATTAATAATTCCGAGATTTCGAGGTGATTGTATAAAACTTAACTTGACATCGTGAAAAAAAATATTCATATTCAGTTTTAAATAATGAGATTTAGTACTATTACCAAATATCATTAATGAAGTCTAAATTGTATTTAATTTTAAGATGTGTTCTTTAGATAAGTTCTTAATGGAATTCAACTCACTATTTATAATATTGTTAGGTTCGATAAATTCTTTAGACTTCAAAGAAAAGTAAATTTGCGTACCTTCAGCATATGCTGTCAGATTAAATTTTTAAGTGATGTTAGAAAATCTGAATTATAAGCTATAAAAAGACGGGGTCCTAGAATTGACCCTTGGGGAACCTCAGATAATATATAAAGTTTGTCAGATTTATCATTACCATAAAAGATTTTCTACGTTCCTCTGGATAGGTAAGATTCAGTTAGTTTAAACTACTTATTTTTAAAACCAAAATATTTAAATTTATTTATTTTATATTAGTGATTTAAAATACTTTTGAATAATCCAGAGAAATTACAACAATAACAAGACCCTGATCAACGTTATTAAAAATATTTTGAGGGAGCAGCCTACGAGAGATATCCTCAGAACCCACGGTATCCCTCTTTAAAGCATGTACAATTTTGGTAATTTATTAGTTTCGAGGTATGTTAAAACAGGGTTAGGTATATATATATATATATATATATATATATATATATATATATATATATATATATCTGTATACATATACAATGAGGGCATAAAGTCTGGAAACCTTGAGATATGTCAAAAACTATACAAGTTGGGTAAAAAAGTTTTATATAAAAGTTGTATAGTTTCTTACGATTTATGATTCAAAAATGTCCTGAAATATACAGGGTGTTTTAAAATCAAGTTACACGCCAAAACTTCAGAATCTCTAATGGAACACCCTGTATATTATTTCATTTTAAGAATCTACATAAAATTCTGATCATATTTTATTAAGCATACCTTATCACTAAAGTCAACTCTTTTTGAGATAAAAAAAATGAGAAAACTGTTTTACAAAATTTTTTTAATAACGATTAACAACGATAGTCTAAAATTCTAAATGATGCGTTTTACCGTAATAAATGCTGGAACTGTTGTCCGTTCACTTCCTGACAATATCCTAATCGATTGATGAACTCTTGTTGTAGATTTCGAATGAAAGTAGGTGGGATTTGTCGGATTTCATCTCTTATACGATTTTTCAGCGCATCGATATTAGGAGGTCTGTTCAAATAAACTTTGCTCTTTAAATATCCCCACAGAAAATAATCTAGGGGAGTTAAGTTCGGGGACCTGGCCGGCCATTCGTAGGGACCACGACATCCTATCCACCTGTTAGGAAATATTTCACTGAGATATTGCCGAACAGGTAGCGCGTAGTGAGGTGGTGCTCCATCTTGTTGGAACCACATTGCTGCAGTAGGCATATCGGGCTCATTACCTGGATACAATTGAGCTAAGGCAGGAATCAACTCGAGTTGTAAAAAATCAAGATAAATTTCGCCGGTTAAATTTACGTCGAAAAAGTAGGGACCTATAATTCTATCTTGAAATATTCCAGCCCAAACATTGATTTTCTCGGGATATTGCGTATGAGCCACTTGAGCCCAATGAGGATTCGCTGTAGACCAATATCTACAGTTTTGTCGGTTGACAGTATCATTAAGAAAAAAGGTGGCTTCTTTGGAAAATAAAATATTTCTACAAAAAAATGGATCCAGGTTCCACCGCTCTTGCATACTTTCGCAAAACTCAAGTCGGCGGTCAAAGTCGTCTTCATTTAATTCATGGATTAATCTTATTTTGTAGGGATGATACTTTGCCGTGTGCAGAATATTTTTTACCGATGATTGACTAAGGTTTGAATCTAATGCTACTTGACTTGTAGGTAAATGTAGATTTTCGTTATAACTGAGTAAAACATTCAATTTCATATCATCATCTAGTTTTATACCTGTCCTGGGAAGATCTTTTACACAACCATGATCACGAAATTTTTTGATAATTTTGCTAACTGTGGATTTTGCAATTGCTTGTCCTCGCTCGGGATCCGTATTATTAAAAAGTTCACATACTTCGTCAAGATTTCTTTGGCGATCTCCCCATCCAAACATCATAAGAATCTCTATTCTTTCTCTTTCTGAAAGCATTTTTATCAGGGAAAAAGTAACTCTCCAACAATATGTTAAAAATTGACACAGTTTATTGTCAGTACATGACAGTTTCTATGGGAGTTCTAAAATAATCCACCACGTTTCACTATGCATAGGGAAATGAGTTAATTTTGTTTAAAGCCAAATTTCCATTTTCTCATTTTTTTATCTCAAAAACAGTTGACTTTAGGGATAGGGTATGCTTAATAAAATATGATCAGAATTTCATGTAGATCCTTAAAATGAAATAATATACAGGGTGTTCCATTAGAGATTCTGAAGTTTTGGCGTGTAACTTGATTTTAAAACACCCTGTATATTTCAAGACATTTTTGAATCATTAGTCGTAAGGAACTATACAACTTTTATACGAAACTTTTTTACCCAACTTGTATAGTTTTTGACATATCTCAAGGTTTCCAGACTTTATGCCCTCATCGTATATATATATATATATATATATATATATATATATATGTATATTAGCTCTCTTTCTATATTGACAGATAATATCACAAGAATTACTTATTGATTTGATCATGTTTGCACATCCCTTGATCATTTCGTCTCCGAGCAACAAAATTTGCGGTTTTGATACTTGTTTGTATATATATATATATATATATATATATATATATATATATATATATATATATATATATATATATATATATATATATATATATATATATATATATATATATCGGAGACGAAATGATCAAGGGATGTGCCAACATGATCAAATCAATAAGTAATTCTTGTGATATTATCTGTCAATATAGAAAGAGAGCTAAAATCGAACTATTGATAGAGCTTTCAGAGGATTATGTGAAAAAACTGCGCATCTCTGACTATGTAGTATTATTTACATGACGTGAAAATTCCTTGAAAGGCAGCCATCCTGAAGAGGAAACTTTGCTGAGACTGATGAAGCTTGCTGAGAATACTAATGTTATATTTGTGGGATCGCCGAAGGCACCAAACACGCAAGTTATGTTTAACAAACTCATAGAAATACAAAATGAGAAGCTACGTTTATATTTCAGAAAGCAAAAAGGCCTGGTTTTATTCATTAAGATCCCAACTTTAATATCAGTTTCGACAGATACCATGCACCAAGATGGGATTATGATGAGAAAGAAAATAGAAATGCTGTTTAGGGATTATGTAAAAACGTCACAGGAGCTTAAAATGGAACACCAACAATTGCAGTCACGTCTGGATCAGCTGGTTTTGGACAAACATATAAACATCTCACCTTAATGCAAACACATAAAGCCCAAACGGTGAAACTGTCGCCAACAGCATGAGCAATGACGTCTTTGGGATGTTTCCACATTCACAGGCTACTAATTCTTTACAGACAATGTGAGGGGTGCGTTCTCGACTTTAGAGAGGCGATTTTTTCGTTCGAAATGTTACTAAACAAGAACCTTTGAAGTTATCAAAATATTCCATCCGAATATCCAGTCTGTCAAGAACAAAATAAACTTGTTGAACGCATTCTTGGTAGATAAGAAGATTGATATATTGTGTCTCTCCGAACATTGGTCCAGATAAACCTACACCAGATGCGAAACTTAGACAAGTAGCGGGTCAATTTTCTTTGGCCTCGGCGCGAGAGACATGTATGGCCCGCACCAAAAATTTTGTTGGATATTAAAAATTATTAATAATCTAAAAATAGCATTACTCGCACCAATTTAATTTTTTTGGAAACAAAACGTTAGGAATATTTAGGTATTATAATATGTGAATTACTGATTTTGCAAGGTCCTTATTTTTGCTTTACTATGATATAAATTTAATTTAATCTTATTGATGTTTTAAAAAAAGGCCAAATTCTCATATTCCTGCACTATTCAGAAAACGGTGTTTATATTAGGAAAAAAAGACATTTTTAACTTTCAGAAAAATATTTATTTATACTTGATTAAGAATATCCTGTCTTTTATTATAGAAATACATTGTAAAATGCCATTATTTTATGTTTTTTTAAAACCAGTATTATGGGCATTAAATTAACAAACAAGGTTTTTGATAAATAATCTAATGAAAAAAAAACCATTGGTATAGTATGTGCTATAACGGAGAAAATCTAATCGTACACAAGAATAAATGTTCTCAGTTCTTAAAAAATACGTTTTTAAATTGTCTGTATTGTACAAGTAACAAGAACTAGATCCGTACCAGTTCATGCCGGGATAGCAGTTAGCTAAGCTAACGCCAACAGTCGCACGATTTGTTGAGCGGATTTATTTAATTATTGAGTATTATGTTATGGAGTTAGTATGAGCATATATATTGTTAAAAAATTCTATTTTTTTGTGTATACCGTAGCTGCTCCTCCAACACAAACGTATTACATAAACTGTTTTATTACTTGTTCTATTTTATCAATTATTTTATTGTCTATCTAATATTTGTTTTACCCTAATACAACATTTTTAGACCAGATGATAGTAGATAGTTGCCTTATAGTATTTTAAAATTACTTTTTATTGTTGATAAAAACCAATTATTTTCATGTCTTTAAAGACCGTTACTAGCATGATTAAAAATTTTAGCGGTTCCAAATTGGTTTATGTAAGATTTGCATTTTCAATGCAAATTAAATCCGTAACTTTAGTAATAAACTTTTTACGTAATTGATGATCGTGTTCACATTCATAACGTCTAAGGTTTGATTTTCTCTGTCCCTGAGCAACGGCAGTTGGGTTATTTTAATCTTACCAGGATAAATATGATTATCGGTACCGGTATTTTAACAAAACTGTCTTTAACAATAAAATTGCCCTCCTGATAAAATTATGGCCTCTTTAGGAGGTTCTTCGAATAAAAAACCAGATCTCCGCTTTGGTCCAGCAAAAATTGTCGGTATATCAGTATCACAAAGGCGCTTTACACAGCTTGTAGATACTGCAAAACATTTACTTTCAAAATGATCTTCGCATAACTTGTAATTACAATACCTTTTTTCTGAAAGATCTTCCATTTCAGCCGCTTTAAGCGAACTGTTTAATCTAAAATTATTATAGTTTATACTATAAAAAAACTATAAATTAAGCTAGTTATAAAGTACCTACTTGTTAAAACATATTTTCCGTGAATCTATTAAACTTACTATAAGGCGTAAAAAATTATAATTGTTAATAATAAAACCAACATACCTTACTATATCTTTAAGTAATTTAAACAGTGATTTATTGCTCTCACTTCTATTTGAACAATGTAAATAAAGGTATTGATAACCAAGCATTTTTACAACCACGAAAATAAAACTGTATAAAAAATCAACGTTTGAAAAATTAAATAATAACATAAGCTCTCGCACCATCGATATCGCCGCTCGAGCAAGCACTTTTCCCTGCGGATTTAGAATATCAACTGGATCTATTACTATGTCTTAGATGGCTGGACATCCGTAGGAGGCGGAGTTTCACATACATTCGCTATGCATGCGTTAGATAGGCACTTTCGCATCTGGTGTAGGTTTATCTGGGACATTGGCTCAAGACCGATAAACTAAATATGATTAAAATATCCAATTACATTGTTGGTGCGGGTAGCTGCAGATAGCACTACAGGGGCGGTGAAATACCAGTTATGATCGATTCTACATTAGGTACCATGTTCTCGCCTTTGACAGAGGTGAATGCTCTGACCATTGAGAAGTCTATAGAGGTAAGCGGTGTCTGTGTCAAAACATTGAAAACATACATATTAACAATTTACAGATCTCTCTCTGGGTGTTGCGACACTTTTCTACAGGTAATGGAAAACATATTAAACTTGGTTGCTTATTGTAACCGGGTCATTATTGTGGGTGATTTTAATGTACATTTCAGCACAGGGGAGCGAGAAAGAGCTGAATTGTGTTGTGCACTGAAATCATTTGGCATGAATAGAATGGTGACAGGGGCGACTAGGAAAAACAACTGTCTGTACAGCATATTTTTAGACTTCAGTGCTCAAGACTGCAATGTGTCCCTCCTTGATACTGGTATCTCTGATCATTCTGTTCAACTCATTTCTGTGCCAAAGTAATAATAACCTAGGGGACACCAAAGTATAGGTCAATAATTTCAAAAGGTAAATATTTATTTTTCAATCTCATGGAACAAACAGACTGGCGCTTCTTGGACCAGGATCTCATTATGGATGAAAATGTTTAAATTACTTGACAGTTCCTACTAAAGCCTATTAAACAGCTTTTCCACTAAAAACATATGTCAAAAAGTATAACAAAGCGCATACAACTATCTGGTTTAATGACAATTTAAAAGCCATGCGTGAATACCTTCAGTCACCTTCTGGATGGTCTATATAGAATGTATCCTTCACAATGGTTGCATGAATATAAGAGTATGTACAAAAAATCTTACAAGTGCCACATACCAAGTACAAAAAAGATTGCAATTGACAATCTAATTAAAAATTCTTCAAATCCCATACGGTGCATGTGGAAAATAATTAATGAATTCCGAGGCTTACCAGCATTACCACAACTTGAAACAAAAATCAGTGTTAATTGTTTTAATGACTTCTTTGTGAATGTAGCCAACGAAATTCAGAGTAGAATTAGTTGTTTGACTCTTGATCCTTTCAGTTTTACCTTTGATAGCCCTTGTGAGATATTTCGTTTTAGAAAGGTCACAATGAATGAGGTCCGTGATATCATAAACCCTCTCAAGAACAAAAAGAGCAAAAATACCTATGAGCTTAACGTTGAACTCATTAAAGGCATCAGAAATCTTCTTATCAGCCTCTTAACAAAGC
This sequence comes from Kuschelorhynchus macadamiae, assembly GCA_030620095.1. Classification (NCBI taxonomy): domain Eukaryota; kingdom Metazoa; phylum Arthropoda; class Insecta; order Coleoptera; family Curculionidae; genus Kuschelorhynchus; species Kuschelorhynchus macadamiae. The sequence goes on from JAUTXW010000206.1 coordinate 1,064,138, forward strand.
TGATCAATCAATGTTTCAGAGATTCCATCTTCCCATTTGCATTCAAGGAGGCCTTGGTGGCACCAATTTTCAAACCGGTCCTTTCAAAAATATTTTAAAAGTGTATGGCATCTCCCATAATTGAGCAACAACTTGTTCACTAATTCCCAGTTTGGCTTTAGAAAACATCGCAGTACAACCTTGGCAATTCTGGAACTTGTCTCTGAAATTATGGAGGGTTTGAAGGGGGCAGCTTTATATCATCAAACTTTTGTGACTTAAGCAAAACTTTTTACTGTGTCCCACACCATCAGCTTTTAATGAAGTTTGAACACTATAATTTTCGCCATGATAGTCCGCGCTTATTGCAAGCTATCTTGGAGTATGTTTGAGAGAGTTAAGGTGGGTGGGGTGACATCTGCAAGAAGGGAGGAAACTTGCCGTGGAGGTCCCACAGGGATATGTTTTAGGACCCTTACTTTTCCTGATATATATATATCAATGATATACCGAAAGCAGACCCCGATGCACATTACACACTTTTTGCGGATGACACCACTATCACATGTGTAGGACAGAGCTTTGAGAGTGTTAGGGTTTCTTCTGCAAACGCCCAGGAAAAAGCTAACAAATGGTTTGCGGCGAATAGACTCTTTTTAAATATTGATAAGACACAAAATATGATTTTCTCTTTAAGGCATATTCCAGATATTCCTTCTAAATCTGTTAGGTTTCTTGGGGTTCACCTGGACAAAGATCTCCTTTGAAATGTTCATGCGGCTGAGCTTAGCAAAAAGCTTTCATCCAACATTTTTTTACTACACAACCTGGCACAATGTGTATCACAGTCTGTGCAAGCATATTTTTCATTGTGCCGTTCTCATATTGCTTATGCTTTAATTGCATGGGGTCACAGTAGCGGTGGCTCGAGGATATTTTTTGACTTACGAGCTATCAGAGTTATCTCGGGCACACCTTATCGAGATAACTGCAGACAGGATTTCATATCTAATGATGTCTTAACATTACCACAATATATATTTTTGAAAACCTTCTTTATATTAGGTCTCATATTGATCAATACACAGCACATGAGTCTGTCCATTGTCATAATACTCGTAATAAAAAAATTTTACTTTTAAACAATTTAAAATTAAACAGGTGTCTAGATGGGCAAGGGCGTCTAGCAATTAAGTTTGTTAATAAACTTCCTGAGAGTTTGAGATACTTGCCGATCAATAGTTATAAGAATACAATTAAGACACTTCTCGGGGGTCGGGCGTTCTACTCTGTAAATGAGTTTCTCAACTGTAATTTAAATATTTAATAAGGGATGCAGTTTTTATATTTTATGTTTCTTTTTAATAAAATTTTATCGGTTGGAGGAATATTATCTTACTTTAATTGTCTCGATGACTTCTAGCTGTAAAGTTTTATATATTTATTTTTTACATATTTACTATGATAGTTCTGTTTCTTAATTGTGTTGTATTTTTACTTAAATTGTTTCACTAACTTCTACCCGTAAATTATTATATATTTATTTTTCACATATCTACTGTTATAGTTTTAGTTCTTGATTGTGTTGTGTTGGATAGTGAAAGACCTGTAAATTTGTTTTTTTTTTACTTTTCAATGTTTATTCGGATTATTATTTTTGTACATTTAATTATTTTGTAATCCATTTATTGCTTCCCACTGTTTTGACTTGTGTAAGTACTTGTTACCATGGTACCAATAAATGATTTGTATTTGTATATTAAAAAAAAGTAAAATCGCCGAGACAAACAATGTGTTATTTTAAATATTACATACAAATGCAAAAATATTGTCTGTAACTTAAATAAATGAACCAATTCGAGTATTTGGTGACCTATAGATAGCTCCTGCACAATAGAACTTAGTTAGAACGCTTTAATTTTAAGAACATGAATTCACTTGAGTCACTTACTTCAAAGTCGAATAGATTTTCATTACATGAAAGTGTACCTCTTATATAAGCCATTTCATAACCAGGAATCGTAAATAATTCTAGCGGGACGCCGGCATTCAACCAAGTTTCTGTGACCATTACTAAATCAAAATTATTTTGTTGAACCAAAAAGGAAAATTCATTAAAGCCAGTGAATATGGACCTAACGTTCAAATGAGCAATTTTCATACTATTTTAATGTAATTCTTTTTAAGAATGCTCTTTGCGAAGAGCATAATTTCGCTTTCTATTAACAATATTATTAATAAACCTGCAAGTTAAAGGAGTTAACAGGCCGATAAAAGCTAAAAAAATAATAATAATTATCTGTCCAAACAAAAAAAAATAATAAGAAATGATGCTCCAAAATTATATCGACACTTTTACTAAAAGTAAATCTATGACACTAAATAAATTAGGTGTCAAATAGAAAATATATATGTATAAGCAGATGTGTGGAGCTTCAATATTTGAGACCTCATTAAAAAATTGTGCTTATATTTAGTATTTTGCAAAAAAAGGTTAAATAACATTATACATTAAACCCTAGTACGTTTAAAAATTAAAGAGTAATAATAATGTTTATATTTATAGTCCTACAGTTGAGCAAAGAATATTTCAAGTCACTGAAGGTAAACTTTATAGCCTAATAGCCTAACCAACATAATAATTAGCAAGAAAAAATATTACTTGTTGATTATGAAATCGAAGAACTACAATTAGTCAATAATAACCGTATGTTGTTAAATTATATTAATTAAAAAATATGGGTACTTAGCATTGATTCCACAGGCAAATTTTGCAAAACTAAATAGATGATTAAGAGAAAATTCCTAAAAGAAATCGACCAATGGTAGCTAAAAATATACAAATCATTATATTTTAAATTTAATTGAAATAAAAAACAAAATATTTCCACTTCACTGATCCGTTAAATCCCTAAAATCCGTTATGAACTTTCTACCACTATCACTATCCTGCACACAAACTAGACTACCAAATGTCCAAGTGGATTTACTGTACATTGTTTTAGACTTTTTAAAAATACGTAAGTTAGCCGGGGTTACTATTTCGATCACTAAATATTCCGACCCTTTAAAATTTTTCTCGTTTAGATACACTAAGTCCTGTAACCATTGTCGACAAACATTTACTACACGTGGCCTTAGGCGATCTTTGTTATTTATCGCCGCATTTTTTCCTAAAGGGTAGGAGTTGTCGATATCGTTTTTAGCAACATACTTCTTAAACTTTGTGAGCATAGCAGGCCCACTATTGGCATTAGTATTATCATCATTACTATTTGAAATTGAAACTGTCTTACCGTGACATTTTAACTGCAGAATCCGTTCATGTTTGTTCATACTGATCTGCCATTTCTTCATTGGCGCGTCTACACTTTGCAGTGTTAAGAACTTATCTATTTTTTAATGTAAATAAACCCTTCTAAGGGAGGAAAGCCCTAAACTATACAGAGTAAACCTAAAATATATAAAAAAACTAGTGACAAACACATTTAAATAAAAAATGGTAAGAGGTAAACAGACACACTCTATTCACTATACAGCACCATCTACCTTTTATTGGAGGCCAACATTTTTGTGTGATTAAAATATTATAAATTAACACAGAATAGCAAGGGCTGATGGAACAATCAGCTCAAGAAGAGGCTACTGACTTTGTTTAGGTAAGTCACAGTTAAGATATCGATATATTCCAGCGTCAAAGTATAATATAAAAATCATATTATATCGCAAATAAGAAGGTACATTAATGACAGTAAATTTTAGGAAAATCTAAAAGTGCAGAAAAATAGAGAAAATAATAAAAAAAAAACATACAAGAAAATCAATCTGAACAAAATTGACAAAAATCGGAACACAGATACATATATTGTTTAATGCACATGGAAAAATGAAAAGATATGTGACAAATTGAAATAAAGTAAGCAGTGTTTGTATGTATTGTCGGTCTTATATAAAAGAATCTATTAGGGTACTAAGCTTTCTGTATATTTTAGAATCAGAGGTATAATGTGTAAACACATAATAAATGTTAAAAGTAGAGAACGAAGCAATACCCAAAAAAAAGAGAAAAGGAATATGAAGTCGACTCTTAAGTAAGATGAAAGAAGTCAGGTTTTCTATGATCATTGTAATTTATGTTATTTATTTACTTTTTAAATTCCCCGTTTTCCTTTTTTTTTAATAAAACTAATACACCAAAGATTGATATTGTATTCGACTTTAAATTGACATCTACCGTGATGCCATCTATACGATAACTATCAAACTTGCACTTTATTTTTTAAAATCTACTGTTTACAGATCCCGTGCAGCCCACCTAACATAGTTAAATATTTTAAAGTGATGACGCGAAGCATAGCGAAATTAAGTATGCCAATTTCAGTATATTGTTCGGTGAATTCGCCAGAAGTAAAGCAAGTACCCAAACATATTATAGAACTGTATAGATTTTAGTATTAATAGTATGACTATCAATTAATTAAATAAAAAAAATATACTAAATAATAAAATTAAAGTGTTATAACTCCAAGGAAAACATTCTAATGAAGTTGACCGACGCGAGGATCACAACTAATTAAAAACTAAAAAATAAAATAAAAGAATTACGAATCCAAGTCCAAGTAAAAGAAATATTTCCGGTTACTTTGCCACACAGAGCTTTAAAGCTCTCTGAGAATATTCAAAACAAATATATGTTAAAACAGAATATGCCGGAGTTCCAAGTAGCCAAGAAAATAAATATAAGAGAAAGACACTTTACAAACAAAAAGCAAATGGAAATGGTTCATTACACTACCAGCCCTAGACAGGTATCAAAATGTAATCCAAGCAAAATAATATTTACCACTTAAGGTAAAATAATCAGATCTAGATCAGTTAAATGAAAGAAAAAGGGTTTCCTAGTCACATCGCCATACTGATCTTTAGAACTTGACAAGAGAAAAACAAGCAGCCCTTTAATGGTCTGGATGGTCAAGGTCGCGCCTTGACAATAGCTGAGAGGTAATCAGGAGTGGGTAAAAGAAAAATAAATACCAGATAAAGATAATTTACAGAAACTGTAACCAAAATTACCCACCAGGCGAATAGGAGTGAGATATAGAACCAGTAGGCTTCAAGTAACTCAAATTTCGAGTCATAATTATATAATCTCAAATACCATGTCATAATCATATTGTACAAGCCCACACAAGCAAAAATTAAAGCAAAGATATTAAAATAGCAAAAAATCAATATCAAAGCAAGGGTGGCAATTACCTAAGGAAACCGATCAAATCAAGGCAGAAGGTAAAAAACAGTAACTGCAAATATAAATGATAAAAAATAGTAACAAATACAAGGAAAAAAATCGTTAAATTTTTTTTACCTTGAAATTCCCTATCTTTTGTTTTATTAGAAATAAAGTGAAGTGTCACCCATTTTAGCTTCGGACATAGTCATTCATTAACACTTATATACTATCTTTTGAGACATTTTTATTGGGCGCCCTAATGTTCCACCATATTGGATTCGTACTAAAAAGTTCTACCCATGCCAAGTTGACTTTTAGGCGTAATTTAAAACAAATTGAATAATTAATTTTTACACTGATTTTTTAAGATCATCATTTTGTTCCGTCATGTTGAATTCGTACCAGTTTATCCCATTACATTTTTGAGCAAAATTTGAAGTCTATTAACTAAGAAAATATTGTTTATATTAATTTTTTAAATAATTTAATAGAACCCATTTTTTAAACCATCTTGAATTCGTACCAAAACTTTATACCAATTTATCTCTATATAGCACTTAGCTCTTAAACAAAATTTGAAATCAATTTAAGTACTCTTTCCCGACTGATTTTTCAAATATTTTAGGTCGCCATTTTGATTTGTTATCTTGGATTCCTATTAAAATGTTACCAGTTCAGTTCTATATAAGTCTTAATTTTGTGGAAAAGATAAGGTAAAACCCTTCATTTTTGACCAAAATTTGAAGTTAATCGGGTAAGTAGTTTTTTAGCTATGCTGCGAACTGACAGAAATTTCGGCTAAATCCATCAGTACCGAAAATCTAAAAGAAGCGTGCTGGTTCTGATCTTACATTTTCTCCAGCGAGACCCGCTCAAAATTCGACTGCAACTATAATTCTAAAATTACACCAGAAAATTATAAAGTAAAATGTCGCGCGCAATCAAGACTTGACGGTGTGGATATTTAAAAATCACTTCTTTGTAAGCTAAAATATTTTTAGATTCATTTATTTTAGAGACTATATTTAACTTATAACTCTATACAGACTAACCTAGCGCAATATACTAAACCTCCAAAACAATAATGAAATAAAAGCAATACTGAAACTCATAATAATCCACTCCAAACAGGATAACGTCACTTTATATCCATGTTCACGACTGGAATATTGGAAGAAAAATCAATAGAAATAGCTCACTAAGGCCAAATCCAAACACCGTATGATATTAATCTGAAATGTAAGAGCAAGAAACAGCAGGCAGCATTTGCATCCGAGATCATACATGCATGGTTATTTATTTCGCGATTTTTTTAAAATACATTGATGTCAAATGAATATTCTCTATATAAGGTAGTGATAACATGTGTATGGTAAGAAAGCTTTATTTAAAACAAATATTTAAATCGTGAAATGGAAGCTGCTAGCGGAACTTGAGAAAAAATCGCTTTGTGTTTTGAAAATATAGATTGAATCGTCAGTTTCAATTTGTATTGTTCGTTGTCAGAATAGTTTGCTTTTTTATTATCATATTACATACCAGAACTTTTCTGATATAGACACTGAGCGACCCAAGCGACGTCAGTAATAATAAAGATCTGATCTCCATCATTATTAATAAATAATAAAAACATTTACACCCGTATTCAAAGATTTAGACTAGGTCTAACTTGACGGTTACAGGTTTAAGATGACATTTTCAACAATTGAACAAATAATTTTTCTAAATGTCACAATTACAAAATGACAGTTACTTAAGCGAAACATAACTGGCGAACTAAGAGTTTTAAGTACCATGACGACTAGACCTGGTCTAACTCTTAAACTGTTTTAGTGAATACGGGGGGTTATAGTCTTATCTAAGGAGAGCATTTACTAACCTCAGGACAAATCGAAAATTCATTTTGGAAATTTTGAAAGATCTAGTAGAATAGAGAGGCCAATGGTAATTTAAATCTTTTAAAAATATCCAGGATTAAATTTGGGAGACCTAAAGATTGTTGGCATAACTAAATATTAATGCTACTTGAAAGCACACATAGTCTCTCAAATTAATAAAAATCCCTAATCTCTTCAGGATTTAAAAGATTCTTTGAATTTATTTTTAAATATTTTTATTTCTGCGAAATTTTATAAACAAAATATTGTTTTAAAAAGCTTTTTATTGAAATGCTTTTTTTTAAATTCACAGTAGAAAAAAAATGGTAAATCTGCTTTACCCGGAACTACCCTCATTATAAATCTTTCCTATTATTAGGAATAGTAAGTGTGACCCAATTTAGTTCGGTACATAGTCATTTAGTAACATATATATATATACTATCTTTACAAATATTCTTATTGGGCGCTATTTTGTTCTACCATATTGGATTCCTACTAGTACTTTACCAGTTGTAACCTATGTTACAATTGATTTTTGGGAATAATTTAATACAATTGGATAATTAGTTTTTTAGTATTATTTTTTTACGCTCAACCAGGCCGCCATCTTGTTCCGGCATATTGGATTGTTACTAAAATATTACCAGGTCGTCCCCATATTATTCTTAATTTTTAACTAAAAACATTTGATGGCAATCTGATGAGTAGCTTTTAAGCTATGCCGTGAACTGACAGAAAGAGACAAACCGACAGACGGACCGACGGAATTGATAAAACTTATTTTTTGGGATCCAGAGACGCAAAAAACCTGTAATATGTAAAATCTGAGAGAGTGATTTTTTCACTATTACAAATATTTTATTTATACCACAATTAGTTATGGCACACAATTTGAAACCTGTCCATTAAGTAGTTTTTCAGACTGAATTTTTAAATAATTTATTAAGCCGCCATTTTGTTCTTCTATCTTGGATTCAAAAATTTTGCCAGTTGATTCCTACATAATACTTGATTTTTGTGAAAAATTTAAGATAAATTGGATAAGTAGTTTTTTAGTAATAATTTTCTTAACAATTTACTAGGCCGCTATTTTGTTTTGCCACATTGGATTTTTACTAAATTGTTACCAGGTCATCGCCATATAACCCTTAATTTTTGACCAAAATTTAAAGTCAATCGGGTAAGTAACTTTTCTGCTATGCCGCGAATAGATAGACCGACATGTAGGCAGACCGACAGAATTGACAAAACATGTTTTTCGGCGTCTAGGGACCCTGTAAAAAATATTGGAAGGTGATTTTCTCACGATTACAATACTTTTACGAATGAAGTAAAGAGAATCGTGCCTTTCCGGCGGATTTGGGAAGATGACAAATAGTTTTTTATATTTGGTAATTTTTTATTTTTTAGCACATTTTAATAAAAGTTCATTTCAAGTTTTTTAAATATTATTTAGTTTTAAACCTTTTGAGTATTTAGAAAATTTTAATAGCTAAAAGGTTGGTCCTATAATAAGTACAGAAAATTAAGATATCAATTTAACTTACCAACAATAATACAACAAACTAGTCAATTTCTAAAGTCTAATTCCAGATCAAATACTGAAAACGTTAACCACAGTATTGACTGAGGCATAAAATTAGTTTTGTACTTGTTTTTACGTCTGGCGACGTCGTGTGTTAAGACTCTCATCAGATTTGCTAGACCTACCGTGTGACCAGTAAAATTCCCATCATGTGGGATTTTGTTAAAATAATTGATTTGAGTAAAATTTGAGTTGGCAACAACTTTAGCTGGAAAAATAATGCCAAATGACAATAAAAAAGTTTGTCACGTGATTTATCCTATTAGTCAGATTTTACAATTTTTTTTCAAGAAATGCCAAGAAACTGCCCTTTTTATCAAAAAATTTTAAAAATTGTAAAGAAAAGAGTTGGTTATTTTTTAATTTTATAGCCTTGTTATGAATTTGAAATGTTTCTCATTTTTTTTAACTTGATGGTTTTTCACATAACGAATGTAAGCAAAGTTAAATTAAACTCTCTATTTTTGAAAAGTTCATCGGCTAAATACATTTTCTTAATTATGGTTTTATTGTCTTAATTATATTTTTATTTTAAGCAGTATTTTCTTGATGAAAACGTAAATGGATCCACGAAAATGCGTCTAAATTGATACCAAGTTTATTCAGTTTCGGCAATTTGATGTAAAATATTTTTATAATAAATTATTTATGTATAGTTAATACATATCTATTTATTTTTCTAATAAAAACAACACTAAGATTTCCATTTTTCGTTTATATATATCGTCATTTCTAAAAATAAATAGAATATTGTTATTAAATTATTGAAGTAACCAAATAAAGCCCAAATTATAAAGTAGTCAACGGAAACGTTTGAAATAAATTTCTCTTTCAACGATGCTAATAATAGTGCAACAATATTTTAATTCAGGTTAGCTTTCACTTTTACGTACTTAGTTAAAAAAAATAGATAAAGTATATCGGTAGACAAAGTCTACTGATATAGTTGAAATTTGGTATACCGGGTGACACAGGAGACAAGGTACAGGTCGCCATTTTTTAAGTTTCAAAAATACCAATTTGAAATTAGAGACATTTTTATAATGACAAATTTTCTGTGAAAAAACAATTAAAAATAATGGCAAATTTTCTATGAAAAAACAATTATAAGTGACTTCCCTATTTACTTTATTTCTTAAAACACTTCGATTTATTATTCCTTTTAGGTACATTTTTAATTTTTTTTTCACTTTTCGTTTAATCGAAACAGCATTTTACCCCAAAATTGTTAATGACATCTTGTATATTTTTGGTCACCTTCATTTTCGTCCCAAAATTACCTTTTTAAATTTATTTTAAATAAAATTAGGTTAGATTTTATTTAAAATAAATAGCTATTTTAGAGTAATTTTGAAAATAAGAGTAAACATGTGGCACATCTTTAAAGGATTACGGCAAAGTGGCTGAAAAAAAAAGTGCTAGTGAAAAAATTGGAGTAAATCGCTCTTTCGGTAAAACAAAAAGTAAAAACATTTTTTGAATTGTAGGGTTTAAAAATGTTAAAAGTAAGCCTATTTTGGATGGTTTAAAATAAGTATTTTGTTAAAAGTGACTGCATTTTTTACATAAAGTGGTAATGTTGAATTTTTAAAAAATGGCTACCCAGCCCACATTTTGATAACAAAGGCTAATTTGTAATGTATGGTTAAAAAGTCAAATTTACGCTGGATACGATAGTTCATAAAAATACACAGGGCCTCATTTAAAACAAAAAAGTAAGGGTAACTTCCGGTAAAACTTCAAATTCTTTATTCATAGAAAATTTGCCTCCTATGGAGTGATAGAAATTCGTATTTCCAGTCGATATTATAAAAACTAAAAAATGGCGATCTATATGTACCCTGTCCTTTGTGTCGGTATATGCATGTTATATCCTTTCTCACGAGCAATGTCACCTTCAAGTACGATGCCCTTGGTTCCCACCGTATCAGATATCGGTTATCTCAAGGAGACGGCGAGTACTGAGAAGCCTCGTCAGCAGAATCTGCCCAGCAAGCAAGTTCCCACTGACGCAGCATTCGTCTTTCATATAAATAGTGGAAATTGTAAATAAAATTATGATTCGTTTTAAAGCTTCTATACTGCTAGTTAAATTTTTAATTTTGTAAATAAAAATATTTTTTAAAAAGTGAATTTTAAGTCGAGTGATATAACATGCATGTAGAAAATTAAAAAAGAAACATATTTTCAATTATCATTGATTTAAAATTTTGATTTGAGAGTAAGATAAATCCCGTTCATTGTCATTTTTCATTATTTTCAGGCAAAAAGTTTATGCAAACTCAAACTTACTAAGGTCAGTTATTAAGAAAAAATCCTGTAAGATACATACTTTGCTGGTCACATTGTATAATCACTTATTTATATGTATCAACTCCAAGAATGATCCCATAATCAAATTGGTAACTCTTCTGTATAAATTAGTATTGTATTGAAAAACAGCGGTAAGATACTCGAAGTAAATAATAAATTTATGTCGCACGGCCACCCAAACGCCTATGAATTATTTAAATTTATTTTTGAGCGAAGATACGTACAATTTAAGTAGATGAGAACCAATTTAGAAGCATATATTTTATTTTTTAACAACTAATGTTTGACCGATAAACAATAATAGTTTTTTACTTCTTAGGATGGGAAAGGTACTTAGTAATGCCACCAGACTTCCATTATTTTATATGATTTATTTTTTAAGTGCAAAAATTAAATTTTCTCTCTGGACAAAAGTGGATGAACAGTATAAAAAACTGGTACAAAAGAGAATTTACAAGTCCATAACGAAATACTAAATATTTTTTCTTGAATATTAAGACCTAGTATTTGGTATAGTATCCTTCGTTTTTGATGACGTTTGTACATCTTCGTGGTATTGACTTCAGAAGCCTATCAATTATTGACAAATTCATATTCATCCATATTTCCACCAAAGCCTTGAAGAACTGGCCTCGATTTGTAAACATTTTGCTTCGGACTTGTTCTAATATCTTCTAAAGGTGGGATCTAGGTCTGGGGATTGGGACGGCCATTTTATGCCAGGAACTATTTCTTTACTCAGTAAATTATTGATCAACCTAGAGGCATGTTTTGGGTCGTTATCATGTTGAAAATAAAATAAAAGTGGCATTTCCTCTTCTACATACTGAAAGAATACTAAAAGAATCCCCAGACCATGACAGATCCTCCAACATGCTTTAGAGCTGGACGAGTATACTTTTGCTGTAATCTAGTGTGTGGAGGACGTCGTACATATCGAATTTCGTGGGAAGAAAACAAATTAAATTTGTATTCGTCACTAATGCGCACATGCTTCCATTCTGCAACTGTCTAGTATTAATGATCTATTGTAAATTTCATTCGGTCCTTTACATTCTTCTTGGAAAGTAGATGTTTTTTTCGCAGGTCTTCTGGAGAACAACTAAGCCTTCAGCAGCTTTCGTCTTATTGTTCTTGAACTGATCGATGACATTTCAAGTTCCTCAATTTTCGCCTTTTTTTTTATTTGATGACATAAAGGGATATTGACAAGAAATTTGTTTGATCATTTTTCTAATCTGGACAACCCAGCTTCTTTTTTATATATCTTTTAATAATCATGAATGTGATTTCCCGCCTGGTAAGCAGCTATAATTTTAAGTCTTCAGAGAAATTAATTCTACGCGGCAAATCACAATTTTTATCAATCACGGCTCAAAAGGAAAACTGATGGATACTAAAGCCAATGTTATTATAATCTGAAAATACTTATTCATCTACTTTTGACCATAGAACTAAACAGTTTTGTCACGGCTGGATACTGTATTGATAAGGGATATGGAATTTATTTTTAGTTTTAAACAAACATCACGGGATACTATTTATAAAAGTGCGAAAGAAATTGCAATATACTATGCGATACAAAATGAATGATATAACGAATTTTGTATTTGTTCATCCACGTATGGCCAACACTGTATATGTTCCAAATTTCAAGTCGATTGGGTAAGTGTAGCTCAAAATCGACGTTTAAGATTTGACTAGGATAGACAGACAGCTAGACAAACAGACAGACAAATATAGTTAAATAAAAATTTGTAAAAACATATGATGCGTTGGTATAGTAGGAGCAGCCCAATGAAATTACACATTATTGCAAAAAATATGCAATTTTCCTAAAAAAATGCATCAAATATTAATAAAAAATAAAAACAATAAAAAAGTGTAAGCACGTTTAATTCGTAATGCTAAGCGCTGTTTTAAGAAAAAAATTACAGCAACCCATTTAGTGTATTTAATTTTTCTATTGTGTTTTTTATTATATTTCTCTGTGCTTTATTTTATTTGGTCTTTTTTATATAACTATCTACCTACTTGTAATAAACTATGGCTAATCTTAAATTGTAACTTATTTTTAAATAGGAGAGTTAGTATAATAACAAAATTAAGAGGATTACTTCAGTTAGTACAGCATATAATTTCCTATTTCCAAGGCCGTTTCTCGTCATATTACACTGAGACAAGCGGAAATGAAAATTCTAACCTAAAGAAGTAAAGTAATTCACAACATAGTGATAAAATTACTCCCAGTATACTACAGGCGATTTAGACTTTTTAAGTAGATGAGCAGATAACCAAGAAAATTTTATTTGATCCATAAACTTGAGAAAATTAAGCCCGCAACAATAAAGCTAAAAGGCTTGCCATTTTCTTAATAGTCTAAACGTTCCTCAACTCCAGGCCAAGATCTTTTTTATTGTGCCAAGGTTAAATGAAATTATTCACTTAAATTTTTATTCGTTTTAGTTTTAGTTTAATTTAAAGACAAAATGGGCCGATCCTGTATATGGATTCTTAGAACTTTTAGAGTATATTTAATTGATCTAGTTCAGCAATTAATAGATTAGCGAAAGGTAATCGATATATTTCTGTATTATGTAATAACCTATATTATATTAGAAATGTAGGTACTAAATCAGCAGGCATGACAAGGCACGACTATTCTCCTGCAGTACTAAACTCCACTTCCCACTAGAATAATAATCGCCCTGTAAGGCGGAAACTGCTAAATCAATATGTTTATATAGTAACTGACCGTAACGTGGACAGCTTATTTATTGAATTCTGCGGACTAAAGTCGAGTTATTTACACTATATATAGAACCTATTGTTATTAAATAATTAAAAGCCTTTTGCATCCTTTTCATGTAAATTTCGCTTCTGACATTTTGCTTCTGTCATTCTAAAGTCAATTGGAATATTCATTAATAAAAGTGAAATATAGGTACCACATAATTTATTAAACTATTACCAGACTAGTCCTCTCGTCTTGTCAGATAAGGTGACATAATGACATAAGCGACGGTGACAGTATAACAGAGGTCATAGATACACAGACGAAATAAATATAAATTGTTTCTTTTTAGGTAGACAAACACAATGACTATAATAAAAATTGCTGTTACCTGTTATGAGCTGTATTATGATATTTACCTGACCAGCATTAACAGGGGACATAAGATACACAAAAAATCATCCAAATAGAAATAAAATATTAAAATAAAATGTTATTTTTCCTACGATAAATGTTTTTTTGTTGCTAAATAAGAAGGTCCTCTGTTAGAATCAAGGTGTTTTCAGTTCATAGATTTTTTTTTTATTTTAGGTTAAATTTGTTCTATAAGATTTAATGAAAATATTTATTTAGGATGGTATCTAACACTAAGCCCGATTTTTCGGCAAATTCATAAGAGAGTTGTACTACGCCAATTTTTATATTTTTTTTTTGAAATGATCGTCTGGTTACCGACAATCTTCAACGTTATTTTTAGTATTGTGTTATGGCGTATTTTTTCTATAAAACCAGTTTGTTTTTCTTCAATAACATTTCTGGACGATATGGTAAATGCGACTTGTATTCATATAAATCCACTGGAAACTCATCGCGCCATCTAACGGAAAAGGCAGAACAAGGTCTACCGGGCCAACCAGTTAGTAATAATATACTTTATTCATGTTATTCATATTGTAAACAGCATTTTATAGGATATTTCTATAAAAATATAACGCTATTTCTACTAAACCTGTAAAAAATCGTTTGTTTTTGAAAAGAAATTGTATTTTTATTTCTAGGGCTACAATAGAAAATATTTCAAATATTTGAATATGGCTTATATGCAATAACATAAATACTCTATGAAAAATTAAAATAGTTAACATATTTTTAGTGTATTTATTATTTCAAAATATCGGTAAATCTCCTTTACCGGCGACTCTCTCGTGCTTTCTGAATTTATAGTGAAGTGCGACTCAGTTTATTTCCACGCATAGTTATTTAGTAACATTCTACCTAGGCCATATTCGATTTTTGGAAATAATAATATTGAACAAGACATTTTTACATTGATTTTGTTGTGACAACTAATTACGGTCCTGTGCTAGAATCAGTGCGCGTCCGATTCGCATTCCATACCAAACTAAGGTCGAAATCCTACATTAAATCTGCTACGTGACGACCCCCGCTCCGCGCTCGCTGTTGCCGCAAGCGCTAGACTTATTGATGTAAATATTCGGATTATTTAAAGAATCCGATTATACGGAATCGAGTTAACAAAATACTCGGATTAATCATCCGATTTCAAAATCACACGTTATGAGCGTGTTTAGATAGTCCCAATTTTCATTTTTATGCTTCCGAATTGGCAGCTTCGAAACTGAAATCGAATGACATCGGTGGGTGCTGAACTGCCGATTCCACGAATGCACAATGCGATGTCAAACGTCGAAATTCGAAGTAGGAATTAGAGTAAACCATATAGCCGATATCTCAATATCAACTTAAGATGCAGAATAATAAATAATACTAAATTAAATTTAAACCTATTTGCTCTAAGTAACAACCTAAAACTTACACGCAGATGCTCGGCCCCCACTTCAGTTTTCAATTTTATTGTTAATAATCCGAATTTAAAAATCTTCCGAATTCGAAATCAACGAGTTCCCAATGTTCCTATCCCATATTTATTCGGATTCAGCCACCGACATCGGCCCGCTGCTGCCGAACAACCGAATGAATTTTTCATTCGAAATACGAATGCAAATTGTACTGCCGTGCTTCTATTCTGGTATCATAATCGGCAGTAGCTGGGCGGTTGCTTAACAGCATAATTATTCCGCATCTACTATCTCAATACTCAATATTTTAATCGAATCATTACATCACTACGCTAGAGTCAGTCTTTCAACAATGTTGGCAAAGTGAACTGCTGCACAGGGACTCATTTTTTTTACGCACGACTTTGTAACCTTACTACTAAAATTTTATAACAAGTTGAATAAATAGTTAATGTAACGTGAATTTCTTAAAATCTTTCACTTCCTACTCAACATGGTCCTTCGTGTACGGATTATTTAAATAAATACCAGCATTGGCATTGCATCATAAAAGAAGTTTGCCGCTATCACATGATACGACGCCGTTGCAACTTTTGCCGTTCGGGAAGCTTCCATCGATACCACCTCAACGAAGTTGTGGCGCTGTGTTTTGCCTGTTTACTGCCAGCGGATAGGCATCATCTTGCAGGAGCTGGAGATTAACAAGCTGTCTGAGGAGTGCAAGTCAATCCGTTCTATTTATTTGGCTTAAAGGCTTCTATTTGGATTTCTTTATTTAATTTTAAACATTTTTTGGCTTTAGCATTACTTCATTGATTTTACATAGTTTTTTAACCACAATTACACGTTTCACTTGATTTTTATTGATTACTTTGTCAATTTTAAATAAACATTTGTTAATTTTGTATGCCCTTTGACATTTTTTTTGGCATTCTTGCATGTTTTATTGTACTTTACATCACCGATAAAGCGAATATTTGCCTTTACATTTTAAAGCACACATTTTTGACTCAAAACATTTGGTATTTCATCCACCCAGGCATACATTTATTGATATTTTGGGCTGCTAACAATTAGCAATTTTCGACACATTTTTAGGCACTTTGCATACATTTTTGCTATTTTTAGCACATTTACGCCAATTTTTGAAAGCTTACATACCCATTTGAAGGGTTTATTCTACATATTAAAATATTTTTGAGCTGTTTACAAAACTTTTGCGACATTTATATACTTAACTATATTTTATTTTGATTTGAATTTTGATTTACTTACATAATATATAGTTTTTTATATTTTTACAATGGCTGATCCAAACAAAGTGAAACAAACTTTTACAAAGAGTGCTTTCATCCGTTTTAAAAATCATTTTTTATTTTTTCCGATTTAGTAGATTTACAAAATGGTTTAACTAATGCCGAACTACTTTTAGAACAATTTAACGAGGCCCAATTGCTTGTTGAAACTGCTGACCCTGACTTTTTACCAAATTACCGCCAAGGTCAAACAATTTATCGACAGTGACGAGGATGGTCGCAGTTTACAAGCAATTGAATCCTCAATTTTAAACAATATTCAACTACCTCCTGTGAATTTGCCTACGTTTGATGGAGCTTTCGACCAACGATTCTTTTTTCGCGACAGTTTTAATTCGATTATCCACGAAAACAAACCAACATGCAGAAACTTAATTATTTGCACAAATCATTGGGAGGTACCGCCATTGGAACTATTAAATCGTTAGAAGTTTGCGATAATAACTAAAACGTAGCTTGGAACCTTTTGAGTGAACGGTTTGAAAATAAACCATTACTGTGAATAACTGTATTAATGATCTACTGGATCTTTTAAAGGACAGATGCCGCGTTCTGGAGTACATTGCCATCAGTGTTGACCAACAACAACATCCTACTTCTTCAAGGGTTTTTAAGGGAACCAAAATGTCGAGATTCTTTCTTACAACATCTGCCAAAAAATGTATTTTATGTAATAAAGAGCAATTTATAACTTTCCTGATTTTATTAAACTCACCCCTTTTAATAAGGTAAATACAGCTAAACGTCTGCGTATATGCATTAACTGTCTTTACAATAACCACACTACAAAGGAGTGCAAATCTTCAGGATGCAGAAAGTGTGCTAAAATTCACCACACACTACTGCATTTTGAAACTAAAACCTTTCACAGTTTTCCCACTTGACAGACATTGTTCTGAGACACAAATTTTACAAGAAAATTTGTCTTCTCATCATTCTAATGTTTTTATTAAACCACAAGTACTACCTTCCACTGCTATTGCCAATGTGTTTGATAGATTTGGTAAACTACACGACTATAGAATTTTACTAGACAATGGTAGCCAATCCAATTTTGGTTCCGAACGGATTTGCAAAATTTTACAACTGCCCACACAAAACATAGATTTTAACGTTTTTGCTATTAATAATACAAATCTCAAGGTCAATTCACTTGTGAATATTAAGTTTAAATCTACTATCAACAATTTTCAAAGAAATATATCTTGTTTAGTTTTACCTCACATTACTGGAAATTTACCCTACATTTATTTTGATCCTAACTTACTCAATATTCCACACAAAATTACACTTGCAGATCCAAATTTTCATAAACCTGCCCCTATTGACCTACCGTTTTGGGCTGATACATTTTGGGATTTGTTAAGTATTGGTCAAATAAAACTGAGTAATAATCTTCCAAGCTTACATAAAACTAAACTTGGTTGGATTGTTTCTGGACCTATCTACCACAATTTTCAAGGTCAATCTATCCCACAGTGTTACTTCACTTCCAATTCAAACTTAAACTCACAGGTAGCAAAATTTTGGGAGATTGAAGAAACTCCTAATATTAAATACCTTTTTGAACAGGAGAAACTCTGTGAAAATCGCTTTAAACAGAATATTACTCAAAATTCTGATGGTCGTTTTATTGTTTCCATTCCTCTTAAACATTCACTATCGGTTTTAAGTGATTCAAAAACCACTTTTATGAATCCTGTTTTTAATTTAGAACGTAAACTCGACTAAAACTTGGATTTGAAATCTCAATACCTCAAATTTATGACTGAATATTTTGAACTTGGAAACATGTCTCTTTCTGACGACCAAAATGACTCTTTTGGTTTCTTTCTACTACACCATTGTGTCTTCAAATATTCATCGACAACCACTAAACTTCGAGTTGTGTTTGAGGGCTCTTCCAAAACTACTTCGGGTTATTCGGTTAACGACATAATGATGGTTGGACCTAACATTCAGAATAATTTGTTTTGCATCTTAATACGTTTTCGAAAACATAACTTTCTTCTCAGTGCTGACATAACAAAAATGTACAGGCAAGTGCTCATAAAGGACGAACAAAGACACCTACAAAAAATTCTTTCGCGATTTAACCCCGATGAAGATGTTTCTACATATACTCTTAACACCGTCACATACGGGACTGCTTCGGTTGCCTTTCTTGCGATCACAGCTCTTCACGAGGTTGGATATCGCCACATTGATTATCAACCAAAACTAGCTTCAATCATTCTACACGACTTTTATGTAGAGATCTATTAACTGGTTGCGATACACCTGCCGAAATAAATGACATACAAACTGAACTCTTACTTAAATATAATTTTCCCTTAAGGAAATGAATATTAAATGACATCTCAACACAAAATTCTGATTCTCCAACTTTAGAAATTGGCCAGGAAGAATAAAACAAAACTTTAGGACTACTTTGGAATCCTTCTAAGGATCTCTTACGATATTCTATAAATACTTCTAATCATACATTCAAAATAACCAAATGTCACATTCTATCCTGTGCTTCACAAATATTTGATCCTTTGGGTCTTTTATCTCCCGTTAGCATTATTGCCAAGATCATTTTACAAGAGCTGTGGAAATTTTCCTGTGATGAATCAATTCCTACAAATTTACACACTCTTTGGAGTACTTACCGTTCTGAATTTTTAAAACTCAACAACATTTAAATACTCAGGCATATTTGTTGTATTAATCCAGTTTCTATAGAGCTTCACGGTTTTTGCGATGCTTCTCAATCAGCTTATGGTGCATGCATTTACATCCGTTGTACTGACTCCTTTGGTAACTATACTTCTAACCTTTGCTGTGCCAAAACACGAGTAGCCCTACTAAAGTTTATTACTATACCGGAGCTTGAACTTTGTGGCGCTTTCTAGCTCGCAGAACTAGCTGACAAAGTGATTTCTTCCTTGAACATTACTTTTGATTCCTTGACTTATTGGTATGACTCACCGATTGTCATTTCTTCGATCCACACTTCACCTCATTTATTAAAAACTTTTGTGGCCAAGAGGGTTTCTCAGATTCAAGGATTATTCAAGCTTCTTGGAAGTAAATTAACACATTGGAATTCTGAAAATTGGTTTCCTGGTCCTACTTGACTTAGATCTCAAGAAAGTGAATGGCTTTCTTACGTCCATGAATCTAAGTTCTTAGACTTTGAGCTGCCAGACACATGTACAAAGTTATTGACTTTACATACTTTAAACGTTCCTGTTGACCAAATAACCAAATATTCTTCTTTAACAAAATTTAAAAAATATTTGCATAGGTTCTTCGTTTCATTAATAACATTTCCGAACCAAAAGATCTTCGCCAAACTGGTACTTTAACGACTAATGAACTAAACAAGTCACTTAATTTCCTTATTAAAATTGCTCAACAAAATTCTTTTTCTGAGGAATATCACTCTACACAAAATGGAAAACTTTCAAATAAAAGTAAACTTCTAGGTTTAAGCCCATTTATTGATAAAGACAATCACTTAATTCTGGTTGGTGGACGATTACAAAATTCAAATTTAACATTTTCTAAAAAACATCCAATTATACTACCCGCAAAACACCATCTGACAACTTTAATGGTTCAAGATGAACATTTCAGACTTCTACACGCTGGTCCACAAGCACTTCTTGTGTGTGGTGTCTGGACGTAATCTACTAAAAAAAGTTGTCCGTGATTGTGTACGCTGTTTTAGATTCAGCTATAAGCCAGAGAAATATCTGATGGGCATCCTTCCTACTTCACGAGTTACACCCATTCGACCTTTTTCCGTTTCTGGCGTTGACTATGCTGGTCCCTTTTTGTTACGCGATAGAAAGGGACGCAACGTTAAAACTACAAAAGCCTATATTTCACTTTTTGTGTGCTTTGTGGGTACATCTAGAAGTTGTCAGCGACTTAACTACCGAATGCTTCTTAGCAGCGTTGAGGCGCTTTACGACTCGACGTGGTAAATGCTCGGAAATTTACTCAGATAACGGCACTACCTTTGTGGGAGCCAAACAAAGAAATTAATAAATTTTTTGAGATACGCAACGACACTATTGCTCAGGATTTGTCAAGCCAAGGAATTCAATGGAATTTTATTCCGGCTAGTGCTCCCCATTTCGGAGGCAATCAGGTGCCAAATCTGTTAAATATCATTTCAAACGTGTAATTGGTGACGCGTCTTTAACTTTACCAAATACAGGCTTGCCTCAACTCAAGACCATTGTATCCGATGTCACAAGACCCTAGTGACTTCAACCCAAGCACACCAGCACACCTGCTCATTGGTAAACCATTAACTAATATACCAGACCGCCCATTTACTGAAGTAAAGGAAAATTACCATCAAGGTTCCAAAGACTTCAACAACTTGTGTTTGATGTACTTTGACATTCTTTGAAACCCTACAGGCTTTCAAGGGGGGACTTTATGTCGTGAAAAAAAACTAATTACGTTCCTTTGCTAGAATCAGAGAGCGTCCGCTTCGCATTCCCCATCAAACCAAGGTCGAAATCCTACATTAAGTTAAGTCTGCTACGTGGCGACCCCCGCTCCGCGCTCGATGTTGTCGCACGCGCTAGAGTAAGTTTTTCAACAACGTTGGCAGAGTGCACTGTTGCACAGAGACTCATTTTTTAACGCACGACTTTGTAACCTTACTACTGAAATTTAATAACAAGTTGAATAAATAGTGAAATTCTTCAAATCTTTCACTTCCTACTCAATAGATTTTTGAAGACCGTCATTTTGTTCCGTCATGTTGAATTCGTACTAGTTTACTCCTACATCACATTTATTTTTTGTGAAAAATTTTTTTGCGTTGATCTTTTAAACATTTTATTTAGTCGCCTTTAGAATTCGTACTAGAAGTTTACTATCCGTATATCACACTTAATGCTTGAACAAAACTTCATGTAAATCTAATAAGTTTTTTAGGCTTTTTTAGACAGACCGAATTAAGAAAACATGTTTTTTGGCTTCTAGGGACCCCAAAATGTGAAGAACTGTAAAAACCTGGCAGGGTGATTTTTTTACGTTGCAGTACTTCCCTTTTACGAGCGAAGTAAAAATCAAAACAGCTTGAAAATTTTACAAGCCGAAATAACGAACTTTCAACTTTTTATCAAACTTGTTAAAACAGACTGACTAGTTTTTGCGATACATTACACATAATGGTAAAATTGCACTGTAATTACGAGGAGTATTTAAAAAAATATGGATAATTGGATCATAATTAAACTAAAAAATTACTACGTTAGAATCGGCTTAGCAATCAAGACGTATATAGATTTCTTTACGTATCTATTTATTTTAAAAGCTTTTTAAGCTAATAAAGGCATATTAAAATATAAGTCATATTCTCGTCGCAAATTTCGCGTTTTGATTCATTTGTCACACTACTGTACTTTCATGCAATACATAATGTAATGCATTATGCAAGCAGAGAATCCACATTTCTGATTGCTGAAAATTCAATTTTGAATTTCCACGGATTTACATTTGTTCATTTTCGTATCGTCATATTTAAGGAGTCGTGAATTTTATTACTTTTTAGTAAACAAATTTTTACCAAGCAGTTATAAAATTTAGAAAATAAACTTTCTTACAAATTATAAATATTTTGAGATTGGGTTTTAAAGAAATTTAAGAACTAGCTAAATTATTATGGCAACATTAAAAGACGTGTTACCAAGAATCATTATTTAATATTGTGCGTTCTTGACTAATTTTAAAATAGTTACCTATTTTAAAATCGGTTCTATTATGAGTATTTTTCAAGGTAATGACAACAAACAAAAGATTTGCAATGAGCGAAGAAAAGCAAAAATACCAAAAATCATAAGGTGTTTGAAAAAATGTACTGTTCTATTTAAATATTAGCTGTTAATAACAGAAAAAAATTCAATTTCTAAAACTAGTTACAAAAAAAATTGGCCGATTTGTATTACAATACTTATATTAATTCTGGATATAATTTTGGTAGGTTTGCATCGGAAATTGGCCTGAAGTTAGACGACGTTAGATATCAACACGAAAATATGTGAATTGATAATTCGGACTTTTATTTAAATCTAGCATGCTAGACCATGTAGTGAATTTGTAAAATAAGATACACCTATGTAACAACATATTCGTACAAGATTGAATTAAAAATGTATTTTTAGCTTATAATTAAAACTTAAATATTCTTTAAAATTTATTTTAATATATAGATCATATTAAATTAGAATGTAACCTAAAGCTTAAACTACCGAAATGTAATTAATATATGCTTCATTTATATTTCAAAATTTAAACATGACAATCCAGAGTGCGCGAGCAGTAAGCGTTCAAAATAAGCGAAAAGATATCCACAGCCTATTGTTTTTACAACCACGTTTAGTTAAAGTTACAAGCTATAAATTTGAAATGCGAGTAACTAGTATTAATTTGTTGTTTTAGATATATGTATATCTTATTACCTGCTGTGGCTTAAATTTGCAAAGAAGTAAATGATAAATATATAGGGGCAATTTACATTATCTTTTTTTACTCGCCTGTGTTCTCAGCTTGTACATTTCCCAAATTAAAACGTATTACTATAATGTTTTCGTTTACGGTTCTTAAATCACATTTCCACATTTCAGACTTAATTCGATTGTGGACTAAGACGGCGATATTCCAGTCCAGGCTCGTGTTAATACCATTGTAAGGAAGAGAAATGTACGCCATTAATTTTAATCAGTCGGCTATATGAAATTTTTCCAAACTAAACGAGTTCTGTACGCTCTTCTAGTGCTGAAAATCGCGTTATTTACTTTGTTAAAATATTAAATTTTGCCTAGCACCTACCTATGGTACGCTAAAGTTACCTTAGTTTGTACAATAATTAGGTAATGCCACGATTTTACTTTCCTTTCTATAAAGAGC
This sequence comes from Kuschelorhynchus macadamiae, assembly GCA_030620095.1. NCBI lineage: Eukaryota > Metazoa > Arthropoda > Insecta > Coleoptera > Curculionidae > Kuschelorhynchus > Kuschelorhynchus macadamiae. Next base: position 1,087,916 of record JAUTXW010000206.1, read on the forward strand.
GTTCAGAAAGTAAACTAGAATTAAGAAGCGATTCATCAGCTAATTCTTGCAGGCAAAAAGTTTATATGGACACATGTTCGAAACGGCTAAGTTGTTAAGGTACAGGCTGTTGAACATTAAAAAAAAAATGTTTTTTTTCCAAATATTTACGAAACGCGTGCAAATATTTTACTGAACATTATCAAAATTTCCTGCCACGTTAAGAGGTATTTTTATACGTGGTGGGGGTACTCCAATAATATATATAAAGAAAAAGCTTTTAAGATTGACTTATTAGAACTATACAAAAATTGTATACAAAAAATGTTTTTCTTTCCTACAACGCGCTATTTTCAATAAAAATATTAAAAAGTGTTTCAATGCTGCTCTGACTACGATTTTTCTAAATGCCCATTTCCTTAAAAATTTTAAAACTAAATAAAGGTTAAAGAAATATTATTCAGCCTAGCTGTTAAATAGGATTATTTATTTATTTGCTTTGATGATTGAATATTTAAGAATAACTACCCATACATTACCAGAGTAAATATACGGTACTCGCAAGTAAATAGAACACTGGGTGTATCTCGGGAGTAAACATCCCTGAAGATGCCTCGATCAAAGGCAAAACGTCGGATAGTAATTCCAGTCTATTTCCAAGAACCATTTCCTAATTGACTAAAGCCGTGAAAGCTTTCGTTTCTCCTATTAATATAGGGTAAGGAAATGAGGGCCTACTATGCCAGCCCAGACATTCAGTGAAAACTGATGTTGGAACCGAGTTTTAGTTATGACGTGATCATTCTCCTGGGACCAGATATGGGTATTATGAATATTCATCTAATTGCTTTCCTGGACGTCTTAACTAGAAAAAATATAATTGAAAAAATTGTACACCCAACATTCACGAAAAAAAATTGCTGAATCTTCCAACAAATTGTACTAGATAACTCATACCCAATTAAGCTTATTTAAAATATATTACACAACAATATAAATAATAATATCCTAAACAAAAATAATTATGAAAGGAATCACATAAATCCTAATGACTTGACTCCTAAAATTTAAAAACAGAAAATATAAAATCAACGTAGTGTTAAAACCATTGATATTTCGTATAGTAAATTAAAAAAATAAAAATCAAGTTTTAAACCAGTATCATTGCCTATATTTAATTCCTTGTTCTAATTGTGATAAAAAATACATTTGTCAAACAAAACAAAGATTAAATATAATAGCTTGAACTTGACAGTCTTGTGCTCTTTCAGAACACATTATAGATACTTGTCACACATGAAATTTTAACGATACAACAAAGTTTTACACTGAACATAACACTAGCAAAAAACTTTTTTTATAAATGACTGATATCGAACTTCCATTTATTCTTACATTTTAAATTTAGACGATGAATAATTGCTTAAAAATTAAAAATATTTCTGTTTCAAATTACCTACTACCTACCTATTGCTTCACATAGTGCATAGCGGATTGTCTAGTTTTTTATGTCTTTGACATATTTAACTTATATCTGTTCGAGTTTTTAAAAATTTTGAACATTACGTGATAAAAAAACAATTGGTTTTAAATTGTTTATTTCTTCAGTCAACATTGTCATTTTAATTAGTGTAAGTACCTTTTAATTATAAAAAAAATGTAACATGTATAGACTTTTTGTCCGTATTCCCGTTATCAGCAGTGTTAGTATACGGCCGTTACGTACAACTATCATCAAAAATGCCCTGAAAATCAATTTATCTGTAAAGTATCTGATAGCCAAAGAAATTACCTTTAAGATGATTAAGATGACAACGCAGAGATGTGACACATTTGTTTGACTAACTACTCGAAGACTCTCGAACTAAGTCCCAACAGTCTGAAACGTTGACCCAATGCAAAGTTATCCTTCCTTAACAGGAGTTTAGTCGATTGAATATTGTTTCCGTTTTATTAGGGTCGAAATTTCAGTTTTATCTTGCTGGGTTAGCTTGTATAAGATTATGATTAGGAGCTATTTTCCTGTCTTACTATTTAAAGTTTTAAAAAATAATATAGTTATGGTAAAAATTTTTACAAAACTCGAAAAATGACTTTTTAGGTGTAGTTACAATATAAGTGCTGTCGAATTTCGTCACACTCGTTTAATTTTATTTTTAAGAAACTTTTCCTTCATTTTAACGTTAATGTTCTCAAACTAGGAATGTTTAAAATACATCTTTGTTATGGACACTTCATTTTCTGTTTTCAGTTTTCTTGGAACGAAACCTACCTTTGCTACCACTTTAGCTCATCCAAGTTGCCATATATCAAAATTATGCTTACCCCAACATAACCTTGACATAACTGAAAAAAGATGTCAGTTATTTTTTTGTATTCTAGGGAACATTTACAATAATATAAAAAGGAAAAATGGAATTCGGATTAAAGATCTCACTTAAAATTTGTAAAATTGTAATACTTAATGTAACTGTATGCTGTTTAAAAATTGTACACGTTTTAGCGAACTCTATATCTCCCAAAAATTAGCTTTTATTTTACGGTATTATGTTCTCCGTCACATATTATTCTTCTCGGGTAAAGAAAATTACATACTCATGTAAGTGAATATCAGATTCAGATATTAGGTTACGGAGCTTGTTAGCGTGCTAAAATTGATACTTGAACGTAATATCCGAGCTAAAGCTTACCATAAATCTTTTTAGGTGCAGTGTATGTTTTAACGTTATACATGGGAACGATATTATATATAGATTCTACAAGACATAAAATAATACTTGTATTAAAGTAAAATAATTATGGCAGATTTATTACAAACTACAAACTGGATGGATTAAAAAGCATCTTAGATACCTAAATATCATAAAATTTAAAAAAACGGTTTGAAAGGCATTAACGTACACAATCTAAGAGTTTGTAGCAAAGTCTACTATGTGTAAAATTGAATGCAGCAGGACATGTGAAGTTTGTTTGAAGGTGGTTAGACAACGTAGAATGTTTACTAAACTCGTTGTTTCGGACTTGCATTGTGCTTGTTATTTTGGTTTCACAACGTTTTGATTGGTAACTATCTTCAATCGTTTTCAAGTATAAACTAATTGCTAACTCTAAAGGTCGGGGCTCATATAATACTTGGGTGCTGTGAGGCGTGAAGTTTCCGCCCCTTTTTTACCTGGACCTGAAGTTTTAGAAGGACAGCTAGAAGCATTTTTATTTGTTATCGACGTTATCCTTACTAAAAATTCCTTGATTCCGTTCAATGCCTGCTGCTTTAAAAACTTTCGTTTTAGCCAGTGTTGCTTCCTGTACAAAATTTTAGCCTCCTACAACTACATTCGATGTTGATTTGACTAGGGTTATTTCAAGTTGTTACAGCTCTAGTTTAAAGCGTTCTTATGAGGCCCTCTTTTGTTCTTGCAGACTGGTTAGCATTTTGGTTGAGATTGTCCAGTGTGCGTGGGTTTTCGGAATACAGTAATAGTAGAATTTTGTGAACATATGGAAGCCGTTTCTAGCTCAACCTGACCTTTTAAAATTTCACGGTTCATGTAACCCTGCGGAGACTTTACGCATCTCCGCACACGACTATTATAGCCTATAGCTTTAGAGTTAGCATTTAGTTTACACTTGGAAACGATTTGAAAATACCATTCGTTACGTTGTGAAATCAAAATAACTAAGATACCTTTAAATAAACGTTGGAAGCCCGGTAGTACGGATCTGGTATCAGAATAAAATTCCAAAACTACGAGGAGACAAGGATAAAGTTGATGACAGAGATGACCCACATTTCTTTTCTGTGTGAAGTCCGTAATCACAATATAATCCCAGTAGGTTTATTAAGACTTAAAGCGTCAAGACGTAGTTTAGATAATACCAGTAAAGAACTAATACGCTCACAAATAAGTTACCACCGGTAGAATAAATCTACTCTAGAGACCAAACCAATGCAAAGATGAAAAATCAAGGAGTATACTTAAAAGAGAATTACGGGTCAATTTTCTACAAAATCGAAAAGGCCTGCGAAAGACTATGGGAACAGTTGCACTCCAAAGAAAAAAAAATTGTAGAGACTTAAATCTCACCGCCAAACAGAATTAACAAAATATGCTTGAGAGACCAAAGTCAACGTATCCCAACAACAATGCTATCAGAGACAGAAGAATAATTGTTGGGCAGGGTCGTTAATTTTGCAGTGGCACCAAATTACACACCAGTTTTGTAAATAACTAATTGCAGCTGTTGAAACCATCATCATCCCTTAGCTTGAAGCAGTTCGGTAAAGGTTCTTCCTGCAGACAAAGGAAATGCTACAGCAGTTATGGATATCGAAATATATGACCAGAAGATCAACGAACTCTTGACTAAAGAAAACAACATAATAATATCGAATGATCCAACAAACGCAATCGAGAGCCAGGTATACAGGATATTAAAGAAATATAGTGTCTACATCCCAGACAGGACACGCAGCAAGTTAACGCCACATTACAGCAAGCCACCCAATCTATATGGTTTGCGAAAGATCCACAAGACCAATTACTAGCCCCAGAGACTCTAAAAGAAGTGTTTTGGCCTAATATTTGTTAGAGATCATTCAACCTCCACAAGGTAAGACGAATTATTTTGCTTCAAATTCGAACCATTTTGTTAATATTCTTAAGGACATCACATTAGAACAAGAAGACAGATTTGTTAGTTTTGACGTGGAACCCTTATACACAAATGTTCCGGTATGTGAATCATTAGACATAATTTGGCAAAAGTTGAAGCGAAACGCTCTTTGAAAGGACGAGGTTAACTCTGGATGGAACTATTGGAATGCTTTCTCCGTAACTTCTACTTTCAAGAGAAAGAGAAGTCCGGTAGTAGGTTTATATGAAGCTGCTCGAAGAACACTCAATAAATACTGCTTATAACAAGTCTAAATTTTGGCTAAAGTATGTGGATGATACTTTTATTATTTGGAGTGCAAACAATGTTCATTTGACACAATTTTTCGATCACATAAAGAGCATAAGAAAATGTATTAAGTTTACAATGGAAGAAGGGAAAAAAGGGAAAGAACTACAGTGTACCAAAAACTCACACATCTTGGACAATAGCCTAATCAAGGTTCTAACCACTCTGCAACAACAAGAGAGGGCATCATAACAATGATTTACAACAGATCTATAACAACTTGTAATAATACGATGGATACTTATGCCAAAATTAGAAAATGAAAAACGATCTCTTGCAAAATAGTAACTCTGAAAGAATAATAAGTAATACAATATCAAAATTACAAAATTATCAGCACACTAGGACACACTCGGATTTATAAGAAACATCACCAATACCCCACGATATGGGAATATCTGAAAAAATCGGAGAATATCCAAGGATATCAACATCAAAACCTCGTTTAAATCGAGAAATACTTCTGATAAAAACTAAGCTTAGTAAAAAGGATGTAACCAAATTCAATGTAAATGTGGTGAATCGTACATTGGAGAGACAAAACGCGCTCTTAGTATAAGAGTCAAAGAAACTTTTAATCATACAAAAAAGGAAGAGACAGTAAAATCGGGCATAGCGGTACACGTCTGCTTAAACCAACATCGGATGCAGTGGTCGACGGCTAAAATTTGGCGTAGAAAGTAGCACTGGGATCAAAGTATTTTCAGTAAGCCTAGCGTGGATATTGCAAAGATGTAGGTGCCGCTTCTAGCTCAAACTGATCTCCTCAAAGCCCACTGTTCAGGTAACCAGAGGGCGGAGACTTCACGTATCACTCCACACGACTATTAAATGAGCTTGTAGCTTTAAAGTTAGCATTTTCATTATTGATTGATTATAATTCGTTATTATTGAACCCTCGCCCAGTTAAGAGAGTGTTATACTCATAAAGAGCTTTAGTCTATAGTGTGACAAAGCGCCAAGAGCAATGGAGGAGAAAGAAAACCCTCCGCCTACCAAAAACGAAATTATAGAGCTGAGGTCCTATATTCAAGGGCTAATACTAGCGAACTATCAAGCCATCGAGTTTTCAAAAAGATATCAGTAGGTGCTACAAGAAAAGCAAGAATAAATCGACAAACAATCTGCAACTGTAAACAAACTGGTTGAAGAACTAAAAAGGTATGAACATATTAATTTACAATCCCAACCCCAACCACAATTTCTATCACAACACGCTCAATTTAAGTGATATTACCGATGATGATCGTATAAGCGAAGGCTCAGACTCCGACTCCAAACCCGAAAGTATCTCTAGAAAAGAAAAACGAGATCACAACGAACAATCTCCAAACCCCAACCCAGTTAAAAAACAAAACATTCAATTCCCCGCTTTACATACCATCTTCCATATAATAAAATAAAAATTCTTGCTTAAACAAATCACAACTTCTTTTAGAAAAAAAAGCAATTTTGTCCGCCGACGACAACCAGAATATTACAAAAGCTCCCAGAGTTCCTCCTATAATTTTTAGGGATAAACTAAAATATACTAATAGTGTGGCTTTTTTAGGCAATCCAACATCAATTTGGCAACCCAGTTAATCAGTCTGAAGGTATAAAGTTTCACCCTCCTACCCCCAGTGATAATAGGAAAATAACCAAACATTTCAAACAACAGTGCAAAACCCTTTCACACTTTTAATTTTGTAGAAGAGAAATCTCTCCTGTGTCGTCCTGTAAGGATTTCTGGAAGAATGGTCAAATGAAAAAAATCACCTCCGATCTCAAAGACTAAGTTTTTAATCCTTCGAAGGTCATAAAATAGACTCACAAAGATGACAGACGCATGCCGCTGATCCTGGTAATCTTACCAAAAAGCGAAAAAATAAATTTTTATATTCATGCCTCCATGACATGTTACTAAGAGTTGAATCTCAAAAAAGTAAAACCCGTAGCACTCAATGTCACCGTTGCCAACTTGTTGGTCATTCACAAGGCAAATGTTAAGCTATCCCGAAATGTCCAAAAAAGAACAAAAAACTATCTCACATGAATACGAACTACAAACTGATTCAAAATACACTTGGGCATATTGCGGGAGCGAACACCCAGCAAATTTCAAGGGAAGTAAAAAACCCCATCTCAGCAACAAAACTACCAACCTATCTTTAAGTGGGGAGTGGATAATCTAAACGCTAATTCAGCAAATAAATTAACCAGCACTAGTGACGTAGCTTATAAAAACTTTCGCCAACATGAACAACCAAATTACAAAATTTTGTGACATCATTCATGGACGCAATGCAAAGTAAATTCTAGAACCTTATTCCACTGATGATAAACAATGCTAATCCAAACTCCTCATGAATATTACACACCTTAGACCACATTCAATTTAAATCACCTGGTGTAATGAAAGGCAAAAAACTTGAAAATTTACATTTTGCAGAAAAGTACCAAATTGATGTTGTTCTAATCCAAGAAACATGACTTAAAAACAATAAAAGATTTTCATTTTCAAATTTCAAAGTCTTCAGAACGGACAGAGAAAGTGCCGTTAAGGGTGGCACTATGATCTTAGGTAACAATCCAATCCTTTCTGAGTAATAGAAAATTCGTGGCCACAATAGACGATTTTACTTCCAAAGAGAGGAGAGTGAGGGCGGGAGTGCCTCAGGACTCTCCACTCTCACCCCTCTTATTTATTTTATATACGACTGATATACCCAAAGGCAATCTTATAAACCTATATCTATTTGCGCACGATACTGCCATACCCGCCTCCGACATAAGACCACAATACGTCGCATCAAGACTACAAAAACACAAAAACCCATCAGAAGTTGGATGGATAAATGCAAACTAAGTTTAAATCCAAATAAAACTCAAGCCATTTTATTTTGCCAAACCAACCGACAAATTAACATCCCTAATATTAAGAGTTTGAGTACTAAAATCAACTAGAGTAACAAAGCCAAATGCCTTGGTCTGATTTTTGATAGAAAGCTCAGATGGGCTGACAACACTGAATATTCCATAAAGAAGTATGCAAAACTTTGGCCCTACTCTACCCACTCTACTAAACTTTAAGAGTAAGCTAAACATTAATATAAAAATCACTCTTTATAAGTTTTATATAAGGCCAGTCCTAACGTATGGTTCACCCACCTGGAGTATAAACATCCCCTCACAAAAAAAAACGGCTACAGTTCAACACAAAACACTGAGAATAGTATTAAATAAAGGAATTTTTTTTAGAAATTTTATTATTGATAGATATTTAAAAATGGATACCCTGGGAGCTTTTGCCAATAGAATGAATTCCAATTACTATACAAGGGCTACTTACAAAATCAGCTCATAACAAACTCACATAAAATCTCCTTCCAACGCAAAAAACCCAAAGATTACTTACTTCTGCAAACTTAAGTCCTACCCAGGCATGGCGGCCTCCCCCTTTCAACTAACTAGTATTCTTATACGCTCTTGGCAATCCACAAGACTCCATCTCCGATGACAGAATAGTCGTAATGACTTCTAGTTGGCGAAAAACACGAAAAGGACCCCAATAGTTAGCATTTAGTTTAGACTTGAAAACTATTGGAAGTATTTCGCCGTCGAAACATTGTGAAACGAAAATAATAAAGACAATGCAAGTCCGACAGAACCAGTTTAGAGGATATGTGAGGAATGCCGCGAGGACGGTCAACGTTCTAGAACAGCGGCAGCTGGTATTAAGGGTTTGGATATGTTAGTAGCTTTGGAGGAAAATGTTCATATTCCCAAACCACAAATTGTACATCGACTACTACACGCTAAAAAATTCCATCCATATAGAATCAAAACTAGTGCAAGAACTTTTTGACAATACTAGCGTTTAGATTTTTTGAGACTGTGTAACGCCAATCCAAATTTTATTCGTCAGATAATGTTTTCCGATGAGACCGCTTTAACTTTAAATGGAACTGTCAAACGGCATAATTGTCGATAAAGGACAAGAGAAAACCCTAACTGGATATGAAAACATCACACCCAATTTGCACAAAAAAATTTGGGCTGGGGTAATAGGTCGGAGGATAATTTGTCCTTTTTTTTAAAGGCAAATCTGAATGAGGCCAGATATTTGCAATTGTTAATAACTGAAATTGTTCCGACTTTGGCGCAATTGTTTCCGTTCAGGTAAAATAATAATCCATTACTCAAAAACCGTTAATTTAAGAATTAAATGTATCTTAAGAAACATCTTTAAAATAATTAGTACAATGGAAACATACATATAATAAAATACAGGGTATTCCTTTAAAAAAATAAAAGTTCCTATCAATTATTGCAGTGTGGAATATTTTATATTTGTTGCAAATATCACCTGGAAATATTTTGAGGTTTCTAGAATTTGTTACACACTGTATACCTTTGAGGATAGGAGTTTATTCTGACTTAATAACGACATTGTATTTATTTTTTTGTAACAGACATTTTGGTGCTTTGCAGATTTCAACAGCTTCTTTTTTTAACTATATTTGAAAATCCTAGTTCGGTAATAAAATAGCTGCATGCAAATAAGCGCTAGTGAAAAAATAGCTTAATAAAGTAGCACATAGTAAACAGTGCTATAATAAAGTAGCGCTTGCATTCAAAGCGTATTATAACACAGCAGCGTCATTACACATGACAAATCCAGCTTTTATTTTATGGATCTAACGATGCCTTTAACAACTAATCAGGGTGTAACCTGAGAGATATTCAACTAGTGATACTAATATACTTAGCTGTTAAAATATATTTATAATAAACTGTCTGAATCCGTTTGCTTTTTAATGACTCTGCAAGAAAACAGTGTTTTCAAATTTCAAATACGCGATTAATTCATAAGAAATAATAATTTATTTTGTTAGCTGCGAAACAGAAGACCAACTGTATGAAGCGCGATTGGGTTTGTAATAAAACAGTTGTCCTAATGAGTGCGCGCTTTCATTTCAGCCCTCTTCCATCGCGCGCTGTTTTTTTACACGCGATTTTATTATGCGCTATATTCAAACAGTGTTCTTTTTAGCCTTTGTCAATTAGCGCTTATTTCTACGGCGCTGTTTAGTACAGAGCCAAAGTGCTATCTAGCAGAGGAATGTAGATATCATCTCCGTTGTTATCCAGAAACTTAAAAAAAAATGAAGTAAGCAATTATTTTCGAATGTATAAACATCGCTCTAGAGCTGCTGAATATAGAGATACATTGATATCCATGTCATAGAACGAAGCAAACTCTAAGAGTTCTTTATTAGATTTACTTTAATTTAAGTAAATAGGTTTTACCAGCAAAACCGCAAAAAATCATACTCTTATATAAAATGAATCAAATAGTAGAGCAGTATGATTGTCACAGCGCCAACAGGTCTTTTTTTGAAAACCGAATTCACAAATTATTATGTTTTAAACATCTGGTAATAAGATAAAGTATGTATGTGTTGCTTCCAGTTTCTCTTTTTGTTCAAAACGACTTCAAATTATTTAACTTCCTTTTTAAAAATGGAAACCCAAGATTTTCTTGTCTGAATTTTTTTACATTTTTATTATTCGAAACTTTACTTTCTTAACCTATCCGAATATAAACAAAGTTCGTTTACTTTTTGGTTGGCGCTGCCATAGCCCTATGAATGGAGCACTTAATTTTCTCTGCGATGCGCTTAGGTTTGAACCCCCGTGGGTGACATTTTTTTAGTTTTTTTTACTAAAATCGTGTAATTTTTAAGGCAATCGTATTTTAAATATCGGGCTAGTTTTGCTTAGCTCTGGTTCGGTTTTTTTTGGTTTGATATAGAAATGTTTTCTATTATAAAATAGTAAAGATAAACCCAAGGTTAGGCAAAAACCTGTCCAAAAATATTTGTTGTGATTTGTGAACAAAATGAAGCATATTAAATGCCTTTTGAATTAGAAAGAACTTTAAGATGGTATAATAAAAGCCATGTGTTTTATGACCGCTTTTTTTATACAAATGGAACTATAAGAGCTAACTTTAAATTCGTTTTTTAATAATGATTTAAGACAGTCATTAAATAATTCATTTAAAACAGTTTACTCTTTACAAATTTCAGAAATCAAATAGGTTTTAAAACTCACTTAAGATACGCAAAATAGTTTTAAGGAGGTAAATAACTTAGTTTAAGATTCTTCCACCATTTTGTCTGCTGTTTGGAGTAATATTTTACAATAGTAGTGCATTAAAAAATTAAAATTTAAATCAAAACTTAGCTTTCAATTCATTTAAGTCATCTTCTATACTTATCATAATAGTAAGCTATTTTCCTACATAAAAATGCATTTACATTTTTTTTTCAATTTTGAATGGTGAAAGTTAACACTGTATATAATATGTTTGCCTTTTATAATATTGACACTGAAATATGTTACTCAAAATCATATTCTTTAAAACATATGGAAACCCCCATCTCAATATATACATTTGTTTTACAAATATCAAATGTCTTCAAAATTGCTTGACAAAATTGGACAAACCTATATAGTCTAACAGTGTAGGTAGGTAGGTATTTTTATACCAGCGAAAGTTAGTTTTAACGTGAAAAAAATTAATAGTGGCTGCGAATTTGAGTATTGATTGGTGTCAAAGTTTACGTTCAGTTTAGAACAAAGATTTTAAAAACTAATTATAAAATGGATATCAAAGCACTTAGCTGTAGATATTTTAAAATAATATTTATATTTAGAACTTTGTCAATTTTCTAAAACTTACTTAATTTTAGAAGTGGATAAATAATATATGTAATGTCTATATTGTTAATTCATTAACAAGAATAGAATAATAAAAAATAATTCGAAAAGACATTATGTCACTGTTTATAAACAAAATTTACCAATTTTCCAATTACCGTAAATTAATAAATTAGGTTTATGTTTATTTGTAAAGCGTACAAATAGTCCATTGGCAGCCAGAAACATTCAGCATTGAGAAATGAATATTACTATAGTTATTAACTATTAAAAAATTAAGCTACTTTTAGACTAAAACTAAATTTGCTTTAAAATGAAAAGTCAATCACGCCGTATTCTTTTATGCACACATTTGCGCATTAAAATGTTTTATACATAAATTCACCTCTCTCGAGAAAATGGCGAATCAGTATTGTCAATTTACGCCACTTGGTGCATTTTAATATTTAAACAATTAAACTATATAGAAGTGACTTGTTATTTTCCATTTTAGTTTTTCAAAATATATTAACTCATCTTTTGCCGGTCACCATAAACGCTTCCGGGTGTAGAATTCTGAATATTTGATATCATCTTATAGTGTTGGAAAGTTCGTTCCAAAACTAGTTGTTTGATTAATAGAGGGCTCTAACTGTCCAAAATGGCAGTTCTAAGTCGCCATTTTCCCGAACACAAATGCATTTAAGATGTCACAGAAAAGGTGTTTAGAATACTTCACTGACCTAAAAAAATAATAAACTAAAACTAATAGCAATATATATATATATATATATATATATATATATATATATATATATATATGTAAAACTCATGCTTTAAGATCACGCTAGGTGAACACTAATCCTTACTAGTTACAGGGGTACTTTAAAAATGTACTTGAGTCACATTTCAATTGTAATTACCACCGTTATGGGCAACGGAAGTGTTGGCTTTATTGAAAACTGTATTCTCTTTATTGAGAATTTATGCACAACGTAAAAAGTTGCTGTCCTATTAAAAAGTGCAGAACCAGATAGAAAAATATTCCTTTTATACTTACACAGGCATTTAAAAATGCTCACTGCAGTTTTCTTGACCTATATTAGCAAAACCAAAAAAAAAAAACAGGTTTAATTTAGTTATTGGTAAACTACTTTTGATTTACTACTCTTGGGTTATAAGTTTCGCCACAGGTGGCTATATGCTGCTCCGTGGTAAATAGAGTATCACAAATGTCGGTTTAGCTCCTGTTGGTGACTCTGGTATTGATTAATACTTAAATCACACACATCACAAACCACATTTTGGCGCTAGTTGTATTCGTCTTTCAACTAGTTGACTGTACTGATGAAGACCTTAAGTCGGAAACACGTGTCTATGGTTAGCCAAATTTCATTGCTTTAGCAGTCATCCCAAAGAATCCATTTTCTATATCTTGAAATGGGTATGTCACTATATCTTAGAAACTCATTAGGGTTGAAATAAACCCTTTGAAAGATAGTCCAGTCTACCCGACTTTACAGTTACACCCGTATTATATAATTTTTTTATTTTAGGTCAACGTTTCGCTCATAATGTTGAGCTTTTTCAAGACTTTATTTAGTCTTGCTTGATTTCTAAAAAACATTTTTTTCATTAAAAAAACAGGAAATTATATACAAAGACGCAAACATTATAATACATACTGAAACATTAACATAAGTGTTGACAAATTCTGCGGCTAAGATTTTTGCACTTTTATAATACAACATTTTGATTATTTCTCCTATAATTTCTAGTAAATTAAATATATGATTTCTGACTACATTAGCCTATTTGAATTTACAGTATTACAAATTAATTTGCTATTATTGTTGATTATTTTGTAAGTAGTAAATAAAATGGGTTAAATAGAATAGTACAAACAAATAGTCTATAGTTAAATAAATGTATGAAACTAAAAACTATTTACAAGGTGTTCTAGGTTTAATTAAAACAAACTAAAATCTTCTCCTTTCTAAAACACCCTTAATCTAAAAGCTTCAATATCTATTATTAATTATTATATTTAATTTATTGAACTCTAGGCTCTATTTGTTTGGACTATTTTATTTAACTCTTTTTATATACTACATACAAAATTAATTTATTTTGTAACACTGTTAATACAAATAGGCCTTGGTAATGGGAAATTAAAATATATAATCTACTACAAATTATAGGAGAAATATTCAAAATGTTGTATTATAAAAATGCTAAAATCTTAGTTGCAGAATTTGTCAACGAGTATGTTTATATTTTATCTAGACTGGATTATATATAATTTTTTTGTATTAGGGTTTAACAACCGAATGTTACAGGTTAATATTTTAAAAAATTGAATCATCAGTTATTTTTAATTTGAAACTTATCAGGCTTATCAAACTACTTAGGCGAAAATTTAAAAAGGATCTTGTTGAACTAAATATTGCAATTCATATTAAGATAATGTACTGTGTAGTTACAAAAAAGCGGTTTATTGAGTTTTAACAAAATTCAGATATTTACTTAAGCGGTGTGGTTGAGGAAATAACTAAATAACATATTAGCTAATTCTCTTCATGCTAAATAATAGCTTAATGTGGTGAATGATTATAAATATTGCGATTGTGTTCCATAACGCGCCTTAAGCTGATTCGCTTTTGTTGTTTCGTTTGCGCGCCATTAAGTGTCTAGAGACAGAAATACGAACACATTTCTAGGCTCATAGCTTGGAATTGTATTGCTATGTGCGATCGTTGCTTTCTTCCGAAATAGCGTATTTGGAAAATAGGTTTTTGTATTTGATGTGCAGGATCCTATTTTAGACTAATATAAAGTGTTGTTAGCATTCATAAAAATATTTCTTATTCTTACTTTAAATTATGATTTAAATCAAATATATAAGATCACATTATTTAGTAATAAGTTCAGCCCCACTAAACATAATAAATGAACTATTTATGTTTGCTATTTTTTGCAACGGACATGAAGATCTTTATTATTTGAGTTTTGACAATTCCGGCATATATATATATATATATATATATATATATATATATATATATATATATATATATATATATATATATATATATATATATATATATATATATATATATATATATATATATATATATATATATATATATATATATATATATATATATATATATATATATATATATATATATATATATATATATATATATATATATTTGATAAATTAAAAAATAAACCTTTGATCAATAACAGAATCAGATCACTAACCGAGAAAATAAGTGTTACTTCACAGATTGTTTTGTAATCTGTGACAATAGCTTGTACAAATTTATTTAAAACTTTCTCGAAGTGTTGAAAGTAGTTTGCCAAACCGTCGGCGTCGCACGTCATTCGAATACTATTTTTTACCTTCGCCCTCCCACTTCATATATTCACGGCCCGCCACTGCCTCAAGCCCCGCCGTCGCATCGGCAGTGGCCCTAGCACCGAGCTTGCGCATCATGTTTTTGCGGGGATTTAATGATTAAAATGCAAAGGCCACAACGCGTAAGGCTCAAATGTGGTGGGGGCCCCGGGAGAAATCAGCGAGCGAAATACAAAACTGAGGATCTTTTCTTTTTTTTTGTCATCATGTAAATTTTGAGTTGCGGCCGAAAGGCCTCCAAATACGTAAAACCCATTGACCGTTTTTTTTTTGTCATCGCAAAACTTCGCCTTGCCCAGATCAGCCCCAACCATCGTAAGTAGTTAATTTGGAATTGTTGCTTCTAGAAAAGCAGCCTCTATAACGCAACATACGAGTCCCATTTTAATACTCATTGTTTATAAAATTATGATTAACACAACGATACACTTACAACGGTATGCCCACGCACGTCTCTTCAGCATTCAGCAAGAAAATGAAATTGAAGTTTAAAAATATCAGATTATCTAAAGTGCTCATCGTGGGGATTCGTGAAATTTATTTTGATTAGAACAATTAATTAATTTAAAACAAAAATTAAGAATGCTGCAGGTAAAATAATTGCAGGGGAAACTTCCATT
Source organism: Kuschelorhynchus macadamiae (assembly GCA_030620095.1). Classification (NCBI taxonomy): domain Eukaryota; kingdom Metazoa; phylum Arthropoda; class Insecta; order Coleoptera; family Curculionidae; genus Kuschelorhynchus; species Kuschelorhynchus macadamiae. The sequence goes on from JAUTXW010000206.1 coordinate 1,103,588, forward strand.
CATATTTTATAACATTTCTTACTTGAGTTGCTGCATAGTGCACTCTATCGACATTTTTAGTTTTTACTTGCCATTGAAAAATACAAACCAGGTTCAACCAAATACAGGTAGCTAAAACCATATTGTTCTATTTTTCTAGTAAAAATATCCTAAATTACCATTTTTTTTTTAATTTATCTTAACAGCTTGACGGTAAGCAACAATCCACATTTTTGAAAATGTATTATTTTGGAAATTTGAAATATCTTATATCTGTCACTTTTGTTTTTCGATTATAATTTAAATCTCGATTTCTACTGCCCGCAAGTGCACAGGTAGGACATAATAAACAGTATTGAAAATAGGATCTATAGATTCAAAATAATTAGTTTAATTCTACAAACGTTTTCAAATGACAATGCATTACGGCCTATTTGACTCCCAAACGCTGTACATCGATGTGACGTATTTGCGCGTGAAAGACGAGTTTGAATTCGATCCGTATCATCGTCGTGCACAAATGATATTAAAAATTCAGCAAGTAAGATTATTAGAATGCAATCCAATGTTAGCGCAATACGCAAACTAACGAAGTCGGCTCATACTTCAGAACACAGAATACCAGATCAGAGGGGCTCCAGAATTTTACAAAACTTTTTTGGCGCGAAGACTTCTCTTTCGTATGACGGCACATTCGCAAATTAATATGAGTTATCGAACGCATACACGTAAACACATTATATTTCTTTTGGGAGGCTATAGATGGCGACACTTCCGATAATTAAAATGCATTCAAGGGGCTTGTATTCAATCGAAATTGATATCAATGGAAATTGGTTTCAATGAAAATAGATAATCATAGAAATTGCTGTAAATGAAAATACCATTCATAATAATTGATAATCGGTTATATTGTTTCCCACAGAATACTACAAAGGTACTCGTTAGATATTGGATAAATATTGATATCAACAAATTTGTAAGTAATAAAATTATATTATAATAAAAAAAATGCATTTTAGTTATAATAATATAATGAAAATTGAATTAATTTTGTAAAGGCCCATCCAAATATCCTGAAATACATTTTAATAGCTAAATCAAATTAATTGATAGTTAAAAATCTATATAAAGGCTTTAGCTCCGGATGTTGCAAGGATTCAGTTAAAATTACATTTTTATTGTAATATTATAAAATAAATTGCCATAATGAAGTCCCATTCAATTTAAATTAATACCGGGCATATAGCAGACTAATAAGTAAAACGGCGTTCAATACGTCAACGATAAAAAAGACATCAATAACTTAATCCAAATTTATTATAATCTGATATCTAAGTAAATGAATCTAAATAAATAAACTACTCCATACATAAAACCCCGTACATTTCAGTAAGATCATAAACCCAAACTCTGTACAGCAATAAAAATCTAAGTAAATATTAAAAAAAAAAAGAAAAAATTTGTCTCGTTTTTATCTACCAGAATTCCAGACGTGTCGAAATTATTGTAATCGCAAAACATTCGTAAAACTGACATGTTTCCAAGGTACGTACTCTGTACAATATTAATGTTGTTTTAAATGTATTTTTGTGTTCATGATCATAGTTTGTTTTAAATGTAATGTTTTTTTGAGTGATGTTTTTTCAATAATGTTTTAACCAATTTAAATACTAACTATACATGTTTTTATTGTAGAAAATAAATATCCTGAGAAAGCTCAATATAATGAGCGAAACGTCGATTAAATTATAGTTTTACTTCTCAATGAGTTAACCTATGCCCAAGAAAATAATTAACAAAATATTTATATATGGTTAAAGAAAAACAACTTAAAACTTTATTAAAAGCTTATGGAGGTTTTAAACTTGTACATTTAGGTATAGTTAGTTTTAGTTGTACATACAAAAATGTATAATATAATGATGAATTTATAGTAGTTGAAAGTAATTCAATGCCTATATTAGGTCTTTCCGTGTGTTTACAATTAAAAATAGTAAGTGAGATTAATAGAGTTAAGCTTTATGATGACATGGACAATTTTTTTTAAAATAACTCTGTTCTATTTAACGGTCTAGGTAAATTTAGCAAAAAATGTACTTTAAAACTTAAAGCAAATGCCTAACCAGTTGTTAAGCCACCACGTAGACAGTAGTAAAGACAGATTAAAGAAGCAATTAGAGAGTCTTGTAGAAAGAGGCATAATTTTGGCATTTGATGGACCCACCGAATTAAATAAGTCATTAGAATGTGAGTATTTTATAATTCCTACCCTGGATGAAATTAGGTCAAAATTAAAAGGTTAATGTTATTTTACGGTTTCAGATTTTAGAGAAGAGTTTGAGAACTTGAGCCTTTAAGTAATTTATGCGCTTTTCGAACTGTGTTTGGAACCTATAAGTTTAACAGGATGCCGTTTGGCCTAAATTGTGCACCAGAATTTTTTCAAAAACTGAACTATGAAAATTGTGGTGATAGTCCAGGTTGTTTAGTATATTTTGATGATCTCTTGATTTTTGGAGAAATTTTAGAGTCACATGATAGGTCTTTAAATATTGTACTACAACGGGCAAGGCAATTAAATGTCAAATTTAACAGTAAAAAGATTCAATTTCGTGTGTCTGAAGTAAAATATTTGGGTAATAAGTTTTGCAAAGGAGGAATGAAACCTGCCGATGATAAAATTAAAGCCATTTTGGGACTCAAAATACCTAATAATAAAAAATCATTGCGGCAAATGTTGGACATGATAAATTATTTTCGTAGTTTTATTCCTAATTTATCTGCCTTATCTTAAGAGAAATTCTAAACAATAATTCTGCTTGGGTCTGGACCAAAAAAGCAAACAAATGCCTTAAATGCAATAAAGCAAGTTCTTTCCTGTCCTCCACTTTTAGCAAATTTTGATAAAAAATTACCTATTACTATTCAGACTGATAGTAGCCAGAGCGAACTGGGTTGCTACTTGCTTCAAAATGGTTGTTCCTTTTGCTTTCAGAGTCTTGTCAGATCCCGAAAGTCGATCTAGCCAAAGAGAAAAAGATATTTTGGCTGTATTGTGGGCTTGTCAAAAATGTTATAATTTTATTTATGGTCGAGACATTCAAGTACAATCATACTATAAGCCACATGAAGCATTAAATCTTAAAAATTATACAGATATCCATTCGCCAAGACTTCAAATAATAAAAGTGAAGCGTTTGAAATATCTTATGGTAAAGTAAACACCAGGTAAAGACATGCTAATTGCAGATTTATTGTCAAGAAATTATTTATTAGAAAATTCTAAAGATGATAAATTTACAACAGAATTGGTGCATTTAATGCATGACTGAAGAAAAGGAAACAAAATTTAAGTTTGAAATTGAAAAAGATGAAGATCTTATAGGACTTAAATATTATTGTATAAATGGATGGCCTTCTGATAGATCCAAAATACCATTCAACATATTACCAATTTAGGAATAGTTTATATGAGCAGGATGATCTATTATTTCTAGACAACCGATGTATAGTCTGTACGAATGTATATGTTAGGGTTACTACATGAACCTCATCATGGCGTTGTCAGAACACAACGAAGAGCAAAACGAATTCTCTATTGGCCAAAAATTAATCAAGATATTAAAGACATTGGTCGAAAGTGTAAAATCTGTAAAAAATATCAGAGAACTAATGTCAAAGAACCGCAAGTTCTAAGGGAACATCCAAAATTGCCTTTTGAGGAAATAGCAAGTGATATTTTTGAGTTTGGTGGTTACTTAAATCTAGCAATTGTAGATTATTTCTCAAAATAGCTTGAAGTCCTTAAATTGACAAATAAAAATTCCCAGGTGGTGACAAAAGTTCTCAAAGGTGTGTTTTCGTCTCATGGAATACCTAATAAAATATATACAGATAATATGCCATTTAATTTAAAAGAATGTTGGGATTTGGCAAGATCTTATAATTTTAAATTCGTGACTTCGAGTCCAAGATATCCAACATTAAACATTTACTAGAATACCGCAATACTGAAGGTATCAGCAAAACACTTGCACAACTTTTAAACGGAAGAAACTTAAGATCACAAATAATATGTTATACTATGTTACAATCTAGGCAAAATGATTTAGGGGCGGTGAAAGAAGGCTTAAATTCAAAAAGAGAAACTTACAAGTATTAATATGACAGAGAAACATCAGAAAAGAACGAAAATGTAGTTGTGCAAAAAGGAAGAATATGGGATCCAGAAAAAATTATAAACAAAGTTCTAGGAGTCCTGAGACCCTATGTTGTAGAAAAGAAAAACGGCGGACAAGTTCGACGCAACAGTTTTCATATAAGACCATCTCTTAAAAGCACTGTGTTGCCTAGCAATCTCGAAGTTGAAAAGGTAAGTGAAAATGAGAATAATTTAAATGAGTCATGAAATAATCATGACTCATTTAATGAGGTAGACGGGAGAGCCAAAAAATACTACCGACGGGTCAAAGTCAGGATTTGGTTACTGGGAGGAAAAGTAGCAGGGTTGTCAAGAAGCCCGCAAAACTAAAAGATTATATTTTGACCTAAATAATTAAATTTCATTATTTTATTTATTTTCAAAATTTAATTTGTTTGACTAACTAGTTTATATTTTTGTGAGTTTATCCATCTTTTCTTTAAAAAGGGGAAGATTTAACAATGTTATATTCATTCCTATTTACCTTAGTTAGGTAATCTTAAATATGATTAAGTTACTTATATGGTATTATCATTGTTATGAAGGAAGTTGACATACAAGTCATATTATATATAATCTGTAAACTTCTAAAATAAACATATTAAAAGGATTAGCCTTCATATTACAACTGTAAGCTACTTTTCAAAAAGTTACTAGTTACTCCAAAAAGATACTTTGTTTTTTGTGCTTAACATAGGTAGTATATCTATATTAAACACGTTATTTGATACGTTATTAGATATCTATACTAGGTATGATAATTTAACAACAGAGCACTTTATCAAGTCAACAGAAACCTATTAGGGAAAGTAAATTATCAATAAAATATACAGCTGTAGTAGCTACTTTAATATAACAAAATTCACCTAACAAAAATAAACATGAAAACTCGTAAAAGTAATGCAGACGTATAAGAGAAAAACTAATTTAAACTAAATTTTCTATTAGACACCAGGCGGTGACTAAAAAATCATATGAAAGATGGTAGGTAGTCATGAACATATTAAAAATTCTCCCACCCCCGATAAAAGCATGACCCCGTAGATATGCAAATTAGGTACAAGAAGTTGATTTTTGTGCAATAACTTTTTTATCTTTATCACACCGATAAATATAACAAAATAAAAAGTTGTGTGTCAATATAAAAACTGCTTATTCAATTTACTCAAATTATGGCCAAAAATCAAGTTTGGAATCGGCAGAAACTGGTAAAATACTGGTGGGAATCCAATATGGTGAAACAAAATGGCGCCCAATAAAGATTATTGAAAAGACAGAATATTTGTTTTTCCCAATAACTATGTACTGAACTAAGTTGGGTCATACTTCACTATTCCTAAAAAAACGAAAAATGTACAACGAGGAAAGTTCCGTGTAAAGGAAATTTACCGATTTTTTTGTTAGTTTTTTACGGTTTTTTTTTGGGACCCTGAAACATAATGATCTGAACTAATCTCGGAGGGTAATTTTTTCACGATTACAATACTTTCCCTTTTTGCTTCTCTCATAAAAGGGAAGTAAAAAGCAAACAAACTGCACTTTACGGGATGTTACTGCAAATCAAGTAACTAAACCAAAATTAACACGAACAAATAACAATAGCTTGCCATGCTTCCTTCTGATATCGAAGTAACATTGGTAGAAGTATAGTAATAAAAATTTGGTGAAACTGAAACGTTCGAAAAATAAAAAAAAGCCGACGTGAATAAAGACAATGAGCGACGTCAAATCGTAAGCGCCACAAATAATAAGAGCCGACTTTTTAACCCCATTTTCGCGAATGCGGCTGCCGCGTGTTTTATGTTTGTATAGGATTTATATGTTGAAGTTGACCAGACTATCCAATATGTAACTGTAACTAAGATACTCTTTTATAACTAAGGTTACTTTTTGTAACTAAAGTGACATTTTGTAACGAAACATACTTTTCAAAACAATTACAAGATACTTTCTTCATATTAAAAAAATTAACTAAGTTACCTCAGAGTAACTTAGTTACTTTAATTTAACTTAGATATTAGATATTGCCCACAACCTCTTCCATACCGATGTATTGCTACCAACTAAAATGTTGACGTAACCGATTGCAAACTGACAAAACAAGGTCATATGATTCTCTTCACCCTTCAAAAACATTGTATTTCACTATAGTCTGTGGCCTAAGAGTATTTCAATTTTCGGAAAATATAGGTTAGGTTTTTTCAAGTCCTTGGAAGACGAAACATCCTTTTGGGTGTATATGTGTATGTGTGAGTGTGCATGAACAAAATTTGCTGACAAATAAAATGTGTAAAAAAAAATAATTTTCTTATTGAATTGACTTTTCACAAAAATTAAATGTGTATAGAAATAAACTGCTACGAATCATCATGACGGAATAAAATGATGGTCTTTAAAGAATTTGTGTAAAAACCACTTATTTATGTTACCTGAACCGTTATAATTCATTAAAAGAGGAACCAATTAAAATAAAAACTCAAAAAATGAACATCAGCCTCTTTATATCAAGTCGAGTATCAAGTGAGAAAACCTGTATGTTATTGCATGTTTAAAATAATTTTGAAAAAGTTTGCGAAAACGCCAAATAATCTACATTTATGAAAAACATGGTATGATAAAATAAGGTATATAGTAGTATATTAACATGGATAAAGAGATAAAATGTGCAAATAATTATAAATGTTTTATGTGGGTCTACAAAATGTAAACAACATACCTTAGTATTAAACAAAATTAATACTTAAAAACCCTGTATATTGAAAACAATGAACCTTGGATCACATGTTTATAAGATCTTTTCTTTATAAAATTAACTTAGAAATATTCCGTTATTTTTAAATACTTACTTATGACATACCCAAACATTTGTATTATTCCATCAAAGGGTACCTAAAAATTTAATTTAATTTTAATGTAATTAATAATGAGGGAAGAACTCGGATAAAGGAAGTTTGTCGATTTTTTTTACCTTCATGGATCGTTTACACAAATGCTCCGATCTAGATATTTTTTTGTTTAGGATATCCAGGAAAAACTTTTCTAAAGGCAGTACTTTTAAAGTGTATTTTGAACCAAATCGAAATTGACATTTATGGACATGATTTTCGATCCTTTAACTTAGTAAGGCAAGACTTAATAATATCCCTTCTTTGATTGCTATAATTCGGTGATCCACTTTAGAAAAACCCAGCAAGAATGCTGATATTATTGTAAACAAATTAACAACATTAGAAAAAGAAATAAACAACAGTTTCTTAAATGAACCAGCCCACATCTAAAATGCACTCTATTAAGATTTCTCGAAATGCACCTAGTAGCAACAATATATGGTTAATATAAGACAGTCCTAAATTTTAAGCTAATCGTAATTAATTTAATTTTTTCTAATAAATTAAAATTAGGATTTAAAAAGTTAGGTTGCCTCCAAGGTAGTTCGAATTCAAAACCATCATATAAAATGTTTACTATTAAGAAAAAATTTTAAAGATTTTTTTGCAAACTCATCGATTTTGTTTCCGACTTCACAATGCAAATTTTTAAAATATGGCCCGACCTAAATTTTTATTTAAAGGCGTACATCCTTATTTTTGAAACTAAGATTATAGTGAGGTGTACAGTTACCCAAAAATCACAAAAGTGCTGCTGCTGCCCGTTTTGACTACTTCACGATAATATTTCATCCTTAGGAGCAAAGGCTTTACTCTATTAACTACATTATCAGATGGCAGGTAAAAATATTTGAAAACTATTACCACGGAAACACTTACAGTAATTAAAAACTGTCTCCGTTTACGAATTACTTGAAATGTAGAGATCTATTCTTTTTTACAAAAAAAAATGTTGTAGAAGAATTTAAAAAATAGTGCATTTAATTACCAAATGTCTCTATAAATTTTGTTTTAAAATTGTCAGGTTTCAAAACATATCACTTTTTTAAATTGAACAACCATTTAAAACAATAAGATAACCAGTTAGTGTATTTTTTCTCAAGAAATTGAAATCGCTCTTTAAAAGTTTGTTAGACTTTATATAAAAATACTAACAGAGAAAAGTGATTTTTTAATAGAATAACCTACATCTTAACACATTTTTAAAAAGAAGTTACCATTCTTTTGTAAGTGCTTAAAAAAGCAGTAATGGTTTAACCTGTGTTTGAATGATATCTTAATAGATGGTGTTATTTATAAATGATTATATGATACCTTTACCGTGATATTTTCTGGTATTTTATGATCTAAGATTATATTACCAAAATAAATTAACCGAGAATATACATTTGGAAAGGGAAACACAAGGACTTTTTAGGAATGTATTTTAACATAGGGTTTTCAATTAAAACCATTACTTTTTGTGTCAGACTGATCTTACTAAAAATCGAATACCGGCTACCTTGATTGTTTTGTGTGAGCTGAGAAATGGGGGTTAAATTTTGTTAGGTCCACGGTGATTCAAGAAAACGTTAACAGGGTTATTTAATTTCTGTCTTTAAATAGGTTTAAGAGAAGTATAATAAATTTTATATTAAATACATATCCAAAAATGCCAGGTTCGCATTTTCTATTTAAAAACATTAGTAACGCAAGTTGGCTAATAATATAAGCTCACGCTGGTAATAAAGAGCACTTAATTTTTTAAATTTTGAACTGCCCATTTTATATAAATAATATTCATTGTATTATGACCAATTGTAAACCTAAATTAGAGGGCAAAATCTTAAAAGAAGCAGCAAAGGCATAAAGAAATTTATTTAAATCGAACTCTGTATGCAAAATAATTAGGTAATTTGTAAGCATTCTCCGAATTAGACGGCCGCCAAGCATCTCAACTTTCGTAATCTAATGTGTTGACATATTTCCGTAGGGAACCGGGTGTAATAGAGTTAAACGTTTAGTAGCTGAATAACATAATAAAATCAATGAATGCCATTGGGTTTCCCCTTAAAAAAAAATGGGTACACATTTCTAAAATGAAGCAACTACCAGGAGTTTTAGCAGTAAGCTTATTTAAAAGAAAATGTATGATTTTTTAAAAAAGAAAATGGTTTGCAAATTTTTTGACTTCGGCAGTGATTTTTTCGAGTAAATAGTAAAGTTCAACATAGATTATTGACAAACAAACAGTGCAATCTCAAGATCAAAACTCAAGAACCATGATTTCTTAATTGACTCCAGCCGTGAAAGTTTTCATATTAATGGAATAGTATTTGAATTTTTAAGGGGAAAAGGCGAAAACTTTCTTATACTATACCATATATTGCTTTTTATTATACTGCGTGTTTACCAACACCTCTTCATTGATTATTATCGTAAAGAGCACTTCACATACAAGTTGTTAAAGTAATTTGACGGATATTTGCTATTTCTGCCGCTGTCTCTCACATCTTAGTGATAACCGCCGTATTCACTAAAAAGGTTTAAGAGTTAGACCAGGTCTACTTGCCATGGAGTTTAAAACTCTTAGTTCGCCAGTTATGTTTCACTTATATCACTGTCATTTTGTAATTCTGACATTTAAAAAAATTATTTGTTCAATTGTTAAAAATGTCATCTTAAACCTACAACTGTCAAGTTAGAGCTGGTCTCAATTTAAAACTCTTTAGTGAATACAGGTGTTAATGTATTTAGTAAAACCACCACAACATGGTGAAAACATCATATAAACTCCTTCAGTTTTCACAGAAGTGGGCTGAAAAAGTATTTAAAATTATTATCTGGCCATTGGATCATTAACACAATAATTATCCCTATTCCACATCACAATAAGATTCCATATTACTTCCTTCGTAAGAGGGAAGTATTGTAATAGAGAAAAAATCATCCTCCTAGGTTTTCACAGGTATTCACAGTTTAGGTTTCCTAGATGCCAAGAAACATGATTAATTTCAAATTTTGGTCACAAATTAATGGACATATAGGTATGACCGGTTAAGATTTTGAAAAATCCAATATGGTAGAACAAAATGGCGGCCTAGTGAAATGGCAACGGAAGTTATTACTATAGAAGTACTTATCCAGTTTACCTCAAATTTTTGCACAAAAATCAAGAATTACATAAGAATAAACGGGTAAAATTTTGGTACAAATTAAGAAAGGCAAAAACAAAATGCCTCCTCAATAAAATATTTAAAAAATCAGCTAGCAAAAACTATTTATTAGATTGATTTTAAATGTTGTGCAAGAATTAAGATGAAAGATGCCGCAACGAAATGCCGGTCAAATAAAATGTTTATAATCGTGAAAAAATCAAACCAGGTTTTTATATATTTTTACGCTCTTAAAAATTTGGCATGACTGGTAAATACAAAGGCGAAAATAAATTAACATGATTTGTTTACATCTATACTTTTGATATCATCATCAGCAGATGATATAAACTGCAGTTTATATCATCTGCTGATGATGCTAACTTGGTTAGCGAAACGCGCGTCCAGAACGTAACAAGTTGTGGTGTAGTGTGGTTAGAACTCTTGTATTTTGATTATTAGAAATAAAAAAGTTACGACGGTCTCGAAAATGCTGCATTTGGATTGTTTTAAATATTTCCAAATGCACCAAAGCTGGAACGGTCTTAGGGCAATAACCTTGTAAAAGAATTTTCTAAAACTTCCCCGATTTAAATCATTTTGGTATCTCTTATTGTCGTATTTTTCGTCAAACTAACTTCCACCAAATTGTCGTAGACTTATTTTGCATAGATCAAAATTAATCTGACACAACACGGTAAATTTCTAGATTGTTTTGCGTACCTTACCTTACCGTACCAGAATAGCAATAAAACTTTCAATAAAACAAGGAGATCATATCTTGCTCTTAAATATCATCAACAGTCATTTTAGTCACTTCGTACCGACCGACGGTAGGACTACGCTATCCCCATTATTAAAAATAATTTCATTAATAAAAATTATTTGTGAGGTTCTGCTCGCAGAAAATAAACTAATATTTTTTAAACTATTGAGTTTTTCTTTTTCCTAGTGAAACTTTTTAACTGGATGTATTGTGTTAGAAAATGAATTAATGTACAAAAAAACTAAAATTTTGATTCAAAAAATTCAAAATATTTTAATTATCTCAAAAAATCTTCCAAATTTCACTCTTAACTCCGCTCTGTTGCTTTCAACATTTAGAGAGTTAAACCCCTTTTACTATATCAGTTTCAATAAATTGCTATAGTAATTCGTGTCAAATAAGACATGTTGCACAGAAGGTAATGATATATTTTTAGTTGCAATACTAAAACAGTCGAAAGGGGTCATGACAGTGGAAAAATATCACAGGGAACTGGGTTGATCAATGAATGAGACTTCTATTGCCAATTTATTAAAATGGCGTTGCTTAAATATTCGGTCACAAGATCCATATTATGGGATCATCTTATGATTGTATATAGTTTGTAAAAACTCTAAATATGAAGGTCTGTTAGAGTTTGTTTGTAAACATGTGGACCAAATAAATAAGTAATATAAAATCAAATAGCTATATGCCATAGTTTTTGGACTGTATACAGTACGGATTGAGATTTAAACAATAATGGGCATTGTGTTTAATAGCGACATATTAATGTCAAAACGGCTTTCATCTTTCTAACAATCTAATTTAAGTAACTTGAAATATCATGTATCATAACTTGCATACAGGCAATAAACTGAATGCGGTATTCAAAATTGGTGCGACGTGAAGGCAAAATTGGTGCCCTAAATGGAGTTGGAAAAGGTGGTACTTGTTTTTTTTTAAGTATCCCTAAATAAATTTTAACGATTTTTGCTAGTACGGAGTTTTGGTACAATAACACGAAAAGAAACGTGGTAATAGATGCCACTATGTGCTATAACGTTTATATCATTTTCCTTTTTTGTAGCTGGTGCTCGATGTTGACTACTTTTTAAAATAGATATATAATTCGCATTTTATGTTAAAAAAAAATCCTTTTCAGCCTTTTCCCTTTATGAACATGCTACTATTTGTGTTAAAAAAAGGATTTAAAGGACTTTAAAAAATTCTTTCAAATTTATACTTTCAACTCTTAAATTTAACACAATCTTTCTTACAAATAATAAAAAATTATTATATTTATATAAACTGTGAAAAATAGAAATAATTAAAAAAGGAAATCCTTCCCGGAATTTTTCAATCGATTTATCACTAAAGGCAAAAACGAAAATAAAATATTAATTTGTGACGTCTGATAGAAACCTAACCTGTATACATTTCCCAGCGGAATAAATCTTTAAATTTTCCCTTTTTAGTATTTAGGTGGATAAATCAGCGTAGAAATAAAAGCGTAGTTGGGCACACAGGAGATGATGGTTTGTAACTAAAGTTTTAATTGACTTCGTTACGTTTTCGCTTAATTATACGGCTTACCACTGGAAAACTAATTTTCATTCAGTATACGATTAAAAAAACCCTTGACGTTGAATTTAACCCATAAAGGCAAAGTTTCAGGGCGCAGTAGAGTTAATATCAGCGTTTTGTTTAAATGTTGATTACGTTTATTAATAATAATATAGAAAAAAACAAAAGATATGAACAATTAATTTAGACCAGTAGTAGATGTAGTTAATATTTATAAATTAATACCGCAAAGTATCACAAACAATTACGAATTTATATGAGGATACTTTAAGAATGTTGACATAAAGATTGAGATAATCACGATACTTCCAGCTTTGCCAAACATAAATAGTCCCTAACCTTTCCATTACTATAGAAAGTGTATAGAGTGTCTAGTTGTATTTCAAACAGGGTTTACAAGATTAAATTTAGAGATAGAAATATATTGTTTAAAAAAGTCTTATGTTTCTCTGTACCGTCAAAATTTGCTAAAAAATAAACAAATGACAATTGTAAAGTGAAAAATCAGCATCGACTTTGGTATTTTAATAAGAACACCCTGTATAATATTATTTCAATAAATATGCATCTTTTTGCTGGTTATAAAATCACCATGTTTGATAACTTTATCTTAAAGACGACCAAGAAATTTAACGAAAACCCTGCTATAAGGGACAATGTGATAGAAAGAGAGAGAACATACACATAGGTAAAGCAATTAAACAGAAATACACTCCCTCGTATGGCAGGATTCTTGACAATTTTCTCGATTGTCTTTAAAGACAAAGGTTTCCCTGGCAATTTTATAATCAGCAAAAATATGCACATTTTTTAAAATAATATTCTACGGGGTCTCCCATTTAAAATAACAAAGTGGATGCTCGTTTTTTTTTTTACTTTCCAATTGCTATTTGCTTATCTTTTTAGCAAATCCTGACAGTTTAGAGAAGATCATAAAACTTTTGTGTACCATATTTTTTGATATCTCCTAAAGTTGAGCTTGTAGACCTCATTTAAAATATAACCAGACATTCGGTGCATTGATTCGAAAACTACCTTTTATGAGATCACGTAAAATTTTGTAGAAGCTTTTTAAACGTACATAATGTAACACTTTAATTTGATTGACATCCCCCATCTACAGGGTTTACGATGGCAGAGAAAATTATATTTTAAATTCAAAATTTTTATGATTTCTCCCCTGGTGTGTCCTATGCCGCCAAGAAGAAATCACGTTTATCTTTTTTTAATAGAACGCTATATATACTAGGTTATTTAAAACTATTCGTTAGCCTTAGAGAAACTTCTTTTTTATCTTACAGATATAGGTTCGCAAATCCTTCGAGTACAATATGTGGCTCTGTAAAGATGCTATCAGAACAATAATTTTTTGTTAATTAAAATGCCCTTAACTACAAAACAAGAGACCCAGCTATTTATATTTAATACGGGATCATAGATTTAAAATTTTTCCCTCTATACTTATCAATAGTGGTATTATTGCTGTCAAATATTCTAAGTAATTTTTTATCCATTTACTCTAATAAATTTATATATTTTCATAACACAGTTATATGTATATTCAAATACTACGCCCAAATAACCTTAAACAATAAAACCTTGATTTATTGTCTACACAATTAACTAAGAAATTTAAAAAATTACAAAAATGATCGTCTAAAAATATTACCAAATATATAAAACTGGCAACGACGTTGAAAAAGTATGTTGTTTGTAGAAATAGAGACTCTTTAAGTCTAACTATGGCCTTACCGCAGGTATTTTTAGACGAAATTAGGTTAAATTTCAGTGTTGTCCGAACCGAAAACTCTTGGCATATTGAGCCTGATTCACGTGGTAAAATTTAGCATTAGTAATACCTTTAACCATTAAAAACTAAGCATCTCGATTTGTTTATTGAAGCCACATGACTAAAAACAACCAATAACAGGGTGAGTTTTTGTTCCTAAAGATCAAATTAACTTTTCTTACATGAATCCATTTTTAATTTATTAATTTAATTTAATTTAAGCAGCACTGAGGTAGCTTTGCAGTTTTTGGTGGAGACTCCTGGTGCATTCCTTTAATCTGACGTTCATTTTGCGCTAGAGTATCTGCCTGCAGATATAAGTGCCGGATTGGGAATTTTTTGGTTGGGGACACTCCGTGGTTGTTAACCACTCTCCTGTTTGATGCATTTGGACGCCTGACTTTGGACATGGTTGGGATTTTTAAGTAATTGCAAGTTAAGTAACTTATTATTATCTGCCTTTTGTTGTGACTTTTGAAACGTTAAAATTCCAACTTTTTTCTCTTTTGTAATGTTTTTTTGGCCTATATTTTAAAATACCATTTGTAATATACTTTGCATTTATGTTCCAAATTTAAGTAATAATATAGTTATTAAAATTACCTTTTGTAAAATATTGTGAATATACCTTCTGGAAAACTAAGTAAATTTCCAGATTTTGTAAAGTTCTCTTTTAGTATCTAAATTAACATTTGTAATATATTTTGCATTTATCTTCCAAATTTAAGTAAAAATATAACTACTAAAATTACATTTCTTAGAATATTGTAAATTTACCTTCTGGAAAATAAGTAAATTTCCAGATTTTGTAAAGCTCTCTTTAATTTATTTTTTTTTACCGTTAGTAAAATTTAAGTACTCGTGTAAATTTTCTATACTTCACATTACTTCTTACGGTTTGAGTTTGGTATATTTTTAGAAATTAGCTATCTACTTATTAACTATACGATTTTTATTATATAGGTACCTTGTAAATTTAAATTTCAGAATAAATTTTAATTTATCAATTTGGTAAAAACTTAATACTTAGTTAAACATAACTTTAAGTATTTTAATAATACACTCTTAATTAAGTCTAAACTTTTTCTAGGCCACTTTGGTATATTTTGAGAATCAATATTAAGCTGTAAAGTTAATAATTGAAATTTTGTATGTTGCTTAGTAGTCGACATTAAACTATTTTTTAGAGTTAAAGAACTAATTTATTTTATTTAAGTTGCTTTCGTTTATATCTTAAATTTAAGTAATTACCAATGCAACTATTTTTGTTTACCTTTAAAAACAAGATCTTTCAACATTATATAAAAGTGTATAATAAATTTTCTCTAGTGCCTTCATTTGATAACTGTTGCTTATTAAGTAATAGGAATTAGTGTTCTTATATTGAGATTTCTATATTTTTAAAGAATTATAATATTTATTGGGTAAAATAAATAATATTGTTACAAATATTTTTAGTCCAAGTAACATTCGTTAAATAATTGTAATTGTTTTCGAATCTCAAAGGGTTTAAAAATTAAAATATTCAGTGGTTGTATTCACATCGACCCTTACCCTAATTCATAAAAATCTTTGATGTTTATGAACTAGCCGCCAGCCAGGAAATTTCCGAACACTCTGTTTACATGATATTGGATTAATATTATTAAAGAAAATCTTAAGACTTAAATCTTAGTAAAAAAGATTTTTTTGGAAATTGATAGTTTGTCAGAAATTATTGAAAATTATGACCATGCTGAAAATTCCAAAGTTCAATACGACTAACTTTAAGGGGTTGTAACTCAAAAGCTGTCGTTAGATTAAGTTGTGCCCATGAAGAATTCGATTCAAAACATCAAGATCTACATCATGTCCTAATTTTTAAAAAATTGGCCGAAAGCCTTCCTATGAGGTTTGTGCGGGGTCCTTTATGAATGAAAGGCGCAGCTTCGACAAAACATTTTCGGTTTATGAGGTTATTTTTTTCCTTAGAGGCAATGCAAATAAATTTTAACATTTAAAAATATATTTAAGTGGAAATAAGCTCTGCGGAAAAATTCATGCATATAAAAATGCTTGGCTGTAGGAAATTGTTTTATTGCAGCTTAATATGCCCCGAGCAGAGAGAATTTTAATAAACGTATTTAAAAGTTTCAGCATTGGGTAAATTACGCTAAATTGTCCATGTTTGAGCTTTATATCGAGGAAACGGAGTTTTATTAGTTTTTATTGTATGTATTTAATTTCATTTTTTTGTAATAATAATGTAAAATTTAGTTTCTAATACACATGTGTTTGCCTTTCAAGAGTGCGATAAAAATAATAACAAAAATATCGTTTTTCCTATACTTAGGCGGTAGGGAAACCGAATTCAAAGTAAATATGAAATTTTAAAATTATTGAGAATAATGTCAATGAAGAGTAGCAAAGTTTGGTTTAAGACCCCTACTCTTTTATTTGATGGTCCAATTTATTAGAGCGGCATGCTAGCAACTTAGATGTTGTGGATTCTATTTCCGTAATAGAGCACGTTTTCTTTTTTCATCATTGCTGAATTCTAAAATTGATTTGAACGTGATTTTAAATCAAAAAGAAATCTACGAAGTTTATTGTGAGTTATAGACCTTAAATATTGAATTATACAAGACTAAAAGAGTATGCATTCCCCTTTGTTTTGAATAATGTCATTTTTAGTCATAACATTAAGAAAATAAGCTTGAAAAGCGGGAAAGTATGATAATAACGGCCTTTAAATGTTTTTGCGCATTAAGCCTACAAATTTGGGCGACAAGAACTCAACTCTTATAAAACCAAATAAAAATATTTACGTGAAATATTGTTTCTCTGGTTTATTTGGAAAGAAATAATTTAAAACGCATTCCTAAATAATTGGTGGTATAAAAAATATTGCTTTGATTTATTTAGAATTGGAATAATACGTGCTTAGAAGATAAAAGTGCCACGCTTCTGATACTGTTACAATTGAACTTTCTTAATACTCTTAAGATTTCTTAGAGTTGAACTCAAAATAGCATTATTCTTGGACGGTATTTTGTTGGTAGTCACCTCAACCCTCTAGTATTATGTGAATCTGTAATTACGAATTTAAATAAAATCAAGGACAGGCAAGTCATTTTGTTATTTAAAAAATGTGATGTGTGTCAGTTCATAGCCCATCTGATAGATATATTTTCTCTTACTAAATATTATAGAAAGCTTATATTTAAAACACATGTTATCTTCAGCATTTTTTCGTGAATATATCAATTCCGAGGCTCATGAAAAATGGTTATTATGATAGTAGTAGAGTATAAAACATTATTCGCTCAGATAAACACTTTCCGAAATACATGGGAATAAATTAATGTATTTATTCCAATTTATCAAATTGTTTCTTTTGTCGCTTCAGAGTTTTAATTAATATTTCTTTTTGGTTTTACCCATCTTTATAACAAATAAAAAATAAGATGGATTTGACCTTAACTTGTAAGTGCTCTATTATATGTACTCTATGTAGTGGTGGATCAAGTGAAAACGTTCCAAAATTTCGTTTAGACTTTGATGACGAAAATGAGGAATAAGGAGGAATGGAATATCTAGTTTCAAAATAAAAAAGATTTTCAGAGGATGAGGGCGAAGAGGATTAAGAAAATCCTCAAGAACGTATCGATTTTCTTTAACTGGGTCTGTCTACGAGTTTAAAAAACTGAACTTCCGCGAGACAGTGCTTTATGAAAAAGGTCTATCGGGAAAAACCTACAATTTAAAAACAATCTAGATACCATAAAATAACAATACTAGAACCACAAATTTTTAAAATCAGTTAAAATTCGCGCTGGTATTTTTATGATTTTGGATCATAATTTTAAATTTTCTACATTGTATATATTTGCTTGTAAACTTTTATATAATAAAAGTTTGTTCTCAAAAATCTTTACATCCCCTTTCATTTTTGCTAATATAATCAACATCACCATATAAAAGTTGTCACAAGAAATATGTATTTTTAAAGCTATTGTTCAAGTGTAACTGAAATAAAGTTTTCTAAGAAGATTAGGGGAAATTAACGTAACCAAAAATATTGTTCTAGCTCTAAGAATGGAAATTATTGTTGTTTGATAGTAAGGCTTTAAGTAGGATGCGTTTATGCCATTATCAAACAAAAGATTGCCGCGTCTCAAAAATCCATTACACAACGCTGTCATTAAAGTTCCTAATTTATTTCTCTTTTTAAAAATTGTTTACGTTGATCAAATATTTAGAATGGCTGTTAATTATTCCAAAGGAGAAAACTTGAATATGCTAGAAATTTATTTTAAAGCTAACAGGAATATAGAAGCTGCAACACATGCATACGAAGAACAATTATTGAAGCTGCATCCATCCAACCCAGACATTTTAGATTATGAACATCAGGGATGACCCAACTACATTGGTAAAAAAAATGCAACAAGGACAAACAGCAAATCATCTGTTCATTGGTCTCTAAAAAAACATCGTTTTCATCCGTTCAAACCTCATATTGTAGAGGGTCTCCAGGAAAATGATTTTATTAGACGAATTACGTTTAGTGAATAGTTTATCAATAAATACTAAGAAATACCTAAATTCCAATCAAGTTCTTTGGACAGATGAAACCAGATTTACAATTGCGGAATATCCAATAAACATATTCTGGGAAATAGAAAATTCACATCATGTAGAAGAGAGACGTTTACAAATAAGATTTGGTTTGAATATTTGCTGTTGAATTATAGGTAATTTAAAATGTAGCTTTAAATTATAGCACATGATGAAATAAATCTTTTATTTTTGTTTTAGTCAACCGTTTGACTGAACCATTTATTTTCAATGAAAATCGATCTGGAAACAGATATTTGCTACTCTTTCAGGAACCAGTCATACTGTTTCGCTAAATAAACTATATGCCTAATATGTAGTTCCAGAAAGATCGCTGGCAGGCCCACAGTACCAGAGTGGTGATGGAGGTTCGTAGAAATAATTCTAGCGATAATATTATTTCCAATAATGGTACCATTAGGTGGCCGGTCAGCGTGGGCGTAAATAGTTATCTATCCTGGGGAAGGTCCAGGGGGGGCATGAATGATAGTGTTGAGATTAAACCTATTCTAGGATATTTGATTAAAAATAAAAGGTGGCAAATATTTTGAATAAACATGTTTAATATAAGCAAATCAACATATTACAGAAAAAGAAAGTAAAAATAAAACAGATTATACAACATTCAGCTTTAACAATCATAGAGACAAATCAGTCAGTTGAATTTTAGTTTTCTATTAGTCTTTTGTGATAATATTTTCAGAACATGACATGTTGAAATCCCTTTCTTAATCAAATCTCTCTCGATGCTGATAATTGCCACATTGGAAAATCGATTTTGTGCCGTTATATTTCTGGTCCAATTTTTAATTCTACGCATCGCAGAGAAGCTGTGCTCACAACTTGTTGAACTTATAGGAAGCGATAGGGCAATTTGAATTGATTTGAAAAGGTTTGGACAAAAATCTTCCTTAATATGCATTTTGATGGATTCCATATTTAAGTTGTGTTTTTTACAAATCAGCATATTTTTAGCAACCAGCATCTTAGCTTCAAGCATAGACACATCCACACCGGCAACCGTTGAGTAATGATTAATAAAATCCTGACATTCTTTGATGTCTAACTGAAATAAAGCATCAACCGATCTGGCATATAGCAAATTGGAAAACCTCTGTCTAAAATTGTTCAGTAAATTCTCTATAATTTAATAATGAAAGTTGATTTTCCAGTATTCCAAATATCTTGTAGCGGTTGGTATTTTTATACCATCGTCATGTGCAAGCGTGGTTTCTACCATATATACTAATACAAAATCCTTAGTTTTGCCTGGAATCTGCCGTTTTCTTTTTGATGCTCTAATCGGTTCTAATGAAACGTCATGTTTATCGACAAAATCTTGAATTTGTGAATAAATAATTTCAAAGTTGTTTCTAGTTTCTTTAAGAGATTTTAGGGCACTTTGTAGATTTAATCTCTTCAAAGTTTGATAAAACTGCTTTACAATTTTCAAATCGAAAAGCGAGTAGTAGAAAGACTATCTACTTCTAACAATGATATACCCAAGCTATTAGTTTTAAGTTTTTCGTGATTTCCCGGTTACGAAAAGTGCACATATATAGCTTCTAAGGTGTTAAAGAAAGAAGCTACAGGTGCCAGGCATGAATAACAACTATGTTTTGTTTGTGTGCAAGCAATGAATATATATTGCCGAAGCATGTTTTTCTCTGATTCAAACTTGCAATTCTTTATACTTTCCAGACATGACATTGGTTTAATACATCGACGAATAAAATAGTTCATAAAGATTGAATTTAAGTAAGGTCAACTTGTCCACCTAACTTATATCTTTCTATAGTGTACAGAGTGTCCCATTTTCATGTGTTTTATAGGTTTTCTCGCTTATAAGTGGAGATAGAAAGATGAGGTTTGCGCAATAGTTGGCTACGTTTTGATGAAACAAAGTATGCCGTGAACGAAATCTTCTCCCTCTTTTTGTTTTTGAGATTCACAGTCAAATTGTTTCAAAAATGAGCTTGTATTTAACAGTTTTCAGAATATAAAGTTTTTGAGACTGCAGAATTTAGAAACCCACAAATACATACATAAAAGTCAAATTTTTTATTTTAACTTTAAATGTCAAAAATGCAAATTTGAAGATAAAATGCCATAGTTACTATAAATTATAGAGAAAAACCTTATTCGAATTTTTTTGTATGTATTTTTGGGTTCTTCAATTCCGCGGTCTGAAACATTTCAATTTTTTAAAATTGTTAATTTTGAGCTCATTTTTAAAACAGGTGTCACTTTCTTGAAATATTGCGCAAACCATATCTTTCTATCTCCACTCATAAGCAAGAAACCCCATAAAACACATTAAAATGGAACACTCTATACAGAGCAATGCATAAAGGGGGTTAATTAAGTGAGTGGCCAAATATTAAGAGGTGATTCTTTAAGCGATTTAGCATAGAAAGTTTAAATTGTACATTGTACATACGCTAAG
Organism: Kuschelorhynchus macadamiae; assembly: GCA_030620095.1. Classification (NCBI taxonomy): domain Eukaryota; kingdom Metazoa; phylum Arthropoda; class Insecta; order Coleoptera; family Curculionidae; genus Kuschelorhynchus; species Kuschelorhynchus macadamiae. The sequence continues at coordinate 1,124,959 of JAUTXW010000206.1, forward strand.
CAATGTAGGAAGGATTGTTAAGAATTAGTGAACCGATTTGTATATACCTTGTCGGTATAAGTTTTAAAAAAATGGTAAAACATGTAAAGAATTAAATAAGATGCATGTCTTTAATAATTTTTCCAAAAAACTCACCTTTTTTAAATCAACATTATTCATTTTTACGAGACATGGTTTCACCCCCTTCGAATTTGATTTAAAAAAAAATCCCTTCTTATCGGACGCCACACTCTACAATTATTATTATTAACCTTTATGCGAAAATTTAGTTTTGTAAGTCAAGTGGTTTAAGCAGAATTATTATTAATCAGTGGCCCGATTTTTTAAGAGACCCTGTATAAATCTTCTAAAAGTCCTACAGAATTTAATGAAGCATAGGTGTCTTTTTTTTTCAGAAAAAACTGTGTTACTTAGTCTCATTAATATTGTCATACAAAATAGGTCATTTAATAATAAAATATTCCAATATTTGTCAACCTATTACGATGACGTCATCCTTGTCCAAACATTAATTTCCAGGCCTGAATATGCCCGAAACGCCGGACACGCTATCTCTTAGCAAGTGCCTGAACTAACCGCGTTAAGCCGTAACTAAAAATCAGTACTATTGAACTTTGACTCATTTCTATCTTTGCCGTATATATTTACATTTTTAATTAACCCAACTTTATCCTACTGCACTGATTCACAGACTGATCCAATGGAACATGCAGCCTAAAATATATATCTCAGTTCAGTATAATTAATAATAATAACAGTCTTTATTAAGAACTGGAAAAAAATACAATTCTTAATGGGCTAAGTCTAGCTGACTAATACTAGCTATTCAACATTAACTCCTTCTTATTATCTTTCGAAACATTAATCGAAAAAATTTATTTTGAAAGTATCAAATGTATCTATAATATCCAAAATTAATGTTATACGGATAGATAAATAGACGAGACGGGTAGACCAAAAGAATAGAGAAATAGAAAGTGATATTTTTCTTTATAGTAGGTATAACTAAATAACTCAACCCAAACTATATGAAAATTACGTACTCCACTAGAGGTAATATCAAAAAGCAATTTGCGCACAATACCAGCGGCGCGGGCGGCTCATGGATTTAAGAACGGGTGCAGCGCAGCGTGGCTAGGTGTACAGTGCCGTCGGCGAAAATAGCGCTGCAGACAAAATTTTTGCGGGGTGCCTCGCCCAAAACGGCTATTTTTTAAAACCTCTTTTTGATGTTAATTATCCATAGCTTTGGAGCGTTTTTTATTACTTAGGGGAAATAATTTGAATTTATAAGATTTTATATATATTTTTTTGTTTTTAAAAAACAGTTATGTACCTGTATCTTAATTTCGATTCGATGCAAAACTGCTTCCGCCTCCGATGATCCGAACGCACTAATTTACATAGATATTCACCATTGCTTTGCCTTAGTAACTGCCGTAAACAAATGTAAGCGCGAAAGCCGTCGTGCGGGGGGATTCTGAGGCCGAATTCGTTACTGCTGATTGTGATTTCTCAACGGGTCCTTCTTATGAAAAGGTGTTCAGCGCGCTACGTTTTTAAGTCATTATTATTTTTTCAGTATATAACGCACTAGTTCTGATAGAAAATAATGGTATAATTAAGTTAATAATGTGAATTTATATAAAATAAATAAAAATGTAGATTATAAAATGCTTAATATTTTAAAAATATTTTTATTTTTAAGTACATTTTCCAATCAATGAAAATGTAGGTCAAGCGGCGCTTCACTCGTTTTTACGACAATAAACAGAAACACATTAAGAAGAGTTTTTATAAAGTGGTAGAACACTGCGAAAAATGTGTGGAAAATAGAGGGTGGGATGTGCCGTAATTTTTTATACATTTTCGTTCTACGTTTTTTTTTTTATTTATATAAAGCTACTGTAGTCAAAATTATTATAAAAAAAAACCGCATCCCTTGCTTCATTATTTTTGGTACATTTTTTGGATTTCGTTTTCAAAAGAGTCATAAGCTCACAAGTTCTTAACTAAGAATCTAAAATGTCTCTGGTTTTATTGATGTCATTCTGGTAATTGTGTTGTAGCTTTTGTATTTCTGTCAGCCTTAAAATAAAGTTTTATCATGTCCAATTTTTTTTATTTAAACATAGCCGTACCAAGTAGGTAGTTCAGAAATACTTACGAACGTGAAAACAAATACGTAAATAAATCATGCAATTTAAAGATTTACACATAACTCGATTGGAATGTTTGGTTTGATAATGGCAGCCACGCGTCCTACTCAAAGCCTACTACATAAAAATAAAAACGATAATTTCTTCCCAGGTACAGGCACAGGTTAAAAATAGACCATTTTGGATTTTCTTAATTATCTCAAAAACTACAAAAAAATAATTTAAATCTTTAGGTGGATTTGAATTTGTAATAAAATTCTCTATAAAACTTTCCTAGTTTAACCAACCTCGTAGCTATAACGGTTTCCGAGATAGCAATACATGTCAGCCAAGCCTGGGACACACTATATGTGTACAAAATTGGACATCTAATGGTTAAGTGTAAATGGTTCAGAATTGACATGAGAAATTGTTCAAGCAGCAGCAAGAGTCAAGGTCATTAAATTGTTATAAATGAATCAGACCTTTAAATATGTGTGAAACACCAAATCAATAGGACAAGACCGAGAAGTTAAGTAAAGCTTGTAATAACGCGTTATTTTCTCTACTTTCTTGGTGAAGTGCAGATGCGTTACGTACAAAAAAATAATACTAAAATTTTAAGACAAGAGAACTAACTGGCAAATTGGAGTAAATACATAAATTTATTCTCTCATATCTGGGAAACTATTTTTCTGAGAAAAGAAAGTGTTGCACAACAAATTTGGGCAGTTCTGTACTATAATAATGGGGTCGAAAACTCAGGAAATTAAATAGTATGGAAAAGCTATTAACTGTATCAAGTATAAAATATTTCCTGACCTTTGTAAGTGGTAATCTATATTATTATGTATTTTATGATTAACAGTATGATTAGTGCGTCACGCCTTTTCTAGTAATATTTTATATTTTAAAAGCCTGATTATTTTTAGTGCTTTATTTCATACTTTAAAAAACATTCTCAGTCCTTTAGGAGAAGTTATCTTAATTTTCATGTTTTTATTTAAATTTTTTAATTTATCGTTACATTTTCTATGAAACGGAACACAAATTATTAAACTCGTTTGCTATAATGATGCCCGTGTTGCCGTGTTGTGTAATTCTAAATAAAAACTAAAAATCTATTAATTTTAATGAAAAGCACCAATTTTCGAACTAACATATTAGTTTCTTTTATCTAAACAATGGTAAGTTTATTGTTATGCGAACACTGAACCAAAGTTTACGGAATAAATATTATTCCGTAAACTTTGACTGAACAAATGAAATATAAAGTAACTAACTATGCCAAAATAGTTGAAAAAAGATGATGTCGTTATTATGAATTTTGACCAGACATACTTAAACTTAACAACTACTACAATCTCCGAATATGACTATAAATTTCGTTATTTGCTGTAGAACAGCTGTGTATTTTTTTATATATAAGCGGGTGAAATTTTTTGGTTAAAGAACCAGTACTGGGTTAATTTTCTTCTTCTGTTTTTATAAGCGACACCAACTTTTTATCTCCTTAGATCATAACAAGAATAATTACCCTTGTCTGAAATCTATCCCAGGCGTAATGGTCAATATTTTGTGTTAAAAATAATGGCATTTTCGCTCTTTTTTGGGCCGATCAGGCCACCAGGACTAGGGAACCCCGTGTATTGCAAAAGCAAAAAATTGAATCACACTAAAAATAGTCCTTTGTATAATATACCACTGTAGTTACATCTTTTTTTTTTAATTTTTAAGGTTAAAGTATTTTGATCAACTAGTAATATTTAGCTAATTATACATGTTTTGTAATTAACACAACAACCACAAAGAGAAATTAAATATTAAAGCATGTGTAATTTATAATTTATAATATTAATGGTGGTGTAGAACATATTCTTTATAAACTTTCATCCTAAAAAATACTATTTTCCGTTTTATCCAACAGTTATTTACTCTATTCTATAAACTAAAATATAGTTTTTAAGTCGTTATTTGTAAATAGCAGAAGTCTTATAAATGGTGTGACAAAAAGAAAGAAGTTCAATTTATAAAGTATTTACAACTTAAGGGAAAATTTTTGCTCCAGTATTGGAGTTCTTTTCTTTCCAGAAGATTTAAAAACTCAATTTCTACAGAATATTTAATCAGCCGTTTTTTGTGTACAACCTCAAAGCTTTTCAGTACATGGTTTTCAATTTGTGTATTTTAATATTTTTCTTTGTTTCTGAATTTCAGAGAATACTAAGATAATTAGGGACAACGTAAAGGTAAAACAAACAGGGCCTTTAGCTAAATATTAGTTCAATTACAATATTATGTACAGTGTTATGTTTACTATAGAAATTTCATATAAAAGGAGGTACAACATACTTAAATGAAAATATATAAATATGTATTTAAATAAATGCACGAAAACTTAAAAACAAATTAATAATTTAAAGAAAGGCGGGCTTCACTCTACATCACACGTTGAAAGCGATCGGTTAACGGATCAATAAGAACAGGTTATTTAACGAACTAAGAACGTGGAAAAAAGAGCCCTGAAGTTGCTTCATACAATAAAAAGCGACACACCTGAGAGTTGTTTGAGGTAGGAAATTAAACGGATTTTAAAAACCATGATTTATTGGTTTCTAGAAAACAAGAAAACTTTTCTTGTTTATGTGACCAAAGACAGAAACTCTGATGGAAACATTGCTTATATTTTAAAGTAACTACAAACTTCTAGTTATATATTTTCCTGATTTTAAACTTAAATAAAATGAGATGGGGCCTATTACAAAAAAAAATCGAACAAAAAATGCATGAGTGGATAACTAAAATATAACGAAATAGGTTGGATATCATATAAATATAACAAATATCAGGTTCGTGTAACCAACTGATACCTGCATACCATATAAAGGATAAAATCGAGAAGAACCAGCTCTACACGCAAAGAAGGCAAGATTTGCAAAATATGACGTCCAAACCAAAACAAATTCTTTTTTTACATACCGACGTTTAACAGATAGTACACAGTTAAAGCAAGACCAAATGGTAAATGGGTTATATGTAGTCAGCAGTGCAAAACTGAGATAAAGCAAGACTTAAAAAACAGCCGTATCTTAGTTATTTTTATATTATCTATTATTAATATTATTTATTATAAACACTATTCTTAGACATTTTTTGATAATATTTCAAAATCTTAATTCAATAGATATGTGTAAATACAAAAAGTTTAAACCCAGACACTGTTTCTTTTCAAACTGTTTGCAAGATACTTTGAGATTTGGTTCTAGACAATGGAAAATAGGATTGGTAAATTAATTTATTAGGCCAAAACTTACTTCTGGTATTAAAAAGTGTTATATGTTTTGTAATTTATGAAAAGAAAATGCAAAAATATTTTATTTGACGGTCTTAGAATAAAAACAAAACATATGTGAAAAGTAGATTCTGAGATAATTCCATATTAAAAAAAAACAGCAAAACAAATGTCACCTCATGTCACCAAATGTTTTCTCGGTCGTCATCGAATTCAAGTTACGTTTTTGAGGTTCGTTGTTTGAGAATTCATGCAAAATCTATTTGAACTTAACAAAATTACTCGTAGACTTGAGTTTAGACATCTAATTCCGACTTTCAAGAACAGCAGGTAATTACTAAGCTAACGTTGGTATAAATAGATCAAATATAAGAATAACATTACTTGCAAAAATCTTTAATTATCAGTACAGATAAAGTTCGATAGTAAAAGATAAAGTCTGGTAAAAATGCAATATATGGTAAATTCGACAGTTATCATTAAATAATATAGTACTCAAAAAGAAAAAGTATGACAAACATCTAACACTGCACTATTTCATAGTTTATCAGTGAACGGTGCATCTCTCCAGTGGCGGACTAAGGTGGTTTGACTGGGAACATGTAACTCCTACCCTGCAAGGTGGAACTTTAGGTCTGGAATGGCTAGGGCTAAGGTGACTCCTTCATTTCCATAGTTTCTTCTTTGGACTTCTTAACCAATAAAGGATATGGATAGGGATAACAGGTTCTATAGTATCATGTTATTCCCAAAAGGCAATATATATCAATCAGGCCAATTTATGAATTCCAACTGGTCTGAGTTATAATGGAATAATTATTCCTTGTTGTGCATTAACTCTAGCTGTTAAATGCTCGATTTCCTCTAGGTCCAGGTTAACCAATTTGATTGTTCTGTATCGTTCTGGCAGCAAGGAAAAGTTCAGTGGTGGTAATTGAACTATGGTAACCGGAAAAATTTTATGGTTTCCAGAGACAAATTTTTCTTGGCCAATGGAAACAAAACATTTGTCTGGAATGGTAAGTAAGTAACTTCCAAGTCCTAATTCAGACTTCTTCTCCATAAAACAGCTTTCAGGGACAGCTACTTTCTTAGGGGTTGTGATTTTTTGTGTGAAGTGTGTGAAGATTATGCGGGGTCACTTGGTTTTGGCTTGCTGAGGTGAACTGGTACAGTAGAATAATTTGTTGGCTTGTTATTTTTGATAATACTTACAACACACTCTTCTTTAGTTTAGAGATGGTTCTGGCAGTCCTGGATTTCCTCGCATGGTATATCCTGATATTGTTATAACTTATTTCTCTCAGTTAGGACAAGGTAAGATTTTTGAGGGGATATTATTTTGTTTTCTATTGCAATAAGATAAATAAAATATGTTTTAAAAGTAGTAGCGTCTAAAATTGGAAAATGAATTAGGAAGATAATTTTATTTTTATCAAATACTAATTGAATGCCAAGAAAAGAATAGAAGCTGTGGTGATTTTTAAAATGAACTAACTGGTTTTGAGGAGAGATATCTTTAACCTTTTCAACAATAGTATTTAACTTATTTAACGATAGAAATGTGGGGTATATTTAATTAAAATGTGCAAATGTAATAGCATTTGTGATTTGATTTAATTGGATTTATAATATTAACAAAGAGTTAATAATAAGGTCTAAAGCATTTATTTCTTCGGATATGTCATTAATAGCCTGGTCTTTGACTAACATGATAGATTTTATTTCAGAAAGACTATTTAATTTTACCATAATTTCTTTAGCCATAGATATTTGCTCGTTAATTTTATCTTGAATTACATTTTTGTTTTTCTTAAGATGTTTTAAAATCCAATGTTTCCTACATCGGAATCTAATGTTCCAAATAACCATTTAGATATCTTACCGCCCAAATTTATTAAACCACGTTTTGATCTCTTATAAGGATAAATAATTTTTAGAGAATACTTTATCTCTGATAAAAGTGTTTTTTGCTCGGTTTATTAAATTATATTTTCGAATGACAGTGCCAAGTGTGCCAATGTTTTTATTTGACGTTGTCAAATTAACTTGCAATTCTAAATTATCATTAATCTTTTCTAAATCACTAAGGTTACAAATGTATGTTTGGTTGATATTATTCCAGTTTCTTTTAATGTTATAGGTACGACAGGGTTGGTATATTTGGACTTCGTATTCTTGGAAGTTGTAAAAGGAGTTTTAAACTTTTTGCAGTTTACAAAAGTCTAAAAAGTTGGTGTTATTGAATTCTACCCCATTGTCGCAATGGTTTCTGGTAATCCATAATGTGAAATGAAGTTTAATAAACCGTCAAGTAAAAGTCAAGTCAACTGCATTCAGACCAGGAATATGGTACATTTGTTCAAGTGTCTATAACCGTTAGCAATTTCTCTTTTGATATAGATAAAGCATCAATATGAATTATTTCAAGGGGCTTAGATCCTATTGGGAGAAAATTTTTTTCTTCATTCGAACACGAATTTGATGAGGTAAGCAAAGATGATGAACTTGCAACAGGGTTGTTATCAAAATCTAACGTGTTTCAATATTGATTGGCCATAATGAGGTTCACTCGGGAAAACTCTTGTTCATTCGTTGTTTCGTTAGGGTTTGTGTGACATTCAGCTTCGGGGTTTTCAGGATTATTTAAATGATGAAGTTCTTCAAATGTAAATTTCGGTCTAGGTTGTGACTAGAAAGCGTGTGGCATTTAGAATTTGTTACTGAAAAGTATTTTGGGTTAGTCCTTGTGATGACTGATATGGGTGTTGGTTTAACCATAGGGACTCTATTAGGAGGTTTCCGTACAATAACACTAGAAGTTTGAGATTTTCGAAAAACTTGGGGGTTGGAAAAAAAATTGTATACGGATCTTGGGTTTATTTGAATTTGGTTAGTTGAAACATTTTTATTTGGCATGAAGGTGGGGTTTGAAATTGAAAATATTTGTGGCATTGTTTGAGAAAAATGTTGATAAAAAGTTTGTGACATTAGAGTTTCGAAATTGTGTGAAGGCAATGAGCCCTGAGAATTGAAATTTCTTTCCCCTTCGTGAAAAAAAGAAAGGAAATTTTCTTCTTCAAAGACAAGTTTCAAAACTGTTTTTAGAGATGTAGGGTTTCTAAGTCTAACAGCAGTTTGAATATTTAAGGGTTAGTATTTTAAAAATGTTACAAGTATTAGTTTTTCAATATTATTTAGTTCACATGGATCTCCGCTTAAATTAGGAATTATATCCAAGAAAAGCATAAATTGTTGATAATTGGTTTCGTTTAGCATTATTACAATATTTTGGCTGTAAATTGATATTAGCTAGGTTGGTAGTTAAATTTTCTATATTTTAAGATCAACACCAAAATTTTGATAATCAATAGGCGAATTTAATTAAGAAGTTTCGCTCTCAGATTCGTCAGAATCAGTTTCTGTTTTTTTCTTTAGTAAATCATGAAAATGTTTTCTGTATTTCTTCTTTTTTTCTCTTATTTGTTCTAAATCATGAAACTGAAAGTGATTAAAAAAATTAAATATTTACATATAAATATAAAATGTAATACTATCTGTGTAGGTTTACTACTTAAAAAAAATTAAAATTAAAAAAAAATTATTTTTATTTGAGAGAGAAAAAAAAACGTGAGAAAAATTCGCAATATTCGACAGTCAAGATTATGCGTCTTCTCTTTTTCCTTACTTTAAGTTTTCAGCTTTTTTTGCTGTGTTTTTCTTCTTGTTCACTTATTCTAGTTGTCATCCAAGGGATATACGTTCACTTAATTGACGGGTGTCCCAATTGCAGATATACGGTCTGTAGCCAGGACAAGGAAGGAGAGACTGAATATGCAGTTCACCTCACTAACACTGGAAGTTCGTTTTGTCTAAATTTTTGAAGTCCTCTTGAAAATTTGGAAATCGCCAGAAGTTCTGTAGAAAACACTATTCAAAAACGCACTATGTTACTTCTGTCTTCTGTACAGGACTTTGCCGACTGCGCCAGTCAGTGGCGTAACAAGACAACCTGTTGCCAAATATTAAAACCGGCCCTCCTCCCCTCTCTATAATTAGTACAGATAAATAAAAATATTTAGGAGATTTCATAAATCGCAAAAATATCGAAATCTTGTTTTAACATTCAGAATAGCTCCAGTAACTTGGATAGGTATCACAGAAAAATAAAACAAGGTTATATACCAATATATTCCATATAAACTATTCTAAATACTTAACAAAAAGATACAAATATACAAAACAACATTCTAAAGTATCATAATAATTCTAATTACACCGACTTACGATTAGACGACTGACTGCTGTAACTTTTGTCTATAACTTGAAAAATTTACATGCTTTTTCAATTTTTTCTTAGTTTTCCGCAGCTTTTTTTCTTTAAGCTGCTCCTGATTAGTTTATGTAATTCATTTTATCACAACTACAATGCTGAGTACACAAAACAAAATTATTATACGCCTGTTTTAATTTAGCACCCAACATAGAACACAAACAATTAGCACACAAAACCTGTATCGCATCTACAACTATCGGTGCCCTAGGCCCGCTTGAGATTACGGGTCCCTATTGGCCCTATCCACTAAAAACGTTCCAGCCGGTGACGGATTAATTATTTTCGCTCAAACGTATTTACGGGCCCCAAGCTTATGAGAAAAAGTGACAACCAAGAAAAAAGTCCTGTCTTCCATCTAGCAGAAATATATCCCCTCCTTCAATATGATATTAAAAATTACCTACTTACTGATACAATGAAACAAGGAAAATTATATAAAAGATTTATGTTGCAGCGAGGCGGCGGTGGGCCCTCTTTTCGACGAGCCCTAGGCCCGGGTTTTACGGGCTTAAAGGGCAATGCGACCCTGCTGTTTGCCTATTTGGTGCGCGTTAAGGTCTAGACACACAGTGTCACGGTTTTTGACGCCTATCGATAAAAGTCTCGTGGTTTAGTTAAGGTAATTTCCGTAATTAAATGTATGCTTTTATAAATAGATGGTTTTTAGTTTTATCGATCCGTTTAATATGGTTTTTTTCTGTAGACTTTAACCAGGCGGCCGGGCCCCCAGAAGCTCGGGCCCTGGTGCAACCGCACCACTCGCACCATTGTAGTTACGCCACTGGTGCCAGTTACGTTTTTGAGGTTCGTTGTTTCAGAAATTCTCGCAAAAACTGTTTGAACTTAATGAAATTACTCGTAGACATGAGTTTAGAGACTTAATTCCGACTTTCAAGAACAACAGGTAATTACTTTTTATAGTAAATTAATAAATAAACCTTGATATAAATAGATAAAATATAAGAATAACATTAGTTGCAAAAATCCTTAATTATCAGTAGAGATAAAGTTAAAGTTTGGTAAAAATGCAATATATGATAAATTCGACAGTTATCATTAAATAATATAGTACGTAAAAAGATAAAGTATGACGAACATCTAACACTCACTATTTCAAAGTTTAATAGTGAACGGTGCATCTTTCCAGTTGCGGACTAAGGTGGTTTGACTGGGAACATGTAACTTTCACCTTTGTTTCAATACGATGCGTCTAGCACTTCCGTAACATCTCGCAACGTAACACGTAGTGTATATAGCAAAATCGAAATGCGCATGCGTACCTGCCATTTGATATGGTAAAAAAAATTGATACTAAATGCAGATAAATATTGTTCATGATACCATGGAGAAATATAACTTGCTAATTGATATTTGTTAACAGAAATATGGACAATACATGTAATTTTCCAATTATTATAAACCCTGATTTGTATTTTTTTTTATTAATTTTCCATACTTGACAACGGGCATATTAAGAGGACTAAATCACAAAACTAGCAGAGTTTTATTTAAGGAGGGCGCATATGTAAATAAACTAAAACAATATTGCAACTTATTGTTTACGATCACTTACACATGTAAGAGAGATTTGTACAAAACGTGCTATTTATTTTTCCATCAATAAAGTACGTTTAACAGTTTCTCTATACTATACCGCCAATAATCCAGCGTCTTTAAAGCGTCTACTAAATGTTTACAGTGTAGATCTCATTCAGCGTAATGCATAAACTGTAATACAGAATATAAAATGTTTCGTTTCTACTATCAGTATATTTTTACCAGCAAATTTAATGCACTTTCACATTTTGTGGCTCGGAACCTGACGGCTCTAATAACAGTTTTCGAAGCATAAAAGAAGTTTCTCAACTTTCCTGTTAACGTAATTTGGTGAACTAGGATTAAAAGATGTCATGGGATCAAAATAGCGTGCTAATCGAAAAATAGTCTTTAGTTTTAAGCACTTGTTAATATTACTGATTTTTAGTTGATCAGTAATGATTATTTTAAATAATCTTAGATGTACTTGAAACACTAATTTCTCATTATGTTTCGAAAATATTTGCGATTACATTACTACCGCTATATAAGTAGCCTATATTAATAATACAATATATTGGATGAGGAAGTAAAAATATATAAGGTAAAGTTGAGACGTGCCGACTCTTGTTAACAGTAGTTTTAAATAATATACCTTTTCGTCTTCTTTGCAAATAAAAAAATCAAGTTATAATTGCTTGGAGAGTTACATCTAGAATTTTTTGACTTATGGCAATTTAATGTATTTCAAATGTATATTAAATTTATATAGAGTAAGTACTAAATTTATATTTTATATTTTGCTTTCACCAGGCCCCATCAGACTGGTTTTCTTATCAAGATGTGGTAACTACTGCCATTTTAAAAATAATATAACAATTTGTATCTTTGATGTAAGTATTATTTTTACTTCTCTAAGTATTATAATCGTGAAAAATTACCCTCCCAGGTTTTTGACAGATCTTTACGTTGTAGTCTCTAACGAGCCTGAAAAAGTACTTCTTAGATGGATTTTAAATTTTGTTCAAGAATGTAACGTGATATAAAGATGAACTGGTAAAATTGCGGAAGAAGATGGCGGCCAATAAAATGTTTGTAATCGTAAAAAATTATCCTCACAAGTTTTTACAGATCTTCACGTATTAGTGTACGTAGATGACAAAAAACATGTTTTCTCAATTCTGTGGGCCTGTCTGTCGGCTTGTCTAGCTAAAAAACTACATTGCCAATTGACTTCACATTTTGGTCAAAATTGAGGGTCGTATTAGAAGGACCTTCTCAAAAATCCAATTCAACGAAACTAATCAGTCAGTTTACCTTCAATTTTGCATACAAATCCAGTGTTACATAGGAATAAACTAGTATTACTTTGGTACAAATCGAACATGGTGGATCAAAATGGCGGCCAAATAAAACGTAATGAAAATCAACATAAAAACCTTATTCAATTGATTTCAAATTGCAAAATTTATGTTATATAGGGATGAATTATATATTGGTACGACTTCAACATGGCGGAACAAAACGAAATTTGAAATTGAATTGAAAATTGAAATTTTAAAAAAGTCAGTGTCAAAAACTCCTTTTTCAATTTATTTTAAATTATGCTGAAAAATCAAGTGTGTTGCATATGCAGAAATTCGTAAAATATTGAAGTGAATCCGATATGATGGAACACAATTGCGCCTAATAAAATGTTAAAAAGCCGAATAAATGTGTAAAAGACGCCAGTAAGTAATAAACATGGTACCCTATTCTATTTTATTCTAGCGTGTACAATATCAAGAATAGTCATTTGTGATATGTATTCTAAGCATAGGACTATGTAGCGCAGTAAACCTGTCAAAAAAATGTAATAAATCTTTGAACTTTCTGTCAAAGCGAAAACAAATCTAGATGTAACTTTCCAACCAATTATAACTTGAGATCTTTAATTGTAAAGAAGACGAAACAAAGTATGTAATTCATGTTAACAAGAGTCGGCATGACTCAATTCCACCCTATATATTTCTACTTGCTCATCTAGTATATTGTATTATTAATGTATTTTATAGGCTACTTATATACCTAGTGGTAGTAATCGAATCGCAAATATTTATATTAACATATAAGTACAGTTTAATAGATGTTTGCACAGACGTGTCTGTGTATATATCTAAAGAAAAGTTTCGCCATGGTAACTTGAGAACGGTCAAACCGATTCGTTCCAAATTTGTACCACAAACGTCAGTATCTCGCGGTGATCAGATTTTGGATGTTTTAGAGGCGTAAAACATAAAAGAAATCATATTTTGAGAGCGCACTAACCAATAACAGTCAGATTGAAAACAGCAAGGGCTAGGCTAAATATGCTGATATAGGAAAATTGTGGAAGTTATTGCCGTAGAAACTTAATTTTTTTTTGATTATGTATTAAAAAAAAACATAATATTCGAACAAATGCAAAACACTTCGAATTTACTTTATTTACAAAATAATGTTTCTCCAGAATGCAGGGTAGTCCTAAAATCAAAAACGGGAAAATACCCAAACAAAAAATAAAATCAAGAGCCTTTACAATTTTTAGCAAACGGTGAACCACGTCAAATGTCTTTTGATTTCAAATACATTTTCCTTAGTTTTACAGAGTATACCTAGAAATATGAAGCAGCCCCCAAAACCGTATTTTTTATTTGTTTTAAAGCGATTAGTCAAAAAAAGCGAACGGTGAAACATGTCAACTCTATATAATTCAGGTTCTAGGGGCTCTTATTCCCATCAGGTCCGATAAAGGCGGTATATCTATACCACTTGTTTAGATAGGCTGCGGTAGCATAGGTACACAGTAGGTATTGTAGGGGCTTTCACAACCCCTTCAAAATCACATAATAGGCTAATATTTTGTAACCAAATTTTAAACCAATATAGCACAAAACAAAAAAGCATATGTGATAAATTGTTAAATTAAAACGTATAAAAGCATTGCATAACAAATTGCGTATTTGTGTAAAAGGCACAGAAAAATAACTATTCCTAATTTATTTTTTCTACCTGAAAGATAATACTACTGAATTAAAATCGTTTTTAGAATATTAGATTGAAATGCGTCAACAACGGAAAGCTCAAAATAGAATTGCGGAAAACTCACCTTTCAAACGCAGAATTAGGCATTTACAGCATTATTTACTAATTTCAAGAAAATGAATTTTGAAATTTTAATAAACGCTTAATATTCGGTATCCGGTTTTATTTTACTCTTGACTTCCTCTACTTTAACTTCGCCCATTTAAAATTCTAATTGCATATTTAAAAGTACGTTTTGAAAGTTCAACTGCAAAGACAATTTCAGTTTTATACTTAAAGTTATTATTTTACAAAACCCCGTCCTATTTTTGAAGGAATTCTAACTTCGGAGAATTATGTTATCTTCTCTGTCTCAGTAATCTGGTTAGAGATATCTTAAGTATATTTTAAGAGTTACCATCGGCAGTTAATCGATTTGTAATTAGAGATTATTAAAATGATCGCATCTTTTTACATTGTGCAAGAAGTAAATCTTAAATCTCAAACTAATAAAACTTGATATGGATGGTTTTAAAAATTTATGTGTATATATATATATATATATATATATATATATATATATATATATATATATATATATATATATATATATATATATATATATATATATATATATATATATATATATATACTAATTTTGTTTTTTCTTGGGTATTTGGGTTCGATGCGAGGAATAAAGTTAAACAAATTTTCTTTGAATTTTCTTGATGATGGTTTTGAATTTAGTTTATTTTTATAACTATTTTCTTTAGACGTTTCGACTATTTATGGCTTGTCTTCATCAGTTTTTTTGTTTCTGTCTGTAACAATAGAGAATAGAGCTAAGATATTTTCCCCAAAAGACTATTATATGGCAAAATTATTTTGTTATTAGGGAATATTTTATATAAATAATTACAAATTTTTAACACCTTGCTTCTAGAGAACTTACCATAAGAAGGCTTTTTCAGATTTCATATCCTATTTTAATTTTTATTAGTTATACACAAAAACTCAAAGACAGCACACTTAAAAAACATTGAAAATAACGTCAAAACGGAATAAAATTACTGCTTAATATTATAATGCATTTCACCCTACGGGCGAGATTGCTTTAACTGCAGAATGCATTTATGTGAAACGTCGGTTTAGGAATTCTATGAGTTTATTTAAAATGGTTAAAAAGTAGGGATAATTAGACTAGTTTGGAACTGTTTTATTATTTGAAAAGTGATATATTATTTATTTATTTTTGAAGCTAGAAAAAAGGGGATTAATTTAGTTTTAATTACCTAATTTTTTATGTCATTTATAGCATTGATTTCCCGTTTAATGTATAACATTTCCAGAAATTCTTATAGGATTATAGTGTCTTGAAAGTTAAAAGTATGTTTATAGTCTGTTTCGTGATTTGTAAGCGCTGTTTTATTTTTTTTTATCACATTTATGTCCATTCAAACGATTTTTATGATACGGTGTGGTTTGCCCTATATACACCTTTGGACATTCATTGCATTTTATTTTATATATGGTGCCCGTTTTTTGAAACTTAGGTATTTTTGATTTTAAAGATGAAAAAAGAAAATTGTGGTAAAGGTATTGTGACTTTTGTGACACACGGTTAGATCTTATTTTTTAAGGGATTTTTGTAAATTTTCCGACAGTCCCTGGATATAGGGTATTGATTTTTATTGTTTTGATTGTTATGATTGGTGTTTGGGTTAGAATTGGTTTTACTAATGTTGTTCAATCGGGATTTAAAAAATGAGTTTATTAATTTTATTGGGTAGCTGTTTTTTAATTAGGCATTTTTTGCTTTTTGGATAGCTTCTCGAAGCGAAATTCTAAATCACTTAATTTGATTGCTATCTGTGCAAGCCCTATAATGACAGATTTTTTTTTTGGGAGTGTGGGTGTTGATGTGAAAGATAGTTTATGTATCTACCAGATGAAATAATTTTTGTATACCATTTTGATTTAATGCAAGTTTCTTTATTATACAAGGTCATGCCTAGAAAATTTTTTTTTTATTTTTCAGTTTCGGTAGTGAACTTTAGTTTTTCGTGGAAATTGTTAAACGCGTTAAGGATGTATTCGCTCTTTGCTTCTGGTATGATTGTTAAACTATCATCAACGCATCTGTAGAAAAATGAAAGATACTCGAAATAGATGAGCCCATTGCGCAGCCATCAAGTTGTTTATAGAATTTGTCTTTTTGCATAAAGTAAGTGGATTTTTGAACTAATTCTATTCCTTTTAAAAGTTCGTCAAGTGGGATATTAGTATGTTTTCTTATATCATTCCATTTTTTCCTGATGACTTCGAATGTTAGATCAATTGAAATGTTGGTATATAGTGAGACTACGTCTAGCGAAATTAAAGTGTGGTTATTTGGTTTTTGGATATTTTTTATTTTCTCTTTAAAATCATAAGAGTCTTTGACGAAAGTATCGGTTTTATTTATAACGTTTTTAAAATTGTTTTAAGGAATTTGGGAGACCATTTACAGGTGATTGAATACATGAGATGATAGGCCGTAAGGGTATTCCATCGTTATGCAGTTTTGGTAGCCCGTATATTTTTGGCGCTTGAGCATTATGTATTTTTAAATTTTTTGTTATAGTGGGAGAAATATAGTTTTTGTTTTCCCGGATTTTGATTAGTTCATTTTTTTTAAATATATTAGTGGGGTCGTTAGGAATGAGTTTATAGATTTCCTTGTTATTCAAAAGGGATTCTAATTTATTGTCGTATTCGTTTGCATATATAATGACTGCTTTGTTTGACTTATCTGGTCTTAAAATTTTTAAGTTTTGGTTATCTTTTAAAAAGGATTTATTTTTCTTAATTTTTAAACATTTTTATGTCATGTGTCAGTATAAAAGTTTGTTTGTTCGTCATTCGTTTGAATCAGTGGCGGCTATTCAGGTGAAGTAGGTGAAGTGCTACTTCACCAGGAAAAATAAACAAGCAAACATCTAACTATATTTATTATATATCTCTTAAAATTTAAGTTTTTACATTCATTTATTCACCTAATTGGCAAAAAATAAACTGTACATCTCGAATAAATATTTTTTTGACCGGCATGTCTTTTTAAAACTTTTAATCGAACTTTAACTAAAAATAACAACTATAACAGTGGCGCAAACCGCTTCGACTTTGCTGGAGGTGATATGTTTAGTTTACGATTTTCTTGCTACGTTATCATGACAACGCGTACTCGATGGCGTCGAACACATAGAAGAATAATGTTAACCAGCGCCATACAACGCTCTCGGTGAATTGCTGACGCAGTACACTACACCCACGTGTCGTTTAGTTTGGCGTGGTTGTTTACTTTTATTTTCGCGGATTTAGCTGCAACCGGTTAGTTCCTTTGCAGTTTGCTTCACTGTTTTATGTTATATTTATTTATGGTGTTATTACAACTTTATTTGATGTCGGGTTTATTCATTTACATTATTGATGAATCCAATCACGGAACAAGATCAGAGTTTTAGTCGTGATCCTGGTTTTTGGCGTACAAATGGTTATGTAGTAGTCAAATATTACAAAAAATGTTCTGCTGGTCTTGTTTACTAGTTTCCGATAAATATTCAGTGTAAAATAAGGAAGGATTTGCAGGTATGTACTATGTTAAGTATATGGAGGTCTTTACATAAACATGAAGACTCGGCGGAGCATTTAAAATGCGAATTAATGCTAAAAACATTTGTAAAAAATCAAAGCACTATAGCTGGCACTTTAAAAGAAAATGCTAAACTATATAAAATACATTTTAACGAAAACGCCCGATTAAATAGACTATTTATGTGCTTGGTAATTGACGTAGTTTTGTACGTTACAAAACAAGAGTTCACGGCCATGATGCGAGCAGCGAGTCAATAAATAGGGGGAATTTTAAAAACCTTTTAGGTTTATTAATATCGAGAAGTTCCCAAAAACTAAAAAATCATCACGAAAAAATTAAAAATGTTTTTACTGGTGACTCGAAAACTATTCAAAGCGAAATAATTGAATGCATTTCTGATTATTTAAATGATCATGTAAAAAATAAAGTAATGAACACACAGTTTTTTTCTGTGCAAGTGGATGATACCACTGATATTACGCAAACCTCCCAATGCTCCATAATTTTAAGATAGGTTAATTCAGAAGGTTCAGTAGTCGAGAGATTCTTATAATTTTTCAGCTCCGATAAAACGTCGGAGAATTTGTATTCTCTATTGGATCAAGTTTTGGGCCAATTTGACTATAAACATAAATTAATAGGGCAATGTTACGATGGCGTAAGTGTGATGTCTGGCCATCTAAATGGCGTTCAAAAAAAAAGCGCCGCAGGCTGTATTTGTCCACTGTCTTGCTGCTACGAAGGATAGGAGAATTGATTTAGTATTCAAAATTTAGGTAAGTCGTAAAAAAAATATTCTACCCCTATGAAAAAAAAATTCTGGAAAAAATTATTGCGATATTCTCTTGTTTCATTTGCACTTCACTTATTTTTCACACGCGAGCCGCCACTGATTTGAATAGAATGATAATAGGTCCTATAGCAAAATGTAGGGTTGTTGTACTGGGCTTTACCTAACTTGTCTAAAATCTCTGGCATTTGAGGAATAGAAAATTTTTGAGCTATCGTAAGTCTACACAAATTCATCGACGTTGTTTTCCGGATTTGTCAAGATTTTTAGGGACAAGCCAAATAATAGAGGGAGGAAATATATATATATATATATATATATATATATATATATATATATATATATATATATATATATATATATATATATATATACATATATATTTATTTATTATTTTTAGACAGATAGATACTAGCTATAGAGTGTTAAACTTAAAAAAATCGTTTTTTCGCAAAAAACTTAGTAATCTTTTAGCTGATTTTAATGAAATTTGGCACTGTTATTTATATTATTAAAAGGCTAGCTACTTTGACCCTAACTAGATTAAAATTATTAAGTCCAGTGGCTTCCCGGAAGGCACACCAATATTTTTGACAAAAAAAATGGGCGCCACTGACCTTTTAAATTTTTTTCGTATTCAGCAACTAAAAATACAACTTTTTTGTTTTTAGAATTTTTTTTGATATCTGGATTATAATCGAGAAAAAAAAATAAAATTGTTAATGCATGTTTCTGGAATAACATAAAAAATTAAAACTCTCAAACTATAAACTATCAAAAACAGGGGTATTCCTGTCTTTTTTTCTATATCAATTCTTCTATTCGTGTCTTAAAAATTGTTATAAAATTAACGCTAGCTAAAAAATTGTGTTTTATTATTTACCTCTTAACGTTTTTTTTATATCCGTGGAAATGAAATAAAGTGATTTAATTTTTTTTCCGAAAACGAAGCAAGATACCAAAAATCAAGAGAGAAAAAAGTTGTATTTTTAGATGCCTAATGCGAAAAAATTACAAAGTATTTAAAAAGGTCACTAGCGCACATTTTTTGTCAAAAATATCGCTTAAGTTACTTACTATCATGAATATCACTTCTAAATTTTAACAAAAACGGATGAAGAATTATTAAGATTATTACGAAAAAAAAACGATTTTTTAAAGAAAAGTTTGGCACCCTGTTTCATGAAAAGGGAGCATTACCGGACTTATGTTCATATAAAATAGTCATATTAGAACCACTCAAAGAATTAACATCTTAATGTTTTTTGCTTAGATTAACAGTTTTCGATAAAGCAAATAAACATAAAATGCATATCGTTATTTACTATTGCAATGTTTTGGATGTAGCAAAAAAGTAAAAAGGCCAAGAACGAAAAAACAATTGTTCAAACAAATTTGACTTTGATAAGTATAAGCAGTGGGTACCTTTGGGTATCATTTGGTGGTAATAACCTGAAGTGTTTTTAAAAGTTTTAAGTTTAAGCAGTGCGTACATAATTATTTGGTGGTAATAATCTGAAGGGTTTTTTAAGAGTTTTAAGTTATAAAGTTCTTTACTGTTATTAGAAAATCGTTTAATTTACAAACGCAAAAATGACCAATATGTATTTTGTTTATGGAATGGCCCGAGGATATTCCAGAGCGGCTACACAAATTTATCAACAGAGATATCCTCATCGCCTTGTACCAAACAGACATTCGTAATAATACATGAGAGACTCTGTTGCTGTTATTGGTAGACCTGCAACAGTAAGAACAGTGGAGGTTGAGGAAGAAGTATTACATGAAGTTGAGCGTAGCCCCGACACAAATACACGCAAAATTGCGCAACAATTAAACATATCTCATTATTCTGTACGGCAGATTTTAAGAGATTTTTAACTGTATCCTTTCCACATACAGCGTGTTCAAGCGTTATTACTTGCAGATTTTCCCTAGAGAGTGGATTATTGTACTCGGCTTTTGCAACAACAGGAGCATCTCCGACATTTCTATTCCGTATTTTGTTTACAGATGAAGCCTGTTTTTCCCGAAATTTAAAAATGAACTTTCGTAACAATTGTATATAGGCTAAAGAAGATCCCCATGCGAAGATACAAAATAATTATCAGCAACAGTTTTCTGTGAATATGTGGGCTGTTATTGTAGATGATTATATCATTGGGCCTTTTTTTTACCCGCGAGATTAAATGGTCAATATTATCATCACTTTTTGGAATTTGTGTTACCTGAACTATCAGAAAATGTCACACTGGCAGAAAGAGAAGCAATGTGGTTCATGCACGATGGGGATCCACCTCATTTTAGCTTATTAGAACGACAATTTTTGGATGCTACTTATAGAGAAAACTGTCCACAATCGTGGCCACACAGGTCACCGGATTTAAATCCATTAGATTTTTTTCTTTGGGGGCATTTAGAATCCCTCGTGTTCCGCAACCGATGTTAAGAAGAGCTAATGCTTGCATTGAAGTTGAAGGAGGACATTTTGTAAGTTTCGTGTTAACTATGTTAAATGTTTCTTTCGTTAAAAAAATGTGTAATATTTGTTTTAGTGTGATTTTAATAAAGCTTTTTTCTTGTTTGATTCTTTTCAATTTTCGACGGTATCCCTATGTACGCTACTGGACAAAAAACTGTTAGCTTAAATAATTGATTAAAATTTAGCTAGGAAAGTATACGATCCTGATTATAACCATTTACTTTTTATTGTTTTTATACCAGAAAGCAATGACATGCAATAAAGTGGCTTTTAGTTTTTTTCTCAAAAACAAAGCATGATAGGAAAAATATTTAGGAGATAAAAAAGTTTTATTTTTAGTTGCTGAATACAAAAAAATTAAAAAGTCACACTTAAAATCACTCAAAGAATCTCTGCTTGAAGTTTGGCCACGTACTTATATGCTTTGAAAGAATATAACTGTTTGTCATAAAGCCCATAATTTACTAAAATCTATTTAAACCCCATTAAAAAGTAGAGTACCACAAAAAAGAAATCAAACTTAGTTTATTCAATTCCGTGACAACACAATGCTGCACAAGAAAACATAATTAAAAGCCATAAATATACTATAAATGCCTCTACTGCCCTTCATAAGCATAAACAAACAACAAAACATGAGTTCAATTTCAATGCAACCGAGATTTTAGCACACAATAGGCATTATCGAAAATTGACATTTAAAGAGATGATAGAAATAAAAGAAGAAAGTGAAGCAGTTAATGATAAAAAGGATATTTGTAGTTTAAAACAAATTTATTTTAAGCTAATTAAATAATCAGAGAACGTTTCGAATTTCAAAAATCTTCTTTTCCATGTCTAATTTTAAACAGAAAATAAAACTGCCTCTGTATATACATATTAAAAATATTATTTGTTTTTCACTGGTAGCTAAAACTCTGATAAATTGTACCGTTTTAATAATAAGAAAAAAATGTTAACGGAAATTCTCCAAACCCAATTCGTCTAATATCATTTACTGTACAAACTCACAATCATGTAAATCGCTATTTCAAGGTGCGTAAAGGTAAACATTAAAAATTTAGTATATATTGTATATATGTGTTTTAGATTTGTGTCCTTAAATATGTGTGTTTTATAATGTAATGGAACGAAATGTTCTATTTCCCAAACGTACCATACGTGATATTATTAAATTATGACAAAGGTGTACTTCTATAAAAAAAAATAAAATAAAAAAAATTAAACTTATTTATATGATAATTTTATAGCTTTTAAACCTTTTAATATTTCTAGTATGTATGATACTGTTTGCGTCGAAAAAACATTTTTAGAAATCAAGCAAGCCCAAATAAAGCCATGAAAAAGCTCAACACTATGAGCGAAACGTTGACTTCATTTGAAAAACTCCTTTATTAACCTAGACTCAAGAAAAGAAGATTTGACAACCTGATACTGGTTGGGGTTGGCCGTCTCCCACTGTCTTTTGTTTTGTCTATTAACCATGCCGGCTCTGGAAAAATTTGCTTCATTAGTAAAAATTATCTTATTTTTAAAGTTATCTTCTCTCAGATGTTCTGCAGAAAATGCTTGTCTTTGCCTCATGTTTTCTTAAGTCACGCCTTGCACAGAGTGAATCGTATAGGGGAAATATTTACTTTCCCTTAATACAGAGTTAATTTTTTGCCTCGATCTTCCAAAATATGTCGAACCATCCATTGATCTGAAGGGTTTTTCTGTAATAGAGAAGAACATTGTGTAAACAGTTTGATTTTTAAATTAAATATTATTATTTAATGCAATAATAAATTAATGCATTAAATAATCTTACCTTCATAAAACAGCAAAATATCTAAATTTTCTGCTGACTCAGGGATAGTTCTTTTTTTCCTTTCAAGTGTTTTATTTTCTTGAAATTGTTTTTCAATATAACTTATGGCTTTTTGAGAAGGTGTTTGACGATGGCGGTATATCCTCCTATATTCCCGATGGGTTTTGGTAGCATTAGCTCCCTTTGAAAAATAAAGCAGCACTATATTAAGTTTTTCTTGACTTGAATATCCCATAATATAAATTAATTAATAAAATAAATGTTTATTTTGATAATGACAGCTAATCAATAATCATTACCTTCAGGTCACCCAGTTTTCAAGCTGTCTTTTATCTTCCTTTGAAATTAAATATTAAAAGAAGGGTTAGAGAGCAAATATATAACAAAAAAAAAATATATATATATATATATATATATATATATATATATATATATATATATATATATATATATATATATATATATATATATATACTACTTATTAAATTAATTTAAAATTTTGTGCAAGCACTAAGTGTGATTCAGAGATAAAACTGTAAAATTGTGGTAGAAATTTAAGATGGCGAAACAAAATGGTGGCCAAATAATCTTTTTAAAAATGGACGTAAAAAATCTTATTCAATTGACTTAAAATTTTGTATAAAAAATAAACCTGATAATGGTATAAACAATGCAAATTCAATATGACGTAACAAAATGGCGGCGTTTGTCAATTAAATATGCTTTAAATTATGCCGAAAAATCTAGTGTGGCATAGGCAGAAAGAAAAAATATTGGTTGAATTCAAAATGATGGAACAAAATGACGTCCAATAAAATGAAGAATCATAACGAGGGAAGTTCCGTGTAAAGGAAATCTACCGATTTTTTTCTTTTATTTTTTCATTTGCAGATAATTATAATATATTTGTGATTTGTTCGTTAATAAATAGTATTTTTTCTTTTATTGTGTTAACAGTGTTTTTATTTCTACGACTCTATAATCAATACTTACTTTTACATTTTTATATAACATATTTTAGCATCTAGCATTTCTAAAAGGTAGGATCTAAAACAAAACGAGCATTACATATTTCTGATTTAAGTGTCTGTATCTTACTTTTATAATTTTCTTTTTTGGTAATATATCAGTCAAATTTACCAAAACTGAAAAAGTTCACCTGCCATCCCTAGGATCTGGACCGAAGTCTCCTATTTATTTCTCTACAAACGCATTACAATTTACTATGATACAGACTTGACTTTTGAACTCTAGAACCAATTGCGGTAATTTATATTACAGAGCCAGCGCGAGAAATGGGCAAGAGGGGCAACAAACACAGCCCTCCGGTGAGACATTTATACCGGTTTAAGCCGTTATACCAAAGAAAAAAATAATGATTTTATATTATTGTGATACAAAAAGGCATGCTCTTTTTAATTTTTGGTTATCTATTTATGATAGTTGCTTGCCATTGAAGTTTAAAAGGAGGGAACTTTTTTTAATGATTAGAAGACAGTTTTTTCTTCTAAAGGGCAGCCCCGCAAAATTATTTTGCTCACGATCTGGCAAAACTTCACGCCAGCTCAACTGGTACTACGTTGTTACGATTACAGGACATGCTATTTGTTGTAAGGAAAGGGCAATATAATCATATTATTAATTATTACGTCCCATTTATTAAGCATACATATAACATAGAACATAGAACAAAGTCCAATTAATTTTTAAACTGTTGTTGATTTAGAACAATTTATATGTTGACTTTTTCGGTAATTAAAATCAATCAATAAAATTACTAAGTTCTATTTTCATTTCATTCGTAAACAGTGTATCATATAAAATAAAGAGTTATGTAGTTTATATACAGGGTTCGCCAAACTCAGTGACCTATTACAAGTATCTGGAGAACCAATGAATATATTACAATGAAAGTTTGGCTCTGACTATAGATGAACATAAATTTCCTTTTAAAATATGTTGAGTTGTGCAGTTTCACCGGTGTAGTTGTTGTAATTGAATACCCTATATAATCTTGCATTTTTTTATTACACTAAACGTTTTAAACACCTCTTGTTCCTTCCTTCCTATATGAAAGTTGTCATTTTTGACTTTTAAAGGCCTGTACCTACCAAACGACTTAACTTGGAACAAAATGGATAGAACTTAGTTATCTTGCTATTTAGTTTTCTATCTCATGATACCTAACAAATTTCTAATTTGACAGAAAATGTCAGATTTGTACACTGCTTTTCAAACCGGTAATTGTTGTGGGAAAATAGGTAATTTGGCTTTACCCTGACTTACACTAAATCTTTTCCTCAAGATAATGTCGTATGATCGTTTATCAAGACATTGCTCTACAAAATTACTATGTTTATTTATGAATGGAGATATCCTTCATTTTCCTGGATAGTTCCGGTTACACTCCCTGTATATCGGTTTTATCCAATAACCCGAATAATACATCATTTTTATCCAGGAGTGTATATTATAATACAACGAATTTGAATACTATTAAATAACTATTTTAAAACAATAAACGATTTTGTAGCTTTTTAGGAGGTAGGGTTATTGTTTAAACATATGCATTTTAACTTTAAAATACTAAGAACAAAAGACATTGTTACAGCAACCAAAGACAAGTTAAGAACAATTTAGGGTTTAAGAAAAAAAAAGAAATATACAGTGTGACTTAAAAACATAACATGGCTTATGTTTCTGTTTTTAAGTATGACTGAATTTATGACCTAAGCGGACGACAGTTCTAATACCTGAGTAATAATTTGCGCTCTGGAGGACGAGCACCGTGATCTATAAATATGAGCTCGTTACTAGGGTTAGTGAAATGCACAACATTCCTTAAATATAGGCATTGCTACTCCCTTCTGTAATAAAATAAATATGTCTTTCCATTGATCACAATTCCACCCCATATTGTTATTCCTCATTTAAAAATTGCCTTCTTTTGCGGCCACTTTTTTCTTAAGAATTTCTTTTATTCGGACTTTAATTGACCCTCCAAATGATACAAGTTTACTCTTGACTCGTTCGTAAACAAACATCTTGACTAATAGGCATTAGTCCAGTTTAAATGGTTTTCAACCCATCTGAACCCTCCGATGCTGTGGCTAAAGACCTTTTCATTCTCCTAAACGAACAAATCAATTAACTTTACTCCAAATTTGTTTTATCATGAACTCTTTTTTCATCTAGAAAGTGAACTACAATCCAATATAGTTCCGTACGTAATTATCTTTTGTCAGAATTCGCCACCCCAAATACTGATTTAAATTTAAGAGACACAGAAAAAAATTGTTTAATATGAACGACAGAGGGTGTGTTACGTAATTTATAGAAAATCAATACAGGATATACCTGAAGTGATATTTTTATTTATAAAAAGATACCAAATATTTGGGAAAAACGCTGCCATAAAAAGTAATGCGTTAAGGAGAAATGGAAAAGGGTCTATGCAGAGTAGAGTCAATGGGAATACATTGCTTCTTATAGCAGAGTTTTTCTCATATTTCTCAGATGTCTATAGAGATAAAGACATCAAGCCTTGTAAAACTGTTTGTTGTGTTTGCTATACATTCTTGAGACGTGCTGTAAACAAAATTGTAGATTTTTATAGCCACGTAATAAATCATTAAAACTAAGCAGCTCCAAGATTCCCAAGTTCTACGGTCTTCCCAAGATACACAAGAACAATGTACTACTTCGACCAATCGTCGGTGCAATAGACTCACCCACATACAAACTACGTAAATATCTTTCAAACTTTCTTAATCCATTCACTGGGAAAAACAGATTCTTTTATAAAAAAACTCTGCACATTTCGTGGAAAGACTTAAGGAAATCCCGTTGGATCCCGAAGATATTTTGGTCAGTTTCGATGTAGAATCACTATACACAAATATTCCTGTCAACGATTCAATTTGCATTATATCAGACATATTGAATCATAATAATCTTGATAAAAATCTAATAGATCTAGAGGAAGCTCGCCTTACATCTACTTATTTTATCTTTCAATGGCCTTTTTATGAACACACTTCAGGGGCAGCTATGGGATCTCCTCTATCACCTGTGGTAGCGAGTATCTTTATGGAAGCCTATGAAGATATTGTTCTATCATCCGCTCCACTAATACCAAAACGCTGGTTCAGATATGTAAATAATACTTCCGTAGTATGGCCTCATGGACAGGATAATCTTTTCATATTTCTGGATCACCTCAATCAACAACATCATAATATCAAGTTCACAATGGAAATTGAATCTAATGAAACAATTCCCTTTTCAGAGGTATATGTTCAAAGAGAGGACAATGGTACATTAGGGCATTCTGTGTACAGAAAATTGACGCATAAAAATAGATACTTGAATGCAAATTCCCATCACCATCCAGTACAAAAGAAATCGGTTATTAACTCACTAGTATTTAGAGCCATTTCGATTTCTGATCAAGATTCTCTAACATCGGAAACATCGAAACTGACCGAAGCTCTGAGAGGGAATGGCTATTGCACTGAAGGTATTACGCGTTCAATTAAAAAATATAGTAATCGAACTCCGCGAAAAGAGGATGATAAGGAGCCATCGTTAAGTAGTGTTGTTCTTCCTTACATACATGGTACTACACAGAAAATAG
This sequence comes from Kuschelorhynchus macadamiae, assembly GCA_030620095.1. NCBI lineage: Eukaryota > Metazoa > Arthropoda > Insecta > Coleoptera > Curculionidae > Kuschelorhynchus > Kuschelorhynchus macadamiae. The sequence continues at coordinate 1,152,655 of JAUTXW010000206.1, forward strand.
GACGATTACTTCGGCGGTCCAACATACGTACAATGTTCAATACACATAAGATGAGCGGACAATGCTTACGATCTCGAAAGATATTGTACCTTTTCAGACATGAGGATTATATAAAATTCCTTGCTCCTATGGGAGAGACAGGACGCTCAGTATCAACTAGACTTAAGTAACATTTATTAAAAAGAAACAAATTGCTTAATTTGCTGTAGCTGAACACCAGCATACCACTGGCCATATTATAAATGTAAAGGAAACCAAGGTTCTAGCATCGGTTCCAGGATTTTATGAACGAAAAAATTAGGAAATCTATTGAAATTTTTAAACATACAAAAAATTTCAATAGAGATACGGGTTACGGTCTACATCACAGTTGGAAACCGACCTTAACACATGGTCACGTTTCGGCGAGCACAAGTTGGTTATAAAAGCCCTCCTGAATCTCTCCGCGCTCATTCAGTGTTCAGATCCCGTGGAGTAAAGATCCATGAAGATGCCTCGTGCAATCAAAGGCGAAACGTCGGATAGTAATTCCAATTTGACACGGTCTGACCCCAAGAACCATGATTTCTTAATTGATCAAAGCCGTGAGAACTTCCGTTCTATGTAAGCTCATATATATACGACTAAATCACTACGTTCTGAACTATAGCGGATCGTAGTTCATATTCCCAGATAATAATAGTAATCCTAATAATAATGAACCCGATGAATAAAAAAGATATAACTAAAAAACCAACAGGCAACAGGGAATAGATAAGAAAATTGAAGACCTACGACAAGATTAATCAGGTCTCTCTCAAAATATGCCAAAGGCAACAGAAGCAAAAAAATATGTTGAAGCTATTCGATTGAATTACAAAATCCATTCCAGTCATGAGACTGAAAACAATGAATCATACGAATTTATTGACACCTTAAAACATATGTTCTCTCTGCAATCCGTTAGACTTAAAAGATACAACAAGAGCCTTGCAAAAAAAAAGTAAAATAACCAGTGTGAAAATAATGAAAAACGGTTTTATAGGAATTCAAATGCGGCGTGGATTCGGGAGAAAGCGAATAACCTCAATTAATTAGAAGGAATGACTGAAGCGGAAGTAAGCACTGTAACAATCAGTAATGTTATAAAACAAACACATAACTGGAAATGATAAGGTTTATAATTATTGGTATAAAAAACTCACCTGTACCCAACCCCTTTTAATAAAATATATAAATAATTGGCTTACAATCTTCTTACTTCCCCTCCTGACGCATTATTATCACAGAGGAGCAGAAAGGATGCAAAAAAAAGTGCAACAGGTGGTAAAGAGCAACTTATAATAGATGAAGTAATCTTAAAACAAGCACAGTGGAAAGAACGAAATATATTCATGTGTTATTAATATTACGAGAAAGATGTTACACACCTGGCGGATAGGGGTTATCAAGATATATAAAGTCAACGAACATATTAGAAATTTCCTACACTGCGTAATGCAGAAATGGCAGACAGTGATAAACATAACAACACAAGGTATATTCCAGGGTAATTCACTCAGTGCACTATAGTTTTGTCTTGACCTAAACTCTCTATCAAACTGTCTTAATGCATCAAAATGTGGTTTTAATCTAGAGTCTCGAACGCACGAAGACCATTTCGCATGATTAAGATCCATGCTGAGACTGTGAGAAAGCTCATGCAACTTATCAAGCTGGTCGAAAGCTTCACTAATGATATCAGCATGAAGTTTGGCCTTGATAAGTGCAAATTATTAGATCTCAAGAAAGGTTCAGTACACCTCAGTGACTTCAAAACAGAAGACGAATAAATCATTGAAGCAATGCACAAAAGCCAGATAGGAATATTGCAATCAAAACGAACAGAACACACAATCATCAAGAAACCAGTAGAGAGAGAATTGTCCAACAGAATACATAGCATACTTAAGACAAAACTTAACACTAAAGTAAATGCATAGCAAAGCACGGCTCTTCGCGGAAGACATGCTCATGATGTAAAATGCTGATAAAAACTGAGCCGAACGCCTGGCTCACTAGTGGAGAGCTGTTTCCCGAAACAACAGGTTTGATGCTTGACCAAGCCATTAGCACAAGGAATTATCGCAAACATATTAAATGATAAATCGGCTGCGGATAATTCGTGAAAAATGTGTCATGAAAAAACAGTAAACATTCAACATATAACTGGATCTTGTTCGCTTCTATCTCAAAATAATTACAACCACCGACATAACCAAGTAGTCAACATAGTGCACATGAGTTTGTCTAGCAAGTGTGGGCTTGAAGATGATGCCATGACATATTACAAATATAGCCCAAAACCAGTCATTGAAAATGACGACATCAAACTACGAGCGCACAATTCTAACTGGTCCCACCGTTAGCAAGAATAGGCCCGATATATTATTACTAAAAAAGAGTTGGAACTGCACACATAAATGATATCGCTGTACCAAATACCCGCAATGTTAGAAACCTAATTCGAGAGGAGGTCCACAAATATACGAACTTAAAATACGAAATAACTGGAATATGGGGATTAAAAAACGAATACATTGTCCCTCTAGTCATATCTACCGCGGCTATTGTCCCAATAGACCTGATTGAAAACCTGAAGTTTCTTGATATTGATAGCGTTAGCTGTAATATCATTCAAAAAGCTATAATACTGTATTACACTTTTAAAATTGTCAAAAAGTTTTTACAATAATAATAGACAACCTAGATAGCCTGATACTTACCGCAACTGGTAACACTCCAGCAGTTTACACTGAAAAAATGAAAATGGTAATAACAATATTAATAATAATAATAAAAGAAATAATAATAGAAATAATAATATAATATTCTTTTTTTTTTTGTACTGACTTGGTATAATTCCGTCAGTATAAAATACAACCACAGGAATACTGTGAGACAACAAGTCGAGATAACAATAATAATAACTAAGTCTGACCATCTGGGTACTGCATCCAGCAGTTTTGAGGACGTTACGGTTATACGTAGTCCTCAAAACACCCAGTATCCCTACTCTCCTCACACTCTAGCCAACTTAAACCCCTCCTGAAACCGCACAGAGCAACTAGTCTCGGTTAAGTTGCGTGGAGAGTGGTCAAATGGTGGCACATTCACGAAAAAGGCGAGAGCATCGAGCCTCGGAACAGAGCCGCTGGCTGGGGATCGCCAGAGCACTTTTGGAGCCACTGCTGAAGGTGACAGCATGCAGGACGCTAGCGGCAAAAAGCTAAACAGGTGGGTTTTTGCCCAGAATTTCATCAGTCTTGCATACATACGGTGACCAAAACAATCATGCCCAACTTCGAGAACACGCATTGGAGTACCTACAACAAAACTGGTCAGAACTTCAGATATGTTCATTATTTCACGACGACGACATGAAGGACTTCAACAACTATTATAAGTTCATGAACAGAACAACTACATATGAAACGAACCTAGAGATATTTGCTCTCTTGGAAACCCCGAAGCACATCTTCCATATTTTCTCAAAAGCAAGAACAACAAGAGCAAAACACATGTGCGTTAAAGAGAGACCAACAATAATCGGCGAACAAACACACAATAACATGATCTACCTTCTACTAACAGGCGACCCAATGTCCGGACACTTTGAGCTTCTAACACCACAAAACATCAACCCAAACAGAGTATCATTAGGAGAAGTATCGGGCGAGCGGCGTAACGGTCGAGGTCGTCGCGGAAAAGGACAGCTAGACCGAAACGATCACGATCAAGCAAAGGAAAATATACCCATCAAAAGTGGTTTGCAGGCCAAGCTGGCTCCCACCAAAACGGGAAAAGCAGGGCAACGCATAAGCCGCATTACAGAATCGATCGAACCGATCGTGCGCTGCCAAAATTGATACACAGATATATCTGACACCGATGCTAGCCAAACACAACAACTCGAGCCCATTACGACAGCGGATGTATCGCAACTACTACCTGAAGTTAAAATGGACAGACGAAATGAATCGATCGGAGATGTATTTCTACTACACCGCTACAAAACTTGAGACAATTTCATCAAGATATTGTCCGCATACACTTTTCATACCACAATATCCGGAATACAAATCACTTATCACAGAACAGAGAGTAATAGATCAAAAAAGAGTCATCACTAAGAACAATAAGCTCACACAACTCGCATTGCAAAACATCAACACTATAGTAGCTGCTGAACTAAACATTCATCAACCAAACACCGAGGACAGTGGGGCAGATGTCGAACTCATCCCACATACAACCAACAAGAGATCCTATTCCTCGTGTAATCTTCAAACGGGACACACACAAAATCCTGGACCATCAACGAACACATAATACCCGAGTACCTAACGAATGCGAGCGCAATTGAGAACATTCATACAGTGATCTACGCAGCAGCCATAACCACGATAAGACAGAACAATCAGAAACTCCCGCCACGACACAGAAACACCAACAGCATAAAACCAAAATTTAAATGGCAGATAAGGATCAAAAACAAAATTAGAAAAGAATTGGGACATCTTACCCAATTCATGAACGCCAACAAATACATATCACTCAAAGTGTACAGAGAAAATCAAGTCTACATTTCTTGATCACACGCTTACAGAATGACACTCTGAAGCAAAAATTATCCGTGAATGCCGCAAGACTTCGAAGATACAAAGAGTCAAATGAAAGAAAGGACGCTAACAACCTGTTTCGAAGAAGCGAAAACAGTTCTACCAAAAAACACATCCAAACATGAAATAACAGAATACTTGAAAAGCATTTGCTCAGAACTGAAACTGCAGAATAATAGCGCTTCATGGAATAAAGCGGAAGAAGACAGATACAAGTGCTTAGAGGAACAAGAGGACTTTGTACTGACAACTCAACAAATTACAGAAAGAATCAAATACACGCATAACTGGAGATGCCCTAAAATAGATAAAATTCATAATTTCTAGAACAAACAGTTTACCTCTACACATGTAGCTCTTACTCGCCAAATTATTGAAATTATTTTAAAACCTAGCACACTGCCCAGTTTTCTCACCCAAGGAATAACATAAACTTAAACCCATAAACTCAGACACTGACAACCCCTCAAATTACAGACCTATTACGTGCCTTCCAATCCTATATAAAGATCGTCACAGCTACAATTACCAGGAGAATAGAACAGCATCTAGCACAAAGAATATTCTAAGGCAAGGGTAAAAAGGGTGCAGAAAAAACAGCCGAGGATGCAAAAGACAGCTAATTATAGACAGCGTCATCATGGAACCAACCAGGAAAAATCATAGAAACCTTCACACTGGTTACATAGATTATAAAAAAGCCTTTGACTCGTTACCTTTCATTTGGCTAACTAGAGTGCTAGAATTATACAAAGTCAGTCAAAACCTCCAGCAATTTCTTACGCAAATTATGAGTTTTTGGAAAACTAAAATCAACCTGAGAACACATCGAAACAGAAGAGATCTACATCAGACGAGGTATATTCCAGGGAGATTCACTCAGCGCTTTGTGATTCTGCCTCTGTCTTAATCCACTCTCAAACACACTGAATAAAACAAACTTCGGATTCCACATCAAACACCAAAAAAATAACCTACACAAAATAAACAATCTCTTGTACGTGGATTAAATAAAACTATACGCAAGCACAAAAGCGCAGCGAGAGGAACTCCTTAAAATCACAGAAACGTTTACCCTGGACATTAACATGGAACAAAGCTGAACTCCAGAGATCTAACGAAAGCTATTAACTCCTTCGTTATACCTATTCTTACGTATTCGTTTGGTATCTTCTATGTCACACTCTGACATAGAAAACATTCGCATTCTTATACGCTGTGAATTTACAAAACTCAGGACATCCCAACGCGTGCAAGGAAAGACTCATCTTCAAGAGAAAAAAAGAAGAGTGGAATTATAGCTATATAATCGCTAAATAAAAAACAAATTTACGAACACAGTCACATCCACGTCTAGAAAAGATGAACACCTGGTCGGAAAAAACACTCCACGGAAGACACAGATACCACATAAAGCAAGAGCACATATATAAAAAGTTTTCAAACATTTGGTTACAACAAGGGTAGTTTTTCTCCGAAACAGAAGGCTTCCTGCTTGCCGAATACGCCGACTTGGCAATGGAAGTAAAAAGGCTATGGAAACAGGAAAGAGTCATCATTGTTCCTCCCGTCATATCAGGAACAGGTCTCACCCCAACAACGTTTACACCGCACGACATAAAATGTACATGCGAAAATTGGATGCAAACGGTTCAGGAGAGACACACACACATGGAAAAGACTAAGCTGGATGATGATGACCTGATTAATGTTGCCATGTCCAACAATTGAAATATGGTTGAGAAACGTCGCGGGAATAAAACTAATGCGGAACTGGCTATAGAGTATAGAGGTTCAACAAATGTGGCAACTAGCCAAGGTCGAAGTATATTGGTCATTATGTTTTTAATTAGACTGATACCCAAGTCCTTGAAAGAAAGATTGATGAAAATATAACTCCATAAAAACAGATATTTGGCAAGAAAATTTTACCTTAACTTCGGTTCTTCTTAACCCACTTACTACTTCTGATACTTGTATTCGATAGGGGTAATGTACACCAATATTTAATCATGAGTTTATGAAACTAATAATATTAATAATAAAATTAATTCCAACAGAAATTCGGGAGCTGTTAAGGCCTGCGATAAAAGGAAGGATAAAGCCAATTTACTGATTTTTTTTATTTGGAAAATGGAAACAAACAAAAGGTATCCGACTATTTGCCACAGGATCGGACATTTAAGAGATGGAGAAAAACCATATGGGGTGGAATTATGACTAACCGAAAACACATTTATTTATCACAGAAGGGACTTGTTGTGTTTACTGATAATTTTAGCGACCAGCTTATTTTTATAGTCAATAGCCCTCAATTACCAATTATTGTTTCTTGGGTAGCAGAGCGGTCATATTTAAAAACAGAAACATAATAAGCCTTGACTTGTTTCTTAAGCCCCTCTGTATATTCTTCCATTGTATATATAAATTATAAAAATTTTAGAAAAGAAAATAGTTTTGTTACACACCATGCATATAATCATTTTGAAATTATTAAACAAATAAAACAATGCAAGAAACCGCATTTCGGTTTAATAATTCATACATATATATATATATATATATATATATATATATATATATATATATATATATATGACAATAAAATGTATACCACTACTATGTACAACCAACACCTGTGTAAACAATAAACCGTTAGACATACAACGCCCTTATAGTTGTTAGTTGTTTAGTAAAGTTTTACCA